>JAUCMU010000001.1:4480124-4499074 GCA_032275025.1 Enteromius treurensis
ATGTAGCCAAAAGGATTTAATTCAATTAAATTTCTTTTAACTCATTTTTCCAAACCTTACAAAATACAATCTTGTTTAGATTTATGGAAGAAAATTGGGGTTTATTTGTTTACACAACTTCTTAAATACGGTAAAATGTATCTTACATAGCTATGGTTAATACCATCAGTAAATAAGTTAATGAAAATAAATTAATCAATTAATTAATTCATTAAAAATAATATTAAACATTATAATTTAGTACATGATGAAATATTGAAATATTTATGATCTAAAAAATATATAAATAATAATAATATAATAATAATAATAATAATAAATAATATATATATATATATATATATACAACAAGATTATAGCAAGATTATAACAAGATTATATATATATATACTAGAGTAATACTAGTAAAACTAGAGTATACTGCTTCAGTAATTATTAGTGGTGACTAGCAATGATTCTATATAGAGTACTGAGCTTTTTTCATTATATTCTGTTGTGTCTACAGAACATCTTAGTCCTGTGGAAGAGAATCCTTTTGTAAACCAGCGGAAAAATGGAAATATTACTGCACTGGACAACCCGGGTTACCACAGCACCCCTGATAGGAAACCCAAGGTTGAGGATGAGTACATCAATGAACCCCTTTACCTCAACACATACAACAACACTAGTGGGACGAACCAGGAGATTATGAGGAAAAATGGAGCTTCCATCCCGCTACAGATGACAACAGCAGCCAACACCGCAAGTAGCCACATTATCCTCTCGACACAAACTGGGAAAGCCCACCACCATGGCCAGGGAACACATGTTCATTTCGCCGTTCCACCTGTTCAGCCCCCCCAGATAAGGTCGATGAGCCAAAATGGCCAGCATTCCCAGTCGCCACATGGTGCTGAATCCAGTTCCTCCAGCATGTCTGGCAATTCCTCCTTATTAACCCAAATCTCCCTCGTCAGCCAACAGATCCAACCTTGTCTGGCAGGTCAGTCTGGCTCTGCAACTCATCCGACTCAAGTGTCGAAATCTGCAGTCACCAGTAAAAGTATATCCGGCCTTCCAGGCCACCTTGTCTATCCAGGTAACATGCTTCAAACGGGTCATTCTGGGACCATAATGGTCGACAGGAAGTCAAAGAAGAATTTTGATAATCCTGACTACTGGCAGCATAGTCTGCCGCCCAAAGTGACCCAACCAAACCCTCAAGATCCAGCCCAAGTGTGCAAAAGCAAACATCTCTACAGGCACAGCATTCGAAGTCGCATCGCAGTGGCTGACAACCCTGAATATCTTTCCGAGTTTAACAAGAGACCGGGAACAGTTCTGCCACCTCCACCTTACCGGCACAGGAATACGGTAGTGTAATTCCACAGTTCTAGAGAGCCAGATTCTTCTACCAGCACCATATGCTAATTTAGGAATTACTGGAGAACAGGAATACTCCCAGCTTCAGAAATTACTGAAGGAGACTTTAAAAGGAAAACTGATCAACCAAAGTGCCTCTAAATTATTCTAAAAGCTATTCCATCTTTTCTATTCCAACAAATCAGAATGTATACAGATGTACATCCTTTAAAGGGGAAGTGTAAACCAAAAATGGGCAGTCTGTATCATTTACCCTCTCTCATGTTACTCCAAACTTAAAACACTTTCAAACCCAAATACAAATATTTTACGATGAAGCCTGATTGATATATGTCCCTCCAAGTCCACAAAAAAAAAAACCTCAAATTTGTTACAGCCATATTTATTATAAATTCCTTAAACCATATATTTGTGGTTTGTTATAAAGTTTAAAGTAAAAAAGATTTAATCTCTGTATACACTCCTTCTAAATTCAATAGAGGTTAAATGTTTAACCCAACGGCTGGGTTTGTCCATATTTTACCCAGCACCTGTTTGTATTTAACCCAACATTTCTGGATTTCTTTTATGATCTCTTTAAGCTTTGGTGATGGGACAAAAATATCTCAGGTCTCATTTAAAATATCTTATTTTGTGTTTCAAATTTCAAGTCTTATTTGCTTGTAAGGGTTAAATGATAAAAGAATATACATTTTTGTGCAAACGAACCCATTGATTCTCATCTCCGACTGATTCTCCTATAGTTAGGTGCATCATGACATTGTGGGAACTGGGAAGGTAAGAAAAAACAAGAAATCACACCTTCTCATGTTTTTTTTTTTTTTTTATAAAGAAAATGGACTTTAATATTGTTTCTTTGTGGTTTAGACCAGTTGTCTTTTTGACGACTCCCCATCCATCTTGTATTCTTGCTGTTGATGCTGTAAGCTACGTTCTCTTCCATTTTCTTGACTTGAAGGACAAGGAACCGTTACAAATCTAAGATCACCCTGAAGAGGAAACTGGGTTACCGTGACACTTATGTGAATGAGACAATGATGTGGATTGTAAATTGGTGCATCTTCTTGTACTGTAGTGGATTTGTTAATGGACTACACAGCTATTTATTTTCATCCATTCAGTTCTTTTTCATGTTTTTAAAGATCTTACCAATTTCCCCCAGTTTTGTACTCATATGTACAAACAAATATGATACAGGCAGAGAAAGAGCACATGGCCAGCCATACAGCTTCTTGAGCTAACGGGAAATAAGTGCCTTCCTCAGTGGCACAAAAGCATCGGTGGACGTGCCAATGGAGTGATTGGACCTGGAAGCTTTATCTGTTGTAAATATATGTGAAACTAATATTAACTGAGCCATCCATGTGCAAACGGACTCACCCACAGCCGGGAACCATGTATTGAAAACATGTTGTTGTATTTAATTCATCTAGCAATGAATTTAACGGCAAGATCGTTATATTCTGGAAGGCAATATTACAGATGATGGAGGGCACAATACAAACTACTGATCTCCAATGGAGAATTTTTCAAAGTACTGTGACA
The DNA here is from genome assembly GCA_032275025.1 of Enteromius treurensis. Classification (NCBI taxonomy): domain Eukaryota; kingdom Metazoa; phylum Chordata; class Actinopteri; order Cypriniformes; family Cyprinidae; genus Enteromius; species Enteromius treurensis. The sequence goes on from JAUCMU010000001.1 coordinate 4,483,035, forward strand.
GAAAATACTTTTGTCTGAAATGCATCCTGCTCTCAGTGAGAGTGTGACCGTATTGTGGCCAGGGCGAAACTGTTTTATAAACTGTTAATGGACGTTTGTCATTAATTATGTCATAGCAGATAAGAAGTTGTGAAGTTTGGTCTTGAACATACCGTGCTGAAAGTATGAGGCTTTGATTTGCTTTCGACTGAAACGCCATGGGAGATGTAGCTAGATTTGTTTGGCTTTTCTGTTTTATTCTTTTCTTTGCCTTGTACTTTTGTTTGCTTTGGGGCTATTCCAAAAGATGCATCTCATCCCTGTTGTAATTCTATTTGATGGAATGACACAATAAAGGTCTTGTTTGAGATTTTAAACTTGTTCTTATGTTCCTAGAGTCTGAGATGTGGAGGTCTTTTGTTGTTGCATCGTACCAGCACCAGCTTGTTCACTACACTTTCAGCTGTAATCCATCATGTCTGAACTTGCCCTTACAAACAATTCCTATGGTTCTATCGAACTGGATTTCCCAACTAGTTAGATTCTTGTTTTTGGTGCTTCAGTTACTTTTTGTTTAATTTATTTGTTGTTTGAATTGATAATTAGTAAGTTATTGGAATGGAGAATGATCTTTGATTATTGGAAAAATGTTAATTTGCTGACAAGCTTACTAATCCTCATGTTGTCCAAGATGTAAATGAGTTTGTTTCTTTTGGGAAAATCAGTATTGCATTATTTGCTCATCAATGGATCCTTTACAGTGAATGGGGTAATCCATAACATAACAGTCCATAAGTGAAAATCTGTGTGTTTGTAAGAAACAAATGAGCCATCCAATTATTAGGGCCTTTCACACAGCAGGAACCATTTCGTAGTACTCAAAACGAATTGTGGAACTACTTTTTATCATGTTCCCACCACGGGAACTAGTTCCAGGAACTCTGTTTGGAGGAACTAAATTACTGTAGTTCTTACTTCAGAGTAGTGTCTAAAAAAGTACTAGGAACCATCTGTGACGTAAGTGTACGCTGACTGGCTAAACACGTATGAAAACATCTTCACCTGCCATAATTTAAAACATAAACTAAGACTTCATCTACAGCGCGTTTTCTGCTTCTATCGGTCTCAATGAAATGTAGCACTGCCAGTTGACTTTTTGAGATTCTTAGTCCTCCTTTTTGGGTGAATTATTTCTTTAACACCCAACATATTAAAATTTGGAGTATAAAGCAAATTGTCCAGGCTGCTCTTTTTTTATGTAAACTCTCAAGCTTGACAGATACCTCATAAAAAATTTACAAGACTATTTGTTGTTATTTTTTTATTATCATTATTCATATTATTAAAATCACAGGATCAGGCTGGTGAAATACATTTCCATGAATTTCCAGCATGCTATGATAAAAAACAATCAGTCATATGCACAACTTTCAATCTTTTTGTGCTAAAAGGACATACAGTAACAGCTGTACAACCAGTAGTTCATTCTACAGCTTTTATTATATACGAATACGAATAAACAACACATTTCATTACAATTTCCCTCAGTCTGGCTTATATATATATATATATATATATACATAAATGTTTTATGTCTCCTCTCTTTCCTTGCTATCTCTTTTGTTCTTAAGGCAAAGAACCAGTCTGAAGGAGGTAGCGCATTTTAGCTCACTGATCTCTGCGCATGGAGACTGTATTCCTGCTAGGCAGAGGCAGTAAATTAATCAAACTGTCATCACATGGAGGTTTAGCTCAACCCATGTTGTTTGTCTCTAAGTAGAAATGCCTGTGGATGTTACTCTATGTCCCCTCTATTCACATTGTGAATGGTGATCTTCATGTGCAGTGCCAGCATTTGTCCTTTTAAATGTCTCCTTTTGTGTCGGTGACCTGTAATAAATGTTTGTTAAAATGCGGCAGCTGGGGGAAGTAATTATGGAGAGCGGGAGTTCTAGAAGAGTGAGACACAGACACAAAACTGTGGAGCTTTTCCAAAACCTAGTGCATGGCCAATCTATGTAGCATGTAGAAACACTAGCAGCCAAAGTTCCATAAAGAGGCTGAGGACAAGACAACGGGATGTCATTAAATTAGCACCAGCTCACCTGAAGCAAGCAGATCCAGACTCTTTCACAGACCGGCTTGCAACATTAACACAAAATAACACTTACTGATAATCCCAAATTTGGGGCAAGTAACCAAAAAAATAGTCAAAGATGCAGGACAGCATGATCATGACATGTAAACCCAGTAATCATGATCACAAACTCTTGTGTTGAAACTTATCCCCCTTAAAAGACTAGAAGAACACTGATATTTCTTTGTGAGACCTTCACAGAACGTGTCCTTACATTCACAGAATGGCGCAGAGACTGCATGTACATGCATATACATGCTCATAATCATCTTAAAATGACTTATGAGCAACTAATCATAGCATAATTGCATAATATATATACAGTATGTAAACCACACATTTAACTTGTGCTAATCACACATTTTAACATATTTTTAATAATTACTTAATGGTTTATTGGTTTATATTCATGTTTAGTATGTGTTTGAACCTCCTTGCTTGAAACGTTTCTTTCAATCAATTTTTAGTCAAATGCATCATGTTCCTGTTGTAGAATTTACGTCTAAGATTGTACTGCAAAAGTGAAAAAAAATCTGACCATGTGACTGATGAGATAACATGTTGATTTATTGTTGATGTTGATTTGGAAGAAGAAACATTGCAACACCCTGAGCTAAAACAATGTCTATTAAATGATGCACGATGCACTTAGTATGTTTTTAGTCTGGCTCTTTATCAGGCCTTTTAGCTTTTTTTCTGCCACGACAACAAAAAAGGGAATCCCGAAACACAAAGGCAACACAAGTAGAACCTCCGGATTTCTTCAATTTTTGTTTTTGTTTTAATTAAATGTGTCAAGTTTTGTCATATATATTTATATATGTTTGACTTTATTAAAGAAACCTACCTGCAAAGCATCTTGGAGACATTCAACAGGTCTTTTGGATTTGTTCTATCTCAGTTTGTTCTGTTTCTTCATGTCATTCCAGACAGACTGGATGATCAGATGAGATGTTGTTATAATCTCAAAAATGTCCCTCGATTATTGAAGTTAACGACAAATTTATTGTTTGGAAATGTAAACTGATATTTCCTACTGACACACTACAGCAAAGGATAGAAATAACTGACTTTAAACCATGTTTTAGCTGGGGAAAATACCAGTGTTCCAATAGTTTTTTCTTATTTGTATATTTGAAATGGTAGATGTGTTGAATCCCCACCCTCTTACTAGGCTTTGAAGCAGATCTTGTGTGTGTGTTTGTCTGTAAAAATGTGAACTCCATGTATGTGACAGTAAGAGCACAGCAGTCACTTTGCAGCAGAAATATCGCTGCTGTTTCCCCGAGTTTAAAGGCACATAAAGCTCTGTGTGAGGAGGAGGGGGTGATGATGTGTGACTTTGGATTACTGGCTCTTCAAAAAGAGGTTCTGAGAAACCATCATGACTGTGCTTTGTGCCCTCAGTAGGGAGTTTGATGTGCTGTTCGCTCACAATAGTAAGCAATTGGATTATAGGGGAGAGCAGACAGGAATGTGTTTTAGTAAAGGAGGAGTTTAAGAAACTGAGACATTGTAAAGAATTAGACAAGCTTACAGTTCAGAGTAAAAGAGTGTTAACTTTATTTATCTTCAAAATCCACTCACACCAAAAGTGAGGTTTCAATGCAAATAAAATGCAGAGCACCAACGTGAACAATACTGAGCTGGATCTGTTTTTTGGCCCCCTTTACACTGTATTAAGATGCAAGTGTAAAATGTAAAGTACAAGTGTAAATGGGACCAAAACATTTGCCTTTCTTTAAGCACATCCTAAGATGATTGGAAATGCATGTGATTGTATATAAGTAATTAGAGATACCCATCTATTAATATATTATTATTATTGTTATAAAAATGGAAAGTATGTATAGTTTATATTATTATATTTAAAATAAAAATTATTGTAGTGGACACATTTATTAATTTATTGTCAATAGTAACAACACAACTATTTATGTATTCATTGATATAACTTATTATTATTTCATTATTTATATTTTAAATGAAAATTATTTTAATTAATTATTATAAATTATTTTTTTTTCAAGATATTTTATTTTGTGGGACACAGAGGGAAAAAAAAAAGGAAAAGAAAAAGAAAGAAGAAGAAAAAATAGGAAAGTTTTTTTAAAAAGAAGGCATGAGCAAATGTTGAATTTGTTGAAAATGTTTTTGGTGAACTGTGGTCCATAATTACTGATTGCTAATGATAGAATGCTGGCTGAAAGGTCCATTTAAAATATATGGCAGTGCCATATAAAATTACACTTAAATATTATAAGAGAACTAAACCTAATCTAGTGAAGTGACATTCAAGCTATCGGCCGGTGCTTTGGAGAACTAGTCTGTGTCCTCATACTCAAATGCAAACACAGTTCTGCTCCCCTGTGTCTTCCTTTAGCACCACCCACCGTGATGAAACACTTTCCTCCTGGCAAGGTGAAACTGTGCTGAAGCTTTATTATTAATGAGAGACAGTGAGAGACTGTGGAGTCCAGGAAGTGTTTGAAGCGAGCTGTTTTCTTGTGTGGATGTGTGTGTGTGAGTCAGTTGTGCGGTCAGTGCTGCTTCTCCCTGGTGTACCGCGGCCACAACAACATTTCCAAACCCAGTCAGACCAATTAATCAGATTCACTCTCTGTGGATCTTTGTGTGCGTGTGTGTGTGGAAAGAACAAGATACTACCACACATCTCTTCCTCTGAGACTCTTACCAGCAAATATAAAGACACAGTCAAGGTCTTGTGCATGAAAACACTCACTAAAAGTACCACTCACTAAAAATATGTTTAAACAATCAAAACAGGTCCAGAAGTAAACTCATAGAAATGATAAGAATAATAATAAATATTGCAATTGTTAACTACTAGTTTTCAATTATATATGTTTTAATATTTTATTTTATTTTTTTTTCATTGTGTGTATGTATGTTTTATTTTTAGTTATCATTTTAGTCTTTAGCTGGTGATTGGGTATGGCTGGCCTGCTTCTCAACCAATACGCTGCTGTAGGTGGCGCAGGATTTTGTGTGTGTGTTTGTGTGTGTGATCTGTTAAATGATCTGCTTCCATGCTTGTCGATTAATAGCAGTCATTCTAGCTTAATCGATGGTCTAGGTTTTTCAATTCGTCTTTGATATGCTTGAGCCTCGTTTTCTTTGGAGCTGCTCACTGGATCCTCCAATGTGTAGGTTTCCTCGGCTAGAGAAGAATGTTTGGTAGTCGGTTAGGGCCCATTCAGCAAATGTGGCCAAACCATCAGAGTCTGTGTTTCTGGAGGATCAGTGCTCGGAAGAGACGGGCTTTGGTCTTCATGCTAATGTTGGTCCTCTCCCAAAGACACCATTTCAACGAGGCAAACGCTGTTGCAGCTTGGCCGGCTCTACTGCAGACCTTGATGGTGGATGTAATCTTTACGAGAGATCCAAGCTATTTAAAATCCTGGACCTGCTCAATCTGCGTTCCACTGAGGTGGACGTTGTCCGGTAATCCATTTGAAGTAAGGACTTCGGTCTTATCCCCATTGATTCTTAGGCCATATGCATGGGAGATGTGGGCAATATCACAGATGATGTCGGTGGCTTCTACGTCTGTATTGGTAAAGATTGCACTTCCGTCCGTGAACATAAGGTCTGTAAGGAAAACAGTTGCACCATGCTGAACTTCACATCCCCCCTCAAATGCATTTCGCACAGTAGCATCGAAAGCAATGTTAAAAAAACAGCGGGGAGGCCACAGGCCACATCTCCCTGGCGCACTTAAATGGTAAATTCCTCAGACAGCACAGCTGCTAGTTGATCCACTGTACAAGGCATGAAGAAGTTGGATGATCTTGACATGGCACATGCTCAGTCTCCAGAGTCTTCCACAGAGCAGGCCAGTGGACACAGTCGAAAGCAGATTTAAAGTCAATGAATACATTAATGAAACATACCATCACATACACTCACTGGCCACTTTATTAGGCACACCTTTCCAACTACTCATTGACGCAATTACTGATCAGCCAATCACATTGTGTCAACTCAATGCATTTAGGCATGTTGACATGGTCAAGACGAACCGCTGCAGTTTAAACCGAGCTTCAGAATGAGGAAGAAAGGTGATTTAAGTGACTTTGAACGTGGCATGGTTGTTGGTGCCAGACGAGCTGTTCTGAGTATTTCAGAAACTGTGATCTATTGGGACTGTCACGCACAACCATCTCTATTGTTTACAGAGAATGGTCCGAAAAAGGGACAATATCCAGTAAGCGGCAGTTCTGTGGGCGAAAATGCCTTGTTGTTGGCAGAGGTCAGAGGAGAGTGGCCAGAGTGAGTCGAGCTGATAGAAAGGCAACAGTAAATTGTTACAACCAAGGTATTCAGAAGAGCATCTCTGAACGCACCACACATCGAACCTTGAGGCAGATGGGCTACAGCAGCAGAAGACCACACTGGGTGCCACTCCTGTCAGCTAAGAACAGGAAACTGAGGCTACAATTCGCACAGGCTCAACAAATTTGGACAATAGAAGACTGGAAAATTGTTGAATAGTCTGATGAGTCTCGATTTCTGCTGCGACATTCGGATGGTAGGGTCAGAATTTGGCGTCAACAAATGGAAAGCATGGATCCATCCTGCCTCGTATCACCGGTTCAGGCTGGTTGTGGTGGTGGTTTAATGGTGTGCGGGACATTTTCTTGGTACACTCTGGGCTCTTTAGTACTAATTGATCATTGTTACAATGCCACAGCCTACCTGAGTATTGTTGCTGACCATATCCATGCCTTTATGACCACAGTGTACACATCTTCCCATTGCTATTTCCAGCAGGGGAATGCACCATGTCATAAAGCTGAAATCATCTCAGACTGGTTTCTTGAACATGACAATGAGTTCACTGTGCTCACATGGCCTCCACAGTCACCAGATCTCAATCCAATAGAGCACCTTTGGGATGTGGTGAAAGATTCGCATCATGGATGTGCAGCCGACAAATCTGTAGCAATTGCGTGATGCTATCATGTCAATATGGACCAACATCTCTGAGGAATGTTTCCAGTACCTATATAGCCAGTAGTAGTAGTAGTTGTAGTTAACATAACATATATATACAGTATATATGCGTGTGTGTGTGTGTTGGTAGGAATTCCTATTTGTTATACAGTATATTGTTTTAATGAACTTTATTAATAAAATAATATGTAATAGTAATAATATTACATTAAAATATTAATAATATTGAATATTTCAATATTATTAGCCAGGCTTTTTCATGGTTCTAAGTGTGTTTTAATGTACTTATTTCAGACAAATGTACAGATCAATATCTACAGGTGCAGAAACTGATCTGAAGATGGAAAATGAAAGGCATGTGGGTTCCACGTCAACACTATGCTGCTGATAGGTGAATAGTCTGTAATTCTAGAATGAATTGCTAGCTAACCTATAAACATTTTATGTATTTATTTTTTCTCGCTAATTTGACGTTATAATAAATTAATTTCGTCCTACATAATGACATCTTAATTATATAATGAATGCAACCAGTGCTACTTTTATTAACCAGCCTTGATAAGTCCTGAGGAACAGGGACTGTTGAAGGGCTAGAGATGATACAGTGACTTCTGCATGGCTCTTGTCACTAATTAATTCTGGCGATGAGATGAACTGGCATGAATAGACACCATCAGGTGCTCCGCAGAGAAACCCTGAGCTCCACACACCCGCTCACTTTATTAAAAGTTAATGCCTCTGGTGACCTGACACGACAAATCATCGCCATCTGCAGAGAAAATGGAGTCTTGTTGTTATAGAAATAGAATTTTACCAGTATTCAACTACTGCTTTAAGAATAACTGCCTTTAAAATTGAACATTTTACTGTGAAATTCAAACTATTTGTTTAACATGTAACTGAATACATTTTATTATTAATTATTATTAATTGAAAATATACAGAACTGTCTAGAATGATGTCTGAGGTAAGTGTATATATAAAGTTAAAACATCAACAATTTATTGATAATCTTGCTCAGCAAATCAATATATCATCATCGTTCACAGCCAGTACATTGTTAAGTGCTTTCTTGAGCATCAAGTAAGCATTTTATGATTTCTGAAGAATCGTGTGACACTTAAGGTATATGCTATATATATATATATATATATATATATATATATTAGCATTATTATTATTATACTGAAAGAATATAAATGTCAGACATAGAAAAAAGAAACATACAGTAACATCAAATTTAAATAGCAGATTTTAAATAACAGATTTGATGTAATGACTATGCATTAAAAATATTACAAATTAATGTTTTAATTTATATAAATGTACCGTAAGCAAAGTTTTACCACCTTCAGCTTGATATATTTCAAAATGAACATGTAAATTCCTATATAAAAGGTTTTCAAAAATGAACACACTGAATTTCTTCTCAAAGTTAGCCATGCATACAGGCCTTGCTGCTTTCATTTTATTGTTTTCTTTACTCATAACTCTATTCTTTCACTACATTTATTCACAGAGCTTTTGAATTTCAGCTTAATGAGAACATAATGAAATTCTCTGTTGTGCTGCAGCCACCGCTGCGACAGCTCTGATTTGCCCAGATTCTGTGGGCTCCAAACCCCAGTCAATTAACACAAATCCAGTTGAACAATGGATATTAAAGCGATTAATGGTTTTGAAAGGCAGGCTGCTGTCTCACATGCTGGTTTATGTCACACGTGGCGTCTGATCTGTCTCCTGTGATCTCAGTCTGGCAGCTGACCCTACGGTACTTGATGTGATGTTCAGTGCATCTGCTGCCCCCAATCCAGTTAATGCTAATGCTAATTAGCTAAGGCAAAATGTTGCTCATAGGATTAGGGATTTGAACAAACCTACAGTATCTATCTATAGGTTTGTTCTTTGATGAACTAATAAAAGATGAAGGTGTTTGCTAACACAACATCAAAAGTTACCATTCTTAAAAAAATGTATACGGTTTCACTTTGTTTCGATGGTCTATTTAGACTTTCTACTAACTAAAAGGAACTTTGTAACTACATGCCAACTAATTCATAACTACATGTCTGCTAACTCTCAGTGTAGAATGTTAGGGTAGGTTCAGGGTTAGTAGAATAAGTTGACATATACTTGCATAGTTTCTGATAATCAGTGTGTAGTATGTTGTGGACTCATCAGAATAAAGTGTTAGAAGATATTAAGCAAACAGTCTACTAACTCACTACTCTAATGACTGCTAGTTGACATATAGTTGCAAAGTAACTTAATATTGATTATCTAAAGTGGACTATCAAAATAAAGTTTTACCAAATTTATAAATCTAGTTTCATACTTACTTCACAAAACAGCATTTGGCTTGGGAGAAATATTAAGGTTCTTTGCCAAAAACACATTTTGTGACATCTGTTGGGGATGTAGAAGATTCACAACTTTTGAAAGTACTTTACTTTTTGGTAAATACATGGATATTTATAAAGATGTTTATGCATAGAAACTAATATTTGTATGATGGAAACAGATACAATTTTATAAAAACGAGATTTATAATGTTCCAAAAGTTTCCTGAGCAACAAAACTGTGTTAGACTGTATTAGAATGATTCCTGAGGGATCATAAAGGATGGAGTAATGATGCTGAAAATGTTCAGCTTTGCAACACAGGTATACATTTCATTTCACAACGTATTCAAATAGAAAGTTATTTAAACTGTAATAATATTTCACAGTATTACCGTTTTTAGTGCATTTAGTTTTTTTAATCAAATACAGGAAATGCAGCATGGGTGAGCATAAGAAACTTCTTTAATAAAAATATTTCCAAACCTTTTTTAACTTTGAAAGCTGTCCATCTAAGATATACCACAGTTTTCTTTCTACCATAAAAAAGGGAGAGTGGAGATGAAGCCAGCTCATTAACACAAATTATAGAAGTTTCCAGAAGCTATGAGACATTAGGTTTACTGTGCAATAACCTCCATACAATCTATAATCAGAGCTGTTGTCTGATCCACTTTCTTCGGCTGCTCAAATGCAACATTACGAGGAAGTTTTTAGGATAATTTATATAATTCTATAATACTAAAACATATATAATATAATATATAATACACACGTCTTTTCCATTATAGAAAAGGGGGTAGCATGAACAATCTGCTAAACCTCTCTTTTTGTGATCTCCTTAAGAAAGAATGAAGATTCATAAACGTCAAGTTAACATCCATACAGGACATTTTTGAGTGAACGCATTCCTTTAACTCATTGTACATGCCAACAACCATGCAGAGAATCTGCTAATCTAGACATCATTATATCAATTAAACAAGAACAAATCTACTAAGGAGTTTTTAATCCAAGCTAGACACTGAGACTGACACTGTATATGCACAAATAATGCAACAAAACCAATTTCTAGACAGGCCGGTTTGTGTGCATGTGTTTGTGCCAACTGGCATTCATAAATAACCTCAAGCAGGCTTTCATTTTCTCGTCCTTCTCCAGCGCATGTGTTGGATTTGCCTCTAATTAAAACACGGCTGTCAAAGAGTTGCCAGCGATTGTTTACCCTTATTGAAATTAGCTGCCCCAGCCTTCCATGGGACTTCCTGTCAGAAGCATAATTATCCAACACAAGTACATTTTGGAAAACATAATTCCAAAGCTATCAAGTTACACTGGCACAGCGAGCACCCCAATCAAGTCGTCCCAAACTAAAATTGCTGCTTTGCATTCAGATCAGCCTGTTCCATCCCTGCTTTTTAAAAAGTACCTCAGAAGTCCCGTCAAAGTGAAAAGCCCCTCGTTCTCACGGTGTTTGAAAGCCAGACCTATGAAATTTCAAGGCAACTTAGAACGAAGCGGTATAATCTACCTTTCTTTCTTCTGTTCGCTTTTCATCATGCCATTCTGAACTTATAAGCATTTTACACTTTCAAAACCAACAGTTAAGTTGAAATTAACTCAATAAACCTATAAAAATTTAAGTAAACCATAATAAACAACAGACAATGGATACATTTAGATTTTGAACGATTTTGCTCAGCCAACGTGTTTTAAGGCAATTCTATACAATCGTGTGTGTATTTCTTAATAATATTTAACAATGTAATAAATACAAATAATACATACATAAACACATTTATAAAAAGTTATTGAAACCACCTATTTTCAATATGCGCATTCGCCTCTGACCTCATACGGGAAGACATGGATCTCCGCACGTCTTCTCAGACGTCCCAGTATTCCAGTTACTGATGGGTAGTGCTTGTACAGTACTGGTATCTTGTGGTGAGTCCCGGCCTAGAGGCCAAACACTGGGGGCTTGGGAGTTAGATCATGTTGAATTTATTATTATTATTATTTAAATATATTGCATTTAATCATACATTTATGCCTTTTCATGGTCATTATTCGTTTTCAGTTAATTTGCTCTGTACATTTTCCTGTCTGCTATCATTAAAGAATAAAATAGATCTCCCCATCGCTCTTTTTGATATAAAGACAGGTTAATTCTCAGAGTCCTCTTTCAGAGAGTAGGTGAAAGAAAAGAGCGGGGTAAGGAAGGATAAGCATTTCTCATCGTCTGCTAGGAGGCTGCTGAATTAATCATTAAATAGCATATGTTTTTACATAATTAGATATGCTTTGCTCTTCTCTTTTCCCATTGCATTGCTCTTTTTGCCTCCTGTTTACACAAGCATGACAACTATAAAGGGCCACTCATACAGCCTTGTAAGCACTTATGTCAGATATTGCGCTATTTTGGGGCTTCAAATTCAAGGTGTTTTTTCCCTTCTGCTCTCTTTCTTTTATAACTTTGAATATTAACATTTCGAACTGTACTACAGAAGTGAAGGTTTGTGATATGTCCATGATGTATTGGTTATTCATGGTAGAGTTGAATCAGAATTCATAATACATAAACCTTACTGTTTAAACAAGTTTATAAGAACAGCATTTATTTGAAGCCTTTACTGTTACTTTTGGTCATTTTAATGTGTCCTTATACTGTCCTTACTTATTCATTTCTTTAAATCAATCAATCAATTAACCAATCTGCAGACTCCAGATTTTAGAAACACGTTGTAGTTGAGAAAAATTATATGATATGTGTTGTGATGATTGTTTCATACTGTCTTGTGCTTCATCAGTTCTCTGTCCTGTTCTTTGCGTCCTTCTTCCACATCTGATGAAAAGCTTCTTTCACACAGATTCCTCCTGCATTATAAAGCATTCCCCACACCATGTCTCTCACTGCCTTTCCTCTGTTTTCTCTGTCTCGCCACACTTTTATTTCACACAGGGACTCTTGGATGAGATCTACCAACAACTGACCAGCCTCATAATCTATATGTCTGCAACCAATGATCAGCTATCTTTCATCCAAATTTGACCCAGATGAGTTTTTATGGGTTGTAGGATGATCCATTGATCCTCAAAAAATGCAGTAACACTTTAAACAAAGTTAAACTTTTAACAAAGTTAGTAACCAAAGTAAATTAAGTGCCTCATGAAGAGTGTAACACAGCTCAGTGAATGAAAACATCCAGAAAAGTTTTAAATCCGAAAGTGTAATGTTTGTAATGGTATTGTCCCTCCAAAAAAAGAGTCAACTCTGAATCACTGAAACAAGTCATTTTTAAAATGAATCGAATGAAAATGCGAATTCATTATTTGTCACTATGCCGCTTTTAGAACGGTAAAAAGACATATTTATGCCAAAGAAATAGCGGTACAGGTACGTATTGCAGTGTTTTTATTATGCTAATTGAGGTACGTTCTGTGACCGTTCAGAATTCAAATATCCAGTGGGTGTTGCTAAAGATTAATAATCTATCATGTTAGAAAAATCCCCTGGAAAAATGCAAAAGTAATTTAAAAGCGTATTCGCTCTCTGATGCAGCCATGCTATTTTAACTACCTTACACTGATTTGAGCTGTTTTGTCAAACTGAGTGACACAGGATTCGAGCCAGTGCTTTTCACGCCTGAGTGCAACAAAGCTGTTTGTGTGACAACAATGTTCAAAAGTAACATTTTTCAAACTGTGCAGGATGTTAAACATGTTTTAAAGTAACATAACATTCTGCGTCTAATTTTGTGAAAATTAGCCTTTATTAATCAAAAATGTACCTGTAAATGATCTTTTCAACTGAAAACTGCAGCGAGGTAGGTTTTTCAGTTTCGCAGAAATGTATGAAGAGGCACGTATTTCCAATGAGCCTAGGTTTTTTTTTTTTTTTTTTTCTGATCATGCAAGCATGTCAACCTGCTCCCAAAACCCAAAAATGAACCTTTATATGGGCACTTAAATTATAATAAACTAATACAAATTACATTTTGTTATTCAATATTACTAAATTAAATAACTACACTGTAACAAGGAAAAAAATTTAAAGGGATAGTTCATGGTAAAATGAAAATTACCTCATGAATGGGGTTGGAGGAATATAACCAACACAGTCGACCCATTAGTACGTATTTTACGAGTTGGCAAATTCATGCTTATTCGTACAAATTAGTACAACCTCACTCTTACGATTTTCTACGATTTGTCGAAACCCCAGTGACGAGTAGGTTTAGGGGCGGGGTTAGTTGTAGGATCATTCTTACAAATTCATACGAATTGGCAACTCGTAAAATACATATGATGTACCAAAAATCATATGAATTCATACAAGTGAGGTCATACGAATTTGTACAAATTAGCCACCTCCGAAAAAATGTCCAAATTACTGTGAGATCAGGCTCATATAGCCTAACTCTGAATGTATTAGTCTGAAAGTCATACAGTATATGCACAGAGGATGACTTGATTGCGAATACATCTTGGGGTAATTTCTATTCTAATTAGAAATTTGGTGTGGATAAATCACATTTATAACATTGGCTTATTATATTAACCAATTTATGACAAATATGTAATACAGCAGCAAATCAAGGGAGTGTGAAAATGATTAAGTGCTTCATGATGAAGAGAGGAGGTGCTGCTATTATTTAGTGTCATTTTATGCATCATTCCATGTTTATGAGGATGATTATGACAATATGGAGGAGGGTTTAATTTAATTCTTGTAAACTAGACCTGCTGTGCTGCACAGTTAGCGCTGTGCTGAATTAGCATCCACATTAGCGCCGTGAGAACACTTAGCAGGGCATTCATGGCCAGAATAGATGATTCTCATGAGAGGTCCTCTCAGATTAAAGGCGGGCATTTAGTAGTATCTCACACCAATACTGTGCACCATATATCACACTCTCAGAGTAGGTGGTTGGTCTGCAAATTCAAAAGCTGTGGCCTGTAGGTCTGCTCTGTTTAATGATGGAAAAGAAACAAAAAATATATTTACTTCTAAAGACACATCTGATGTCTTTAATGCAATGTCTGTTTAGTGATTTATGGCTCATCTGCCACAGTTATTTAGGCTAATGTTTTTTAATTATCTTCATTTGTGGGATTTTCTCGGCTAATATTGTTATATGCAATTATTCAGTTAATTAATCGGTATGTCGAGTAATTAATTTGATCACATTTTTAAATAGATTGACAGCCCTTTTTTACTACGCATCATTTCTCATTCTCTTTTGCAGATTTTCCATGACTCTTAAGTCTTTTAACTTAAATTTGAAATTGAGACATTTCTGGATTCCTTACATGCTAATCATAATAATGATAAACCACACACATTGTTTTTGACACAAATCCAGTTTACGCTCACTGCAAGTAAACATGTATATAATGTAGTCTAGGTTTTGTGTGGTTTTGTTTGCTAGGATGAGGTCATGCCCTACAGCAGGTCTATTTTGACATCTGCCTGATTTGGCTTCTAGCCGATGCATTTAAGCCTGAACGCCAGTTGAAACAGATTAACAGCAGAAAATAAGGTAAGCTTTTTCCTCCTTTTAAAACCGACCCATGACTAATCTGTGGGTCAAGACCCATGATTCGTGAATCACTTAGTGAGAATATATTTTCCTCTTTAAAGCAGTTATTTTTTCTTTCAACCAATAATTGTCATTGATTTAACCAACACTTCTTATTGTGAGTAAGTGTCAGATCTTCATGAAATCATTACTGTTTGCTTACACTTCAAATAGTTTGCGGATGTGGCAGAGTTTGTTCGTGTTTGTGTGTGTGAAGAGGTCACAATCGCTATGACTCTCCCGCTTGCGGATTGTCCACTGCTTATTTGCTAAAAAAAAGCTGATGAAATGATGGGAAATGTCTGAGTTTGCTGCAGTGGATGATGCATTTAGGAAGTAACACCCTGCTATTCTTTAAAAAAAGGTACTGTGCACAGTTTCTGTAATTTACTGTAGTTTCACATACAGTAATGCCATCAGTGTACTGTTACTGAAGCATGGTATGAAATCAAAATTAAACTATCAAGAGCAAAGGCATCCTCTTATACACAAAGAGGTTCCCATAGGAAGAAAAAATAATACAAATTATTCCCCCAAAATTATTATGGACCAACCTCTGTTTGGAGACAACATTCCCGTTCTGCTGACCACCATAGCAGACAAGAGCTGCAGGGAGCATCTGAAGATCAGAGTGCGGTCTACGTAGAGGCGCAATGCGCGTACGGGATACAACGACTCTAAGGCTGGGTCTGCCTCCTCCTGGGGTAGAGCTTGCAGGTTCACCTGATCGCAGAAGGGTGTGGTAGGAACCTTGGGCACGTAGCCGGGCCGGGGTCTCAGGATGGCGTAAGAATCAGCCAGACTGAGCTGAACTCACCGCCATTTTAAGAGTAAGTAAATGATGACAAAATATGCATTTTTGGGCAAACTACATATTTAAAGGAGCCGTATATAAGAAATGGCCAAAACTGGTACTGCAATCACTTTCAAAATACTGCTGAGCGGTGTGTCCCCCTCCCCGTTGACTAGAGGTTGCCAGATAAGCTGCAGGATCCAGTAATGTTTAGGCTGCTACGAGGAGATTCC
>JAUCMU010000001.1:4499638-4515505 GCA_032275025.1 Enteromius treurensis
ACATAAACATCAGTTGAGGGCTGCAACTGCGCTTTTTAAATGAGAATATCCAGGCTGTACGACTGCTGTCAGTGATACGAGTACTTGACATTAACATGTTTTCTTAATGCCTGTTGAACATAACAGCGACATTTTATGATTGTTACAATAAATTTCTTACATATGGCTCCTTTAAGATCTCTCTTCTGAGAAATGGAAATAAATATAAAAAGGCAAATATAAAAAAAACAACAACATTGTTTTAAGAATTGTCAAGCAACCAAAGTCTGTAATCAAAAGTCAGAGATCTCAGAGATCTCAATTTTTTTTCATAATCAAATGATCTCTACAGTATATTCTTGCAGTATGTCAATTATGCCACGCTTGTCTGTTTTTGTTTACTTTCAGAGATATGAAACGAAACTTAAAAAACTAAGTACTGTACCTCTAGGCAATGAAATCTATAAGCGTGGGATGCATATGAAAATATTATAATGTTAGTGTTTGCTAAATGTCAGAGAGAACTGTCAGTGTTTACAACAGAGCAGGATTTGATATACAATATGCTTTAGCATTAAAACATGCCTGTCTCTATCTCTGTATGTTTTGTCCCTGTTGTTTTCACCTCGCTGTCTGACTCTGGAATAACAAATGATAGTGGAATCATGTGTTTCTAGCACCTCCTAGTCTCGCATTTCCTCAGAAATGTTTTATTTTTCCAACAGAGTGGGTGAACTTGCTTCCTAGTTCCTAACTTGCTCAAAATACACTTGTTTGAAGGTTTCAGCTGATCATTTGAATGAAAGTATGTTCTATGAAATGCTGACTAAGTAGGAAGCTCACTAGGTAATGAAAACCTATTGCTCAGGGGTTGCTCGTGTCTTTTTAATTGTGTTTCATTTAATTATCCATTATGTTTATCAAGGCTAAGCAATGTTGTTAATATTTTAAACCAGTTGTTTTAGGTTTAATTTAATGATAATAATCACTGGTAACACATCAATAAAATGATTGATTTAATTTAAATTTTAGTAACACCAATTATATTACTCTGTGACCAATTTGGGCCATAATAGTTTGACTAGATTTATGACCTTTGACATCAACAGCCAAGATAATTAAAGTTTATTTGCTTTTAACGTAGATAATCTTTTTGCTAACTAATTGTATGGTTAGTTTAGTTTTGTTATTTGCATTTAGCTTGTTTTATTCTTAAGAAAGCAAATAACATTAAAAACGTGCAACCCACTTTCAAGTTAGCATTTTCTGCTCTAAGTTTTTAGTTATATTCGCTATGTGCAATTAGCATTGACAATCATGTTTAATCTCTTAGACTAATTAAGCCTGAGCATGTTGTTTTACATGTGTCTTGAACTCGTAAAGCCATGTGAGGGCATTCAGAAATAGTTTCGGAAATCTTGTTTTATTGTTGCAGTTATGTTCTTCAAAACTTCTCTGAAAAACACATTCAGGGATAATTACGGTAATCAGATTTTCAGATAAATGAGAAGCGTTCGAGTAAAGTACTACTGCATGATCATTGTTTCAGAGTTTCAACTCCTGTCTGATTATAAAGCATGGTGGTGCCAGGGGGTGTTGCTGGCCAAATGGATGTCATTATGAACCTGAGAATAATGCCTTGCACTTAACCCCATATTGTTCCTGGAGGGCATTTTCTGCAATTAAACTTTGGATAGCAGTGCTACATGGCCAATAAGCAAAAAGAAATTAAAGCAGCAGTTGATACTTAAATGGTAATCATGCATCAATTTAATTCTAGTGGAGTCCATTTGGAGCTTGTGTGGGGGTGCTTGAAAAGTTTATTATCGGATCAGTCATTCAGTTCATGTTGTAGCAGCTAGTTTCACATGGGGAGAATGACATGAGTGTTATATCTCAGCACTGTTTGAAGTGTTGTGCACAAATGCTTGTTTTCTGAAATAGTTGTTTTAAAGTATGCAAGAGTCACCTTAAGGTTGTTTTTCAACAAATAATAAACCCAAAAAATTGCTAAAAAAAATAAATATATAAAGTACTCGTCCTTAGACTGTTGAACAAGTAAAATAGTTTTTTTGGAGGAATGTAGCATTACATCACTTGCTAACTAATGGATCCTTTGTGGTGAATGGGTGCTGTCAGAAAGAGAGTCAAAAAAAAAAAGGTAAACACTTGAAAGAAATTCTTCATTAAGATAAGTTAACTTTAAACCGTTGCTTCTGGCTAAACACAATTCCATAACCTAATGCGAAATATGCGCTGATAAAATGCAACAACAGCACCTAAGCAGTTCTAAACAAAAATGATGTTGGATATTGATGTGTGACAAAAAAGGATTGAAATTAGGGTTAGGGTGAATTATTATTGTGGTATTGTTATCAACCGTATAGTATGGACTCTCATTCTGATGGCACTCATTCACTGAAGATAAATCATTGGTGAGCAACCAATGGGATTCTAAATTAAAAGTACAAACTAAAGTACAAACCCATCCTGGATAATCTGAGGGTAAGCAAACTTCTGCGTGTGAATACGCGGTCTTTGACATTCTGAATGTCTAATGAGCTTTTATTACAGTCATCCTTGCATAACTTCACATCCGTCCTGTGCAAATACTATCTTCAGGATGCATCATTTAGAGATGTCTGTCAGCTAACAAATGCCTTTCCCCTTTGTTGCCCTGTTTTTTTTTCTCCTTCTCATTCTCTCAGTACTCCCTTAGCCCCCATATATAGTCTGACACCAATCCAATGGACAGGTTAAGTGACAAGCTCTTTTATAGCTGCTGCAGTGCCTGGGGAAATCGCATTCACACTGCCATTGTGAAAGAGCTAAGGCACCCAGCACTGCTCACTGAGACACCACATTAGTCTACCTGAACAATAGAACACATCATATAAAAATAATACGGTTACTTTCATATATATATATATAGATGGTAAATTGTTTTCACCATGGAAGTCAGTACTTAAATACAGACAATCAAGAAGTTGCACTGATCTCATGATAGTTAACGTATAATAATAATAGTACAAACAATAACTCATTCTAATTTATTAATCATATAAATCTGATTAATTGATTTCTATGATTAATAAATTAGATTTCACACTGAAGAAATAGTTTTGTGTTATCAAGATGCCATTTAAGCATCTTTTTTTTTTTTTCATCATTTACGAATAAATGGAAGTCTGGCAGCATGATTGTTGTGGAATGCTTTTGTGATGTTCAGATTATTTTTACTTGTTTGTAGCACACAGACAGAACCTACCTGGATGTCTTTTTTTTTTAGAATACAACTCTTTCTGTAAAAGAGCCACTTTTACCTCTTTGAACATTTCCCCCCTCTTAACATATGTAATTTATCTTAAAGGTGATGATATTAAGTTGGGCAGCTCTAATTTTCACATTAAACATCATTAATGAAGCAGAGATTGATGAAGCAGAGAATGATGGCACACATTTCTCTGGAAGTGGCATCAGTGCACACAAAAGAGTCCATGCCAGGGCTTGGGTGTCCCCATTGGTTGCCATGGTAACAGGCGTAATAGATAATAGAGCGTCACAATGAACGCTGAGTCTGCTAGTGGACTAAAGAGATAATGGAATAATGATGAAGGGGTCTGGCTGCTTCCTATTTGACTCTCTCTTTCTCTTGCATTCCACCTGTGCCCTTTTTCTCTTTCTAATTGCACTTGAACAGCTACAAAGTAAAACTTGTCAGTGGTAATTACCTGGAAGAAAAGTAAAATATTTCATGAGATATTTTAATATGTCATAAATCAATGATGCTGTCCAAATCATCATCCTTTAAGGGTCAGGACAATCACTTGGTTTCTATTTATATAGCCTGACCTTATTGAATACGCATTTGTAGGAGTTTCCTTTCAGAAATGTATGGGAGGAGAGTATGAAAGTGAATCATGCAACAAGTTAACGATTATTGCAAAGCTTAGTCTTTATTAATCGAAACTGTGGACTTGCAAATCATACTTTTTGTAAAAGGAAATAAAATTTGAGTTTTATTGCCTCTAGTATTCATTTTTACTGGAACCTGCAGAGATTCGGATCTAAGTACATTTTTGGAGTTTTGCAAAAATGTAGGTAGATAAACATATTTCCAACAAGCCTAGGTTGGCTTGCAAATGCTTGTATTCCACTTTTTATTTTTCAGAATTATGTTTCTGAAATATTATTTAATTATTAGCCTCAATAAAACTGTTATTGCAAAATATGAAGTAGTGGGTTTTCTCAATTTAATTTGATTTGTCCTCGAAACAAAATGCAACAGCATAATGTAAACTTAACAAGATTTATGCTGTTTAATGTGCAGTATATGGATTAGATCCAAATGATGATCCTAGACAGTCTGCCTTACAGTTTGCCTTATCTGAAGAAGATAGCAGAATTAAAGCTGTTTGTTTGTGAAAAACTACAGGGAATGAAAACGTAGTGGTGATACTACATACATACATATATATATATATATATATATAGAGCAATCCAGAGAGAGAGAGAGAGAGAGAGAAATTCAGGACTTAATCGATGAAAAACTAGATGGAGGGATAAAGAGGTTGACCTGAAAAAAAAAGATCCTCTACTCAGAAATTCCCTCGATGATCTTAGGCTTTGTGAAAGCATCACTTTCTGCTGACACTTACTTCAAAAGGTTTGTGGGATGTGTCGCTGTGTTTGTAGGAGCGGGCGAGACTGAGTGTGTGTTATAACGTGGGTGAATTGCACCTTCCGGGCTGGTCAAATAGTGGCAGCCTCTTCCATTTCAGTGAGAGCCGTGTTTGATTGTGCTTTCCCAGAACTCTTCCCTGCAGGATCTTTTGATTCTGTCTTTTCAGGACTCCTCAGAGACTCGTGCAGATCTTTGTGTGATCAGGCAGTCCGATACACTCATCTATTTCCTGAAATCCAAACTTACAACAGCTTTCAGTTACTTTTCTGGTACACAGTCATCATTAGGTTTGGTTTAGGTTCACTCATACAGTATGTAATGGATCATACTTTTTTTTTTCACTCTTCATTTTTTTAGCTTTTTCCCCAACACTATTCAATTTCAGTTTCACTTGGCTTATGTATTTATTTATTATTATTATTATTATTTAAGAAAAAGGATTCCTCATGCCCTGTTCTAAAATAATTAATTCTTATTTAATAAATAATTAACCTGACACATTTTTGTGACATTGAGTGTCGCTCCAGGTTCACAGATCATTCGTTCACTAACTGTATCATGTATCGTACGATTTATGGTCATTTTCCAAATCATAGGGATCATCCTTAACCCTTTGTTAGTGGAGACTTGAGTGAGCAGAGCACACAAGTGTAATTATTTAGTCGTTTGGAATGCATTTGTCAAAGGGAGCGATGTAATTTCCCCATTATCTTCAGCTAGTATGTTCCTGTGACAAGGAAACGAAGGCAGCACGATGTGCGTCTGCAGATGTTGCTGTTTTAATGTCATAAATGTCTTTTTTATTGCTATCAGCATAACTGTTGCAAATAACAATACATTTTATATTTTAAAATTTCTAACATTTTAACAAAAACTAATATGTATAAAGTAGTATATATATAAAAGGCTGTTTGATGCAATGCATCAGTTCTAATGAATCTGCTGACACACATTGGCCAATGGCTTTTTTCATTATTTCAGATTTACCCTGCCCTAAATTGCATCTAAAAACAATACTAATTGTTTTGTTACATGCCATTGTTGACTAGAATAAGCAGATTTTACATGGATGAGTATTTGAGTCTGGCTAGTGAACAATTACGATGTCAAACTGCACTGTAATCAAATGTGCATCTGCATCTCAAATCAATCACTTAAGATGATGTATTTCAGTTAGGAAGCTGCTTAGCAGACAGACAAGGAAACATATTTTTTTTCCTCTCTCTTTGCAGTCACGATGCCCCTGAGTAAGCGTTTACTCCATCAGCAGAGGTTTTCGCTCGAAGACCCACAGTCAGTGTGACTAAATGGGATAAAATGTCGTGATTTACAACACCTTGAATTACGTACCTAAAAGGGTACATAAAAAACAGAGACAGCTGGGTCTGATGGCAGCTGCATCCAACGTGATACCTCTTGGCCTGCTGTACATAAGACCCCTACAGTGGTGGTTCAGGACCAAGGGTTTTTGAAAAACTAAACCTTATACTGTAGTTCCCACCTCTTGAATGATGCCATATTATTGGCTCTCAAGCTGTTTTGTCAGGTCCTAAAAGTCCCCTTTTTAAAACAAAAAACATCCATCCTTTCCTGATGGAGTTTTGTGCTCAATGGCTACAAAACAGCTGTGGCTGCCATCTTCATTTTGGTTTGAATGATTATGTGAAATCTCTCTTTTGGTGTTATTAAAAGCAAAACTGGTGGTTCATTAGAAATTGGGCTTCAGCCACATCATTTGTAGCATACCAAAATAACTTTTACAAAAGCAAAAAGTGAGGTTCATGCATTTATGATAGATCAAAAGACACAGTGTATTCCATTATATTGTGGGGCAGTCGTAGCTCAATGGTTAGAGAGTCTCAGGTCTGGCAGGGATGTTTGTCTGTATGTGTCTGTGTGCATGTTCGTTTGTGTTCACTTCTCACCGCTGTATGTGTATTGTATTGTTTCTAATACCTGTGTACATACATAATAATTAGATGTGTACAGTATATAGTATGACAAGTATGCATTCTTACATTGTATCTACTGTACAGCTCTAATGTTTGTGTAACTACACACGTAACAAATGTTTAACAGGAAATTGGTAACAACATTTTTTGGTAATGAAAGTACAAATGTTTAACAGGATTAAATGGATTTAGCATGTAATTACTCAATGTTACACAGCAGTGGGCAGTAAATTAGGCTTTACATATAAATTGTGGTTGGTGTCCAGAATGTTCCTGAGGAGTTACTATTTAAGTACTATTTAAGTACACTGATATTACAGTGGTGCATCAACTCCAGATCCAGACTAGACTCTTCTACTTTACATAACCCTAAACCTACCTGTTTTCAACCCCTGGATCCCATCTTCAACCTCTGGATCACCCTCTGTTCCAATAACCCTTATTCATACTGTTCTAACAAAATGTAGTTATATAATTCCTGTTACACGAGTACTTAGTGAAGTGCAAAAAGTGTTGTTACCAGTGTCCTGTTACACATTTGTACTTACACACACCATTCTGAGGGTTGTTACATGTGTGTAGTCACAAAAATATTACAGCTGTAGATACTACTGTACTGTATGTACCAATGTGTACTTACACTGTGGTTACACTATGTACACATCTACTCACAATGTAACTACACAGGTATTAGTCCTATAATCCTTCTTAACACACACAGCATTGTATTAGTGCTAGTTTACAGTTATTTATTTTAATAAAATGTAGTTAAGTTTATTTTATTTACAATTTTGCAATGCAATAAACAAAATCAGTAGTCCAATCTGTAACATTTCTACTTTTAAATCATCCTTTGTGGATTTTAAATGATCCACGTTATTTAAGTTATTCTAATTCAGTTGAAATTGTTTCTCTCTCGTTCTACTTAAAATCATCAGTGGGCTTAACTTGAATTGAACCAATACACTATTATTTCATATCTGGACAACTTTAGACATCTGCAGCTGGAGAGCAATTAGTCAATCTGTTTTACTGTCAAATAAATGACAAAACAGCTTTGTTCAGTTTTAGCTTTGCTATTGAACAAAGCATGGCACCTCTACTTTGTCCAACGACAACTACAGGCTTCCTAGACAACAATAGAACCCATCCAGCATCCATTTTGCAAAGCAGCATTGAGAGTTTTGAAAGCTAATAGATACTAATCTCCCAAAATGAAATGCTTTCACGGAAATAATAACATATTTATGTGATGTTTTCTGTGATGTGATGACAGATTTCTCATCTTTTATTACCTCATCAATGCTGTGAAACCTCATTGATCATTATTACCTAATCAGACTCAATAAATCCTATTAGAGATGTCTGGTTCAAAATATGCAGCCCACATCTAGCAAAGATTTATTTATCCGCCAAGTAGCTTCAGTGCTCTTTGGCCTTTGCTGTAAACTGTTTTATGGGTGGTTATGCAACTACAGCACCTCAAAACTCAGATGGGCAGCTCGCTGTGATTTAAAGTGGAGAGAGATAGCAGTACTTTTTCATTAAACAATACTTTTGGGCATCTATACCATTCTCATAGTTCTTTATGATTGTCTGGGGCAAACGTACAGCCAGGTTTCTAATGTTGAGGGACAGTTATCTCTTGCGTTTGCAATTTTGAAGAACAGACTTGTTTCATATAGTTTCTATCTGTGATGGATGTTGTGACTTTTTTTGCAAGTGGACCACAGAGATTTGGGTTTAGTGTTTGGCAAAGCATTAGGAAGAGTGATGTCATGCATTTATTTGGTCTTTTCTTCCATCAAACCCACTAGAGCTGATGCTTCCTACTGTGTTTATGAAATACAAAGGTATAATACGATGTTTAGCAGAACTGTCCCCCATCGTATTGTGTTCTGCACCTTCTTTATGGTAGGGGCAATAGCCAAAGGCAATCACAGTGAAACGCAACATTTCATGCTCTGGTGGCCTGAGTGGGACAAACGAGGGTGACATTGAACCCAACCGGTTTCAAAGCCTCATTAAGCTGAAATGTGTGTCCTGAATCCCAGAACCTGCGTTCCCTCGTCCAATACGATATTCCATTATAATTCCAATCTGATGTAAAGCAATCTTTTTTTCACCTTTTAACATTGGCAATCAGTCACAGTGCCCCTTCTTAACTGCCATTTTATGCTTTGATTGCAAAGTGAATTACAATACCAAATCATTAGCGTCCAGAGCAACTGTGAG
Organism: Enteromius treurensis; assembly: GCA_032275025.1. NCBI lineage: Eukaryota > Metazoa > Chordata > Actinopteri > Cypriniformes > Cyprinidae > Enteromius > Enteromius treurensis. Next base: position 4,508,489 of record JAUCMU010000001.1, read on the forward strand.
TGTCCTGATGGTAAGATGATAAAGTGGAAGTATACTTTACTCATTGTGTATGCTGCGTATATTATTTATACAGTTTTTTATTTTGTTGGCTAATTTTTACCTTAACAATATATTTGATTTTGTACAACTGGTTTTTCAGAAAAGTTCTATTTAAGAGGTCTTAGAAATTAGTGTGTAAAATGTGATAGAGGATAGCATTAAGACCCTGGAAAACCCTGGACTAAGTCTAGGGTCAGTCTACAACTTTATTAAAGGAGTATAATAGTACTCTTAAAATGAGCATTTTGAACCCATGTGACTTTCTTTTATGCAGCACAAAGGAGTTTACTCTGGAAAGCACTCGCGTTGATATTTTTCATCTCTTCTTTCATTGCAACTTTAGCAGCAAGTTTAAATATGGAGAATTGTGAATGAAATGTGATAGATTTGCTTTTCAGCTTTTATAGTACCTTATTGTACTTGACAGCCTTCGGTCAATATGTTTTTTTTGTTGTTTTTTTTTTACGAGGAAAGTCAGAAATACAGGTTTGAATGACATGATGATGAGAAAAAGACTACAGTAAAAAAAAAAAAAAAAAAAGAGAGACCATTTTATGGAAACTCAATTGATGGCTGCTGGTTTTCATACAATATAAACCTTTTGAAAATTTACTGTTTTCCTGATGTCTAAAGACTACACTGTTACTTGTTCTGCTAATGCAGTACTCTGAAATAATAATATTGACAAATATTTAGTAATGATCAATTATCAAAACTGGCCGCAGGATGTTTGTTCTCAGTCGCTTTGCTCTGGTCTGCTCGGGGCAAATGAGTAATAAATGAAAATGAAAGCATGAAACTGCGTTCTTACACTGACGCCCCTGGCACACTGATTCCATTTGCTTCTATTCTTTCTAAATGCTGTCAGCTTTTCACTGTTAATGTGAATGGAGTGAAAGACGCATAATGATGATGCTGTTCTGTTCTGTTTTGCAGCATGTAGTTCATAGTGTGCAATGAGTTATAAGCATCTAGATGTGTGATTTAACAAAAGCGCACTTCAACATGCAAACCCTGTCATTACGAATGATTATATGAAGATTTCACTTTAATAAAGTCTTTAATTTCAGACTAAATGTTTAACCGTGTGTATATATATATATATATATATATATATATACATATACATATCAAAGTATATCATATTACATTATATAAATTATATTGTTTTGCATTTTAAAAGAGAAAGGGGGTAAGTAAAATAAAAATATTAAAGCAAATAGAGTGTGCTTTTTGCACAAAGCAGTTATACTAATGAAAATTGGGTTATACTTTATTTTGATAGTCCACTTTAGACATATAAGTGACTTTGGAACCACATATCAACAAACTAATTCTCCTTCATTTGCAACTATATGTCTACTAACTCTCAGAGTTGACTGTTAGGGTAGGTTTAGGTTTAGTTGCATGAGTTCACACATCTTTTCAGCATTTCTGATAGTCAGTATGTTGCGGACCCATCAAAATAAAGTGTTAGGAAATATTAAGCAGACGGTCTACCAATACTCTAATGACTGCTAATTGACGTGTAGTTGCAGAGTTACGTACTGTTAGCAGAATGTCTAAAGTGGACGATCGCAAGTAAAGTTCAAATTTTATTTAAAAATGTGACTTACTGAAACAATAATAATAAAAAATATTTAATTAATTTATTAAAAACTTTGTATTTGTTTGTTTTGTATGTTTGTATGTATGTGTTTATTAAATATATAAAAATGCATTTCCTTGTGTTTCAGGCAATTTGATTTGTTCAGTAAAGTGTTTCTCCTATCATGATGCTTAAATGTATGTTTAGGGGGCATTTTTCCATCAAGCTAGCGTGAATCTGCACTCCACAGTTCCTCCGGGAGACGTTTGGAGGACGCAAATGTATTCATGCTAGCAAAACCAAACAGGAACGAGATCTCTTGGCTGCTTTCTACTGATAAACTGCCTGCGGGTCTGTGTGGAGGGGACTGAGACGTCAGAAATCTAAGGAGTCTTCATCTATGCTAGTATGTAATCTAACTGAGACAGACATTGTATGCTTTGTAGGAACTAGGAGGGCAATATTTTACAAATTAGGAGTCATAAAATCTGTATTATGTGTGGTCTGGAAAAAATATATTTTTGATGTCACTGTAAAAATGTGTAGGTCTGAACTGAATGACCGAATCACATTGGATAGCCTTTATATGTCTTTACCTTTTGTTTTATCTGTGTCCTCTTTTTTGCTGGAGTCATTCTGAGATTATTCAGGTAATGATGACAAATGCCATGCGCTCACCTCTCAGTGTCAGGTCTTCAGACATGGTCATTAAATGAGGGCAGAAACAGGCCTGTGGAGAGAGTTCACATTCTCCCACCGAGAGCAAAGAGCATTCGCACGGTGCTGATTTGTTAGTCACAGCGGGATGTAAAGCAGCCTGTTGTGCACAGACAGCAGGGCCTCTATTTGGATCTGAAATTATATGGAAAGCACTTCAAATTTTAGGAGCATAGATAATTGTGTTTCTTCTAACCTGTTGAATCAGATAACATCAGTTGTTGTGCCACCAGTGCTGTAACTGTAGTAACTGATTACATGTAATCTGGATTACAGAATCAGATACCAAAAATTAAGTATGTGTAATCAGACAACAGTTACTGATTTATTGATCACATGATAATCTTTTAATCACATAAGCGTTTGTCTTTTGATGGCTTTGTGACTCAAATGCACAAATATGACAAACAAAAGTATATGAATATGGCTTCCAAAGACAATGACTTGTTGATTAAAATGTAATAATGCAACTGATAAAAAAGTAGCTAGTTGAATTACAACATTTTGTGTGTATTCAAAAATGTGATGTTATAGATTACACTGACTACAATTTGTATAGAATCAGTAATGGTAATATTATACATTTGACTGCAATGTCAACACTGCTATTGAACTAAATTGAGTAAAATATTGACAATATTATATATATATATATATATATATAGAGAGAGAGAGAGAGAGAGAGAGAGAGAGATGTCATGGTTACCACCCATCTTGTTTAAATAACAGCAGGCCTCAATGATTTTTTAATTATTCAGGACCTTGTAAAAGTCTCCACTGGCCACTCTCTAAGGTTTGCGCTCACAAGCTCATTGACTAAACTACAGTATTTAGTCACAGTGATTGTTTGGACCATAAGCCAGTGCTGGATTTCTGCCCGCCTTCGCCACTGGAGAGCTACTTCAAACTGATCTCTGCTATTCACACTTGACAGTCTAATGACAGTCATTATAACCAGAGCTAGGACAAATAGAAATGAAACATATTCACTTTATGCTGCTTTCACTACGGAAATAAAGGTGATCAAATGGAATTGAATAAAAATAATAATTTTAAAGGAAAACAATCAAAATAAAGAACTTATAGATATCGTATTTTCTTTTCTTTTTTGCACACATTTAATATTAAGTCTGTACTAAATATTAAAGAATACATCAATTGGTAGTGTAAATGTCAATTTTTTTGTACCTGCATGTATTATAAATGTATAATAATTTAAATTTTTTTCAACCCAAATTTAAATATTTTTTCTCTCATTTGATTTTTTTTTTGGTGGTAGAAGACAGTTCTCAATGGGAGAAAATAATTTAAAGAATAGCTTGCTTTAAGGAAGAACAGTCTGATAAAGAAGAACATGTGGTGCTAAGGAGGAATTTAAAAGAAAATTTCTGGAAACACTTAAATGGATTACTCTTCAGGGTCTGACTCAACATGGCTGGAACGGAGGATAAGCTTGGTGCAGATGTGACTTAACATGCAGACAAAGTCTAAGGATTATTTTAATAATAAGCACAGGTTTGAGGTATATAGCTCAATGTCAAAGCAGTCCCTCTTGTTTTAACGCTATGGTTATGCTGACCAGTGGCCAATCAATTAGCTCAACACAACAAAAACATTTGCAATCAGTCACAGCCAGATTCAGTGGGTACTGGCTGTTGAACTGAGAGATGGAAGAATTCAGAGGAAGAGAGAGCTTGGGGACTGCAGTCGTCTTCTATGCCCGCTTGTCTTTTTTCGTCTCTTTCATTCTCTCTGTTCTGCATGTTTACTTCCCTCAGGCCACCTACTCTTCCTCCCTGCTACTGATGTCTTTAAAGTCAATTCATGACAGGTTCACTCTTCGTCAATTTAGCAAGTCCTTGCAATCACAGATTCTGTTTAACTGAACTAACTTGTTAAGAAAATGCTCTTGATACATATAAAAATACACACACACACAAGTGCTGTCAAAATGTGTGTTTCTTGACAAGAATTGAAATTATTTAGATGCAGTGTTTGGGAGTGTTTTTGCACTTAATTGCAATTGACAGTACACACAATATGTAATTTTTTTGTAATAAAATATCCAAAAGCCACTTGCACAGTGTTATATATTTCATGCAGTTGTATACTTACGTTATCTTGAAAATTTTGTAGGATTTGTAAAGTAAATACTTGCACAGTAAATAACCTACACACTGTAAGCATCATGGCTCAGTGTCAGAGCATATGATCTTTGTAAATGAAATATATGTTACTGAACTAGCAATGCAAGACATGCAGTGAGACAGTAAAATCTGAAGCATGTTCACTGAACAGTTCATAAACGTTCTCATCTTTCTCATATCACTGTGCTTTCATGTGTTGAACACAATGAACGATTATCACAAACCTTAAGACCCTTGGCACCATCAACAGAAAAAGGGTCTTCTATGGTGAATACATTACAGTTATCTGGTATTGTTTGCATTAATATTCAATGGCATATAACACATTTTATCAAAGGTTTAGCATCAGCATCTAGATTTGCCAGTATTTGCATTAAGCATGCTTTCCACGCTTACAGCACATGAGTCTGTGCCGTTAGCGATGGAATCTACACCTCCCAGGACCAGGAGGCTTTAGTTTGATTGACAGCTGCTAGAGCTACACAGCCAGAGATGGGATCTCTACACTGCTGCACTTGTTCTTGGGTAAATGGGCAATACAGCAGGAGTCTTTTTCATTAGGCTAATCCTTTGAGAGAGACCCTCACACAAACCCTTATTAATTAGTGCAAGCCCATCACTAGCACCAGCCGCTGAATGACAACTAGCTCTGGTTAGCCCAAACAACCTTTAAACACCTAAAAACCATGAAAAACATAAAAACCATAAAAACCTTAAATGAGTTATTTGCTATTTCATGCGGAACATCTTTTTGCCTTAATTTGCTGTGCTTCCCTGTCTGTTTTTCAATACAATAATTTTGGTGTGTAAGCCAACCTGCTGTACATGAATCATGGCTTCTTAAGGAGCGCTGTGCTTTTACTGAGTTATACATTTCCCATTATGGACAGTAAAATAAAAACAACAAAAGAAATTAGTCAAAAATGCCAAAATTTGTATATATTTCTGGGGTTAATTTTCTGATCAAAAGAGCAAAATACTTTTTTATTTTTGCATTTATTATTGTTTATTTTCTGTGCAAATATCAGAATATTTTAATGCCCCACTATTTTAAATATGAAATCGTAGCAGCAAAACAAATGCATAAAACATGTGCAAAGTCGAAGCAAGCTAAAGAACATTTATTTTTTGTTTAAGTTGGATGTTTTTTCAGTGATTCCAACAGGGATGACTTCATTGCCATGTTCTCATAGAGAAGGAAACATGTTTCTGTGGTGGACCCAGCCATGATTTGGGCACTCAGCATGGCCACAGATGGCTGGGAAGAGAGCAGAGAGGGTGACCATGTGCATGGCCTATGGAGTTGGCACGAAGCGGGACTTACGTATTTCCATTGATGTGCATGTAAGACTATGGGCAACTAGTTGTCCTTGTGGACTTTTTGTTTCTCTATGTTGTTTACATTCAACACTCCGCACCCCCAGGAGATATTCAAGAGCGTGGCTGTCACACTCACAGCGTCTTCCTCATTAGTGCTCAGGCTGTATAACGATGTGGCTTGATGAGCACTGACTTTTGCCTTTGGTGGTCCTGTTGTTTAGATTTTTGCCTGTATTGCAATAGAAGGACAGAAATGAATGGCAGGTGGACATGTTTATTCCCAGCATGCCTGTTGATGGCACACGGCTAAGGCAGTCTCCCTACTGCTGTCCAAGCTGCTCAACTTTCTCAGACATGGTCAAAGAGTGACAGAGGAAAGTTTTTCCTACCCATAACAAGACACTGAGGTCACAGTCAATCAAATAATAGAGTGTAACAGCAGGGCTCTGGAGGTTCATTTCTCATTAATTTTTTCCACAGAACAAAATATTTTTAGTTGTAATGTATAAACTTTTCAAGACAGATCTATGAGCTCCAAGGTGTTTAAGTATTGATCTATGCTTCTGTAAATGCAACCATAGTGTGTTTTGTTTTGTATTTTTATCTTTATTTTTGTATTACTGACATACTTTTTTTTTGCACTCTCAGGTTTCAGATTTTCAAATAGTTCAGCCAAATATCTCCATATCTCAGCCAAATATTACTTATCCTAACAAACTATTCATTAATTACTTTCATAATCTTTTTTTTTTTGTTGACTTTTTTAGATAATGTATAGATCTCAATTTAAATAAATAAATAAACAAATAAACTGATTACTGGTCTAGGGTAACAAACATCCAAACATTCTTAAAGCATTTTATTTTTAGTCAGGCAGTCACGGAAACCAGACAAAGGTACTCAAATAAGATTTTTTTAGTGCAAGTTTTAGTTCAATTCAATTTCATTTTTTGTTTTGTTTTGTTTTTATACATTCATGTTTTTGTAATTTATACTACTTTTAGTTTTACGCTTTACACTTTTATTTTAGTACTACAACTAAAAGCTATCTGAAATAAGTGTATGTGTATTTCAAGTAATTCATGATGGCTGTGAAATAATGACAAAATGGTCACAAGAAAGAATAAAAAAAAAAAAAGGTGCATTGCTTAGATTTGGGCTCTTGGTGGTCGTGGTGGTTTGTCAGGGGTCACTAAGGGCAAATGA
>JAUCMU010000001.1:4533518-4548670 GCA_032275025.1 Enteromius treurensis
TGTAAGGTCTTATATAGACAGGTGTGTGGCTTTCCTAATCAAGTCCAATCAGTATAATCAAACACAGCTGGACTCAATTGAAGGTGTAGAACCATCTCAAGGATGATCAGAAGAAATATTTCTCACAGAATTGTGAGAAATAACCACGGACTCTTAAAGCATAATTCCAGGTTAGTATCACGTAATAATCAAAAAGTCTGTGATTCTGACACGGAAAAGATTACAATGTAAGTCAGTGACAGGCATCAGCCGTTATCCACTCTTGGATAACCGGATTCATACTTTTGGATTATACTTTCACTGTAGCACCTTGCCCCACCTTTACCCTACCCACTTCTGAACAATATAAAACACACACAGAGAATATAAGTGAAATTACAGGTATTTATTGCAACTGACCATAAGCAGTAAAAAAATAAAGCATTACAAACAAGTTGTTGCATTTCAAGTCCTTCTAAAGCCATACAATGACTTTCTGCAAAGAGAGTAAAATACAAGGTTTTAATCGCTGAAATTATCCCACTCCGTTAACACATTGACATCTTATTCAAAAGACACACTATGGTCTAGAATGACGCAAATTGATCACCAGACACACAAGAGCCAATAGCATTTCATAACAGCATGACACGATCGGTCACGAGACACGCGAGAGCCAATAGAATTTTACAACCAAGTCTGACAGAAGGATTCTCCTGGCGCCATTTGAATTTGCGCAAGGCAGCAGCTGCAGCACAGATAAGTCACGGAGGACGGAGAGATGGTGATCAATCCTTTTGCCTCTGAAAAATCTGAATATTATTCCTTTTTAATAAATAATGTTGTTAGTTTTATCCGCCAGTTTATCTTGTGTTTTATTAACGGATGGTAGGTTTAGGGGCAGGTGCTGGGTTACGTGCTCATTAATGTATAAATAAAGAAATATAAATAAAACTGTTGTGACCGTTTACAGTGAAAAATCACACCCCAATACATATGCAATAATGGCAATATCATTACCCAATATTTGAATCCAAATCCGTGTGTGGATCACGGCTGATGCCTGTCACTGACTTACAATGTAATCTTTTACATGAGCCCATCACGGAATGTTCGATGATTATGTGATTCTCACAAAGAATTATGCGTTAAGAATACGTGGTTATTTCACTCAATTCTGTGAGATCAAGTTGCTGCAATATAACAAAGAATAAAAATTTAAGGGGATCTAATACCTCACATACCCACTATTTATATAAAGGCCCATCATCTGTTGAGGAGATGGTAATGTGAAGAGTTTCAGGATCTGCTGCTGTCAGCCACTGAAAGGCATCTCACTGGAGAGTTCGATTTTTTGCCCAGATCTAAGTAACGGAATATTAGCTGCTTCAGTATCCTGACAAGCCTGCTCATTTGGGCTTGCCTGACTCTCATATCAAAGGCACTTCTCGTGGAATTGATTTTTGATAACCAAAGAAATGCAAGTTAAAAGAGTGAAGCTTAAACATTCTGTGAGCACCGAATGTTCATCCCTGGGATTTTGTGCTTTAAAATATTGAGTGTTCAGAACTTTAACATGACCCCTCTCCTCTCCTCTCCTCTCTTACCCTGAAGGATGCAACCAGACTATTGGTGGACCACCTACCTTTGTGCATGTCCCAAGAGCACTGTAAAATAATGTGCTAGATATGGAGATCTTTTGTGCCAATCTACCAATTACTTAAGATAACAAGATAACAATGCCTTTGGGAAGTGCGTCCCAGATTACAGGTAACTCATTCTGAGGGGTCATGGTTTAGCTGCTTATAGCCCTGCTGGTGAATATTGTCAGAACAACACCATTTAAGCATCTTTAACATTCAAAAGTGCCAAAAATTCATTTGATTAAGGTTATATATATATAAATGATACATTTTAGTACAGTATTATTTAGTACAGTGTATTACAGGCAAATTATAATTACTTTTGGCCGTTTTTATGCACTGTAGAATATAGAGCAGGCTGTCTGTGGGTGGTGTGCTGTCTGAGGCTACATGAAATGGAAAACAATTCAAAACATAAGCCTGAGATACAATTAAAGATATATTCTGATTATTAAAAAAATATGCCATGGATGTATTTAAAAAACATTAAAATAACAAATAAAAACAAACAAAAATTTTATTTTTTTTGTCTTGTCTTGTCTTGTCTAGCGCATTCCTTTTATCATTAAAAAGCATTTTAAGCATCACAATTATTTTTAAAATGAATACATTAATAATAAGATGTTTCTTAAGAAGCAGGTCATCATTTTATTAAATAATTTATTTATAATTTAAAATATAATAAAATAGAAAATAGTTGTTTTAAATATTACTGATATTTGACAGTATTACTTTATTTCTGAGAAAATAAATGCAACCTTGGTTAGAATAATAGGCTTCTCTCAGACTATTATTCAGTGCTATTAGTGTCAATAAACCAATGTTTCCATCATTCAATGCATTAATACTCCTCAAAGCACTAAAATCACAGATGAACTTTGAAGTCAGAACTTCTTCTAGGTGTGATTCATCACGCTGTGCTGGTTCAGTTGTATCAATGCTTTGACGGAAGGCAGATCATAGTCGATTAGGCTATTGTTCTGTGCTTTTAGTTATTTATAGCTGCGTTAAGACATTTTTGCAAAATGAAAAGAGAGAGACCTAGACAAGTGACTGAGAGAGAGTAAGAAACAAAGATCCTCTGGAATATTTTGGAATAATCAAATAATTGATCTCTTATCAGAAGTGGAGCTCATGAAATTACATTTTTCTGATAGACGACAAAGTCCAAAATGAATATCATTACACCTCTGAAAACACAGGAAGGCCGGCAATATCTTTGGCTGAAAATAATGCTCTGTTCAAAATATATTTGGATGAAGTGACTTAGAGATGAAATCATTAATGACCTCATTTAAACTGAGGCTGTCTATTTCCAAAAAAGCATAGGGGTTATTTTAAGCCTGATATAGATGAAATTATAAAAAATAGGTACTTTGGTTTAATGGTCATTATCTTTAACCTTTATTTAATTGACTAAGTACAGTGCAAAATTGCTTAATGTTTTCACTGGGCAACTAGTAATTGCATTTTGTAAATAAAACATATATTTTAATGGCTGCAACACACTCAAAAAATGTTGGGACGCAGGTATGTTTAAAACAGTGCCACATCAACTTTCCTTTTAATTGCAATGTTTAATTGGGAATTTGTTAAAATGCAGACTCACCTGAACACAGAACACATTTCAACTGTCTTTCCCAGAGAACCTGGAACCATCACTGCATAAAATTGATGTAGTTTCTCGGCCTAGAGTAACAAAGAGTTTATTGCATTTCTTGATGCAGCAGCATACTGTGTTAGTGTCAGTGACAGCAGTTTTGTGGAATTAAGCAGACAGTCTACTATTACTCTAATGACTGCTAGTTCACATAGAAGCAAAGATTTCTACTGTGAGTGGAATGTCTAAAGTGGACTATCGAAATAAAGTGTTACTAAAGATTTTCCATATAAACATTATTGGGTGCTCAAAAACTTTCAAAACTCTTAAGCTGTGACATGAGAATGTCAAACTCTCATCATCGTTCTCATCTTTCAGGTAACATGAATAAAATGTTATATTATTTACCAACTGAGTCGATTCATTAGAATATACATAGGCAAATAATGACAAATTAATAATTCATGAAATTAGACATCAAGAGCAAAATGGACCTGTTGACATTATGAGCAGTGATTGGCAGTTCACAGCTGTTGTGTAAACTCTCCAGGCGCTCATTCAAACCACTGACATAAAACTCCATCAGAACTGCATTCAAGAACATTCATAAAACAAGGTTTCATGCTTCATTAGTTATGTAAACATTCAGTTTAGGAGTTGTGTAGGTTGTAATTACATGCTAGAGGCGGATTATATATTTTCATACATTACTTGTGAACTTTCTGTTGAGAACAATTCAATCCAAATGACATTTTTAATGCTTGAGAGAAGCTGAAAGCCAACATGCGGTATATCTACAGCTCTTAAACATTCTCAAAGCAAATTAGATTTTCCAAGTACTTTTACTTTTTGAGTGAGCCTCATGATAAAAAGGTGCAGTGGTTTATCTTCTGAGGTTGGCATTCCTAATTACAAGCCCCTTTGTTGTGTCCTTGAGTAAAACACTCGCACAATTGTTGTAATAAGGCTCCTGTAAGTCGCTTTGAATAAGAGAGTATCGGATAAGAATTTGTTTCGTCTCTGTGGATTGAATTCTCAGCAATATTTACCAAAATCCTCTGGGAGTGCGCCATAATGGCTAAAGCTCAGAGCTGGTTCGAACACCATTAGAAATAAACCAAGAGGCATCACCATTGAGCCCTTGAGTGAGACACTTAACTCCAGCTTGCTCCAGGGGGTTTTTCTTATTGTGTACTGAAAGTCACTTTGGATGAAAGCATCTGCTAAATGAATGCTTACAGCACCTTTGCTTGAGAATATGAAGATTTGTTAATTCACGTGAAGCAGCCAAAAAAAAAATCACAAAATTAAAATCCTGCTGAAAAAAAAAAAAATCACATACAAACATAAATAAATAAACTTATTTTTTATGAAATAAAAAAACAACAACAACAACAACTATTAACTACTTATAAATGACCATAAATAATAATAATGGTATGGTCAATAATAAATAAATAAATAAATAAAGTTTGGAAGTTTTGACATTTTACCATATGTTGTAATCACATCTAAAATAAACTTTTTGTGTACATATAATATGTGTGTGTATTTATTATGTCCATATAAACACAGACACATGCATGCAGATATTTAAGAAAAGTATGGTATATATTAAATGTATTTATTAACACATATATATATATATATAAGTATAAGTAATATATACAAGTATATATCTTGAAAATATATATATATATATATATGAATATGAATGTGAATTTGAATTATGTATGTAGTATGAATTTGCATTCTTATACGTAAATTTATTTAATATATAAACATAACATATTTATCTTTAATATATGCATGTGTTTTTATGTATGTATGTATGTATAATTTTTTATTTGTGAATTTTTATAAGAACTTTTTATTTATATTTATAAGAACTTTTTATTTATTTATTTTAACAACATACTTATTTAATTGATTAGTTGAAAAATCTATAAATATTGACATATTTTTTAAATATTGTAGATCTATATAACAAGAACAGCAAATAGGGCCAAAGCCTCAATAATATATGATTGATATCCAAACATTTCTCTTAATTTATCCAACCGAACCATCTATAATTGGAATTTAAGTTGCACAGATGGGCTAGTCTTTGAAGAAGCATGCTTCCTAGTAACATTAGCAATGTTGCAATGGCTTCATTCAGGAACCAGCTGCCTTTTCCACGCAGAAAAATAACGTCTGATTTGGCCCAGCAGCGACAAAAGCACATCTGTTCTTATCTAGCACCAGTAATTTATTCTCTATCCACGTATGGTACAAGTTTTAAGGAAAAATCCGAAGTTAGCCATTTTACCTTGCTTACAAATAGACTACCATACAGACCATTAAGTCTTTGTGAAAGACAAGCATGACATCAAATCTAATTATAATAATGAGTGCTTACCAATATTGTTGTTAATGTAAAATTAAGAATAATTGGTATTAAAATGGAAAACAGATGCTTTTAATTATGTTTCCTAGTGTAAAATGCATCATTGATTATAATGAGTGCAATATAGTCACATCATCTTTCAGAGTACGTTTACGTAATGACGTCACAGCTATCATGTGCTCCTCCGTCAGCTTCTCATATGAATGTTTGACCTGATCAGTGATCAACATAGTAACGCCGCAGTGCTTTCCTCCACGAACTGTCCTCGAAGACGACTAATTAACACAGACATTGAGACAGAAAGTGGATGACAGTGTGATTGATGAGGGCAGTGGGTCTCTTTGCCCATTATTCTCTCAAAAGAAATTAAAACTGACTGATTAGTCATATTTCCAGTGTCATTCAGTCTCTGGTGATCTCTGAGATATGTTTTGATGGTGTAAATAGAGGGCAAATTCATTTCAATTTAAGTTTTTAACTACATGTTTAAAAAAAGATTCTGTTATTCTTAAGCATGTAATTTTTGGAAGTTAGGCCATTTTGGCAGATTTTGTTATTGTTCGCATGTGCATAATGAATGTTTAAGGAACAGTTCACCCAAAAGATTATTCCCACTCTGGGCAACCAAAATGACACTGTTTCTTCACCAGAACAAATTTGGAGAAATGTATCATTACCTAACTTGTTTACCAATGGGTCTTCTGCAGAGACAAGATTACTTTTTCCCTAGTGAAAGCAGGAAGACAGTATGAAATGAAGAACATCTTAAAAATTCATGAATTTGTTTATATCAGCGTGCAATTTGTGTGTGCTTGCAGTGCATGGGGCATATTGTGATGCAATTCTGACAGCACCAATTCACTGAAAGGGATTCAATTTTCATTGGTAAATTTTTTAAATTTTCATTTTTGGGTAAAACATATGCTTTGAAATATAAACACTTCCCACATTAGACTAACTATGCAAAATATGCAGACTTTACACTATTTGAGCAAAAAGGGGGCAAGGTTTGATATTTGCTGATCTGAAATCTTGATGTTCTTGAAATGCCTTTGTCTGTGTTTAGCATGTTATATAGTCTCTATTGATATGTGCTACAGTACGGCCTTCATGTTGTGGTTTTACTTAATGTTGAGAAAGATGAGAGAAGCTATGTTAAAACCCCTGAGAGAAATGCCGCAGACAGAAAACTCATGATTGGTCTCCAGGTGACATTTATTTATTCACACCCACACATGAGCTTTTTTCATTTATTATATTTGAACATCACATACAAGCTGCCATTGCATTGAAAACATTTTAAAATAGCACCATCACTTCATGTCTTCTAGGTAAAACTTTATAATAACATTCTGTCTGTCAGCATAATGAGTATGAACCAAGTAACACTTTAAGTCTGGGGTCAGTAGTTTTTTCTTCTAAACTCTTTCTGCCCAAGGTTGCATTTACTTGATAAAAATACAATATTATTGTGAATAGTATTACAACCTAAAATAACTGTTGTCAGGGATTAGGCTGGATTCAGATGTGGCTATCAGGATAGCTTTATTAACAGAAGAAATCAGAATCAACTTAAATAAATTTAGGAGACATTTTGAGCCCAGGCAACCGCCGTGACTGCAGCAGAAATGACGAGCCGGGAGTCCACTCCTTAACTCGAGCGAGAGACTGAATCCCAGAGGGACTGCCGGTTTCCAGGACAGAGAATGCTGAGGTAAACTCCCCTGAGTGCACAGATAAGTGCAGAAAACAAACTTGAAGCCACGAGCAAAGAAGCCTGATGAAAATGAAACAAACAACTTGACGAAAATCAAATACAACTACAGTAATCAGTGTTACGGACCATAACAGTCTGACACACTTCAACAAAAAAGAGGGAAATATAAAGGAAGAAGATAACAAGAAAAACTAGAAACAGGTGTGAGAGCAGAAGAGCTAGCGATCAGGAATCAAGGAGGGGCGGAGACAAAGCAAAGTAATGAAGAAGATGAGCTCATGGAGAGCTGTCACAACAAAGCCATGCACCCAAACACAAAACACTGGAGACAGCAGAGAACACGTGATCAATTCAGAGACCAATCGCCAGCCGGATTAAGGGGAGAGGATAACACGGGATACATGAAAAACAGGGTGAACCCGACCAAGAACAGGAGGGAGCTTGAGCCGGACCGCTACCTGATTAACCACCTTGGTGACATGGTATGGCCCAAAGAATCTGGGTGCCAGCTTACGAGAAGGAGCTCAGATAGGCAGATCCTTGGTAGAAAGCCATACCCATTAGCCACACACATAGGTAGGAGGAGAGGACCGGCAGCTATCGGCTGCTGCCTTGGTTCGCCTGGAGGTTTGGGCCAAAACCCCTCTGACTCTCTCCCAGGTGCGACGACGCCGCTTAGAAAGTCAGGGCAGGCGGAACCACAAGATCAGGTTGCTGTGATAGAAACAGAGGTGGTTTATAACCCACAGAATACTCAACAGGGGACATACCTGAATCCACCACCAGAAGTTGCGGATTAACTCAATCCAGGAGAGCTGTTGGCACCAGGAACTGGGGTGGATGTCAGACAGCAGAGCATTCTTTCTAGATCCTGGTTGGCCTGCTCACATTGCCCATTTGTCTGAGAATAGAACCCTGAAGACAAACTTGTAGAGGCCCCGATCTGTCTACAAAATTCCTCCCAAAACCGGGTGGCAAAATGACGACCCCTATTAGACACCACATCAATCGGCAACCCATGGAGATGGAAGACGTGGTCCTCATTCCAGCTGAAAGCAGCCGCTAGAGTTGTCAGCGACAGAACTCCCTCTGAGACAGTCGAGATAAAAGAGCTGCTGCCTCATCCCCTGGGCAGACCGATCAAAAAACTTGGCCATCTCCTGGTGAAAAGCTTCAAACGTCATGCAGCAGGGGGCCCGGGAATTCCATGCAGCAATTCCCCATTCCCAAGCACTGGCAGATATAAGTGTGAGCACGTAAACAACCCTTGCCTGATCTGTAGCCTAATATCGCGGTTAAAGGAGAATACCAGAGCACTAGGATCAGGCATCAGGATCGCCATTGTAGCCCGACAGATTGTTGGCATGCGGCTCGGGCTCAGGAGTTGGTGACATGCTGCTCATCTATCCGAGTGAGGAGCGCGGCGACCTGGGCACTCAAAGCATCCACCTCCCGAGCAGTACACATATATATATATATAAATGTGTGTGTGTTAAAATATAATAAAATAGTAATCTATTTTTAAAAAATGGCAAAAAATGTTTCAAAATGCATGTTTACACAGTAACATCACCAACTACTGGCCAGGCAGGTATAGTAAATTGGAAAAAGTTTTTAGTACATTCTTGTCACATGAAGACAGTATGCAGGCACACATTTGTGTAGTTTACTTGTATCATATGGACTTGTAGAACTGCTGCTTTGTTTATAGCAGGTTTCAGCGGTTCAAACGTCAGCGAGCTTTGATAGTGGAAAGCTCAGAAGCTGTACTTTGCCACCAAACAACTATTGTTCAGAGCCTCTGCAATAATTTTAATCAAACAAAGTGATCCTAGCTGGACAAAATTAACCTTGTTGTAAATTGCATTCCTTTGTTGAGTGAATGCAATAACATTATTAATAGTATATGCACAGCAAAGACAAATAAACAAATCAGCAGCACTTAAAGTAAAGGACAGTAACACTACATGCTTGATGGCACATTTAAGAAGTTTTGATGTTTTATTTGCTCAGTCTAAAAACTGGTAATTATCAGCCTGCCAAAATAATGAATAGAGTGAATGTATTGAGTGCTAATTCATTCTTGTATAAATAGTCAAGCAAACATTTACTCAATACTTGTTGTGGCCTTCAACCGATGTTTACATTAAGTACTTTTCCATCCACAGGCCAAAGGGTTTTCTAAATTAAGCCGTGTTACTTGATATGGGTTTTTTTTTTTTTTTTTTTCCATAGTGGTGAACCGTGAAGGGTTGCTCGCTTTGAAAGTGAATGCAACCCACACACCAATCTTCATTCTTTCCATCATGTTTCCATTCAACACAATGGAACACAACACAACACTGCAATTTTCCCTTTAGAAGTGTTCGTCTTTGGTATGTTGGAGAATCAATGGCTATTAAGGATGCTTAGTCGAGAGTCATTAACCCTTCCAACCCCTGCTGCTTGCACTGATTGTTCACAAAGTCAAGATTTCACTTTGACACCTTTCACCTTGTAATCAAACTCACACATCCACCAGTTTCAATATTCTTTACTTCAGTGTTTGTATATTTGCGCATTTAAAATATAACCTTGTGACTGTTTGAAAATAAATAAAAGTGCAGTAAGATATGAAAGGATAAAGAAAGTAGGCGCTGACTCATATAATTAGCCACCACTTTACGTACTTAAGTACTTTACGCTGCTTTCTGGGAAAACACTTTCCACGTAGACCTTAAGTTTGTACAGTGACCTTTTTTTCTGCCTGGAGGTTTTCATTGTTGTTGGTGATTAAAGCGCAGGTATGATGGACGTGGGGAAGATGGAGGGTTATCAGTATTAGTGACTGAACACCTTTGGGAGGTCCGTGACCTCAAACCTAATCTTGATTAGTCTCAGGAGCGCTTGATTTTCTTCACAAAATGCCATAGTTTAGGAAAGAAAGGTCTCTCTATTGGTAGAATTTGGATGTCAGACCTCCACAGGGCTTGTTGCTTTGTTGTTGTTTATGGTACTTGTCAATGAATTGCTTCCAAATCAGCACAGCGGGGAATACACTAGGTAGTTCTCTAAATAAAATGTAAAATGAAAAGTAGGATTTCCACACATAGCTGAATATTGGCTCTTAAGTGATTCTTAAAAGGTAATTTAAAGGTCACAAAATAGTAAGGTTTCACCAAATAAAACAGAGCAAATAAAGTATGATGATAATAATAAAAGCATTATTCTCCTGCCAAGAAGTGTAACAAGAAACAATTGTGGTTGGAACACAGTGGGTGCCGAGCAACACGCAGAGATAAATGGTGTATGTTTGTAGAGTATTTTACAACAACTTGAAACTCGGGTCAGCCAATCAGAATCAAGGACCAAACTATCTGTTTTATAGAAATCTGTTTAACACATTTTCATGTTTAGTTATATTGAAAAAGTTTCAGTTCAGTCAATCTTTTTTACCCCATTTTAATATGGATTTCTGTGGAGACCAGAATACGAGAGCACCCAGAAAGAAGTAGAAATTAGCACAGGGAAATAAAATGCTTGCTACATTGGCTATAATCTAGATTTAAAAATATATATATTTATGCCCACCTCTAGGAATAATACTTATTAAAACTTAATACTTAAAAACTTTCAAAAGACTTCACGTACATATGAACTCCTTAACCTCCTTAAGTAAGGCCAACTTAACCTTTTGGCAATTACGTAATTAAAATCCTTTCACAAGTATATTTTTTTTGCATAGCTGTATTGCATAAAATGTGGAAAATCGTCATTCAGAAATAGACATGTCTAAACCAAGACTGAGAGCACTTGACTTTTACAGTCTGTGTGGATCTATACTTCCCTTGGTGTTCACATTGTAAGGGAAATAATGTACTATTAAACCGGTTACCCAGATTCACTTGATTTATTTTCTTCAGACAATATGCTGCAAATAACATTTAACAGAGAAATCAATCAATTTACATTGTTACATGGTTCTGTCAGCGGTTTCGAAAGCAGCACTCATCAGAAACGTTTTCCAGCCTAGTGGAGATTGCATCAAAAGCCAAGCGAATTTTCACTTTCAGCTGCAATTATTTATTTATTTGACCCTCTTTACTCATTTTAATATTATTCTAATTTCCCAATGGCAAACCTCCAAATACTAGAGCAGGACCTCTGAGCTTTGTAGTCCAAAAAAACTAATTTGTCCTAGAATTCAGAAAACACAGCCAATATGGCATTTGACACATGGAGCAGTTTATAGTGCTGAGCTTGTACTTTCTAGAACATGGTGGACATCGAGCAAGGCTTCGACAACTGACACATTAGGTTGTTATGCAGAAAGATTGTCAGATCTCATTTCATTTGTGACTTTGCTTTGTTGTTTTGGGAGGCTGAGAATTCGACCTTCATTCCGCAAGCTTGACACACAACTCTCCAGAGAATGCCATTACTCTATCAGTGTAAGATATACACATCTCTTACCGCCACACTGAACACATATTCTGTAATGCACACCAACGAGCACAGGGAAATAAAATGCTTGCTACATTGGCTATAAGATTCAAGAATGATACAAAAATTACATAAACATAAATAAAACAAAGCATCACTTAAACTAAAAAACGTAAGCACAAGGGAGTAAAATGCAACGCTCGTCCAAATGATGTCACTTCCTTTCTGATCAAATTCAATGAATTATATGCTCAGCATGCGTTACAAAGCAAAAACATATTCATCTATTCAATTAATTTGTATGATAACCATCCATTGAGTCAACAGACATCGCCGGATTTGTTTTCTCTTTGCAGACAACATTCATTAGTCTGATAAAGACAAACATAATACGCAGAAATGAACTATGTGTCGTTGTTAAAAGCTTTGTGTCACTGCAAACACTGGCTCATGATTGTGCCAAATAGCTAATGGGGTGAAGCAGCATTTTCATAATGAAAACCCAAAGCAATAAGAAAGAGAAATGACTGTGTTCATGAGGACTCTGTCTGCATCTTCCATTTAAAGCCACATTTGCCTCACACACCAAACACTACATATTGCTCATTAAGAGCCTTGCAACTGGAGAAACCCTACTTGTTGATATGGAAACACATTAATTGAACTGACTTTGTTTTGTCCCTTTATGCCCATTTCTTTAAGGACTGTTTTTAGCGTAGGAAAGTTATAAATGAACTTCATATGAACTCCAGTAGCTCTAATATCAAGCTCTCATGAGTTGTAGTATATCTTGTTGTTTTATGCATGCATATTTCTATGCATATTTATTTATTCACACCACAGCAGTTATTTTTCTCCACACATAATGATTTATTTATATTGTTATTGTCAATATCACTAATCCCTTACAGTAAACACTCATTTAGCAAGCTATTCAGATTGACACATTTAATACTTTGGGGTAAATGTGCCATATTTCTCCCAGAGTAGCCTGTCTCACACAACCAAATGTTATAATGTATAATGTCTGATTTGTTTTGTGACCAAGAATGACCCACTAAGACAGGAAGAGTCCTTCGGAGACCATTGGTGGAGGGTCAATATTATCCAGTGGCAGAAATGTGTAAGATTCACTGCTTTTTTGGGAGGATGTTCAAAATACATCTTCTGTATAAAATACAATGATATTGCAATTATTTACATTTCTTATCTCTTCTAAATCAGGGATTTTCAAGCTGGGGTTCATGGTTTACCTCAAGTGGACTGCAGAAATGCCTAGAAAGTCCTTTGGAAATGTCAGGTAAGTAAATAAAAATAAATAAAACAAACAAGCCAAATAATAACTAAATACATGTATTGTTAAATATGCTACTTGTATTTTTAGATAATTTAAAAAATAAAATTCAAATAATGATAATAAAATATCGACATTATAGTACACAACACATTCATTTCAGACTCATTTAAAGACTTAATAACTGACTTCCTTGAAATTCTTAAAGTAAAATGACAGACCACAAATAATGGCATAAACATGTGAATGTAAAATAAACTGTGTTTGTTGTTGTTGTATCTACTTTTTTTTGGAAAAATAAAATTCAATTTTATTCAGCATATCCAAGTTTGTGTGTTTTCATGCTATGACTTTCAGTTTACACAGCCAAGCCTAAGGGATAAAACAAAACAAGAAATACATCAACTATGCATACCCACTTTTTGCCAGTTTAGACTCTTGCTTACGTTGTCATATCCAGATGCCAATGCTGAATTTGTATTTATATGTAAAAGAGATGCATGTTAGGAAAATGATACAGAGCAGTTGGTTCCACACCAGCACACTCTTACCTGTGATGTCTGATGAAGACGTAAACAGGATGAGAGCTGTTTCCCTCCCACAGTGTTCAACTGCCAAGCTGTGCTTAATGTAATTAATGTGAAAATAAGTCTGTGGTGTGTGGGATCAATGGCTTCTTGAGCTGGCTCATTTATTAGCCTCTTTTCCACACTGCTGATCACAGTTGACTGACATATTCAACCGTCTAACAGTCCAGAGTGACTTGTAGGTAACACTTGTTAACTATTAACTACAATTTTCCCTCAATAAATTAGCGTGCTGCTTATTAATAGTTAGTAAGGTAGTAGTTAAGTTCAGGTATCAGGTAGGATTAGGGATGTCGAATAAGGTCATATAGAATAATCCATAAATATGCCCACTAATAAATGGCTAATATTCTAGTAAAATGCATGCTAATAAATAAATAACAGGTGTAACTGTAACATAAATTGTTGCCATAAATAAATGTGGATATTCAACATGAAAAGTCGGGGTAAATTTTCAGTATGCATTGAATTGATCAAAGCGACTTTGATTGATTGATTTATTTCTTTAATTTTTTTAATCAAAAAATGTACATTGTCACAAAAAGGGGGAACTTCTAACAAATATTTAATAAATATAAGTATTATAGTACAACTGTATAGTAACACTGTTTTCAATCTGTCCTAACATATACAAATCACTATAAATACTAATGAGATCATGTCATAACAATTTATGTCTATAGTCAACCTACTAACAGAAAATAACTTTGTATCTAAATGTAAGTTATGGATGGCTCCACAACATACTATCAGAAACTTTGAAAGTATGTGTCAAATTATTCTACTAACCCTAAACCTATTCTGAAAGTTACAGTAGTAGACATGTAGTTAATATGTAAGCATTATTACACATTGAGCTGATTATAGTTAGAACTTAGAAGAACAATCAACATATACTGTAATGTAAACGATCAGTGATCTAGGACTTACATTTACTTTCTTTGTTGACTGCAGTTTGTATTTGTTACCTTCAGAGCATGCACAAGTAAAAATTCTGGTGCAAGTGACAAAAAAATGCTTATGATTCTGATTAAAAGAAAGAAAATGTAAAATCAACTGAGCAGCAAATTAACAAACTCAAATCCAGATAATTCTTGCCCTGCTCCTCCTAAATGAACCAATATGTGAATCAGATCAGTGAGTAGGAACCGCTCACCTCTGGCTACACTTGACTAAACCAGGAGGAAACATCAGGAAAGAAAAACGAGAAGAAAAAAAGAAAAGGAAGAAATGCTGTCAAACTTGGCTGTTTTGTGATGCATTATGCTGTATGTGATGTGTGGGAATAAAATATACTGAAAACTGCTGTATCCAAATATTGTTCTGTAATGGTGCAAAAATGCACTTGAAAAAAAAATGAAAAAACTTAAATAGAGAAAAAAAGACTACTGTACTTTTTTAAACACACACTTCATGAACAATGTAGTGGGAGTCTGATATTTAATCTCACTTCATCAGGTGCTTTCAGAGCAGAATATCACTTCAGGCATCCATGCATGTTTGAAAAGCAAAATGTAATCT
>JAUCMU010000001.1:4556515-4571967 GCA_032275025.1 Enteromius treurensis
TAATCACAATGTTGTTCCAGGGTCAACAAAGATGTTGACCCAGGGACGCACCGAACTCTGTAAAATCAGGTTCTGCGTGTGTGTATATCTCTTTTGACAGCCCACGTTTTCAGAATACTGTATATGCGATTTAACAGAATATTCTGTTGTCAGCATTCAGGCATTGCTCCCTAGTTTGTTTGTTTATTTGTGAATTAGTTTAGAAACTTTACACCCAAAATCAAAAAAAAAAAAAAAAAAAGTACATGCCACAATGATTAAAAAAAGCTTAATTTATTGTGTGAGTCTGTGTTTCTGTTACTCAAACAGGTGTAAAAAAAGGAAAAGAAAACATGAATAAAAGTAGCCGGCATGCTTCAGCAATTAAAGGTAAATTCTCTCACACTCTTGATTAGTTGACAATTTTGCATAGATTTCTTTTTTAAAACCAAATGGACATCACTCTTTACACCTATTACCTTTACTTTTTCCCCCTCACATTCAGTTCTTCCCTTAAGGCTGAATGAATGATTCTGACAGTAAGTCCAGATTTATTGAACATGCCTTAGAATTTGACGAATGACATGAGAGTCCTCGAGACCCATGGAAATCCTTAAAATATAACCTGCATTATCTAGAATGGATGAAATGACTTCCATCTATCATAAATCCATAGGAAAATGTTTTTTAAAAATGAGATCCACCACAATCAAGCCTTTTCATTTGTATAGGCAGAAGATAATCTATGACGTGGCTCAGATATTCCTCAGAAATTCATGACAAGGCATTGATATTCCTTTCTTTTCCCTACGGTGTTCCATATTATATTATCTTTCATCGCCTACATTCATCACATCTACAAGCGCTTATCGCATCAATAATCCTGCTTCATGACAACGATATTTCTTATAAACTACTTCAGATGCAAATACAACTCCTGGAGACATAATAAATGTAAAAGGCTGAATGGTGTTGGAGGCATTGCACCTCAGTTTGACACAAGTGGGCTCATCCGTTCACGTCCTGTGAGGGAGCAATTCTGTTAAGTGTGCCTCAGTGTCACATTCACATTCAAATATTGCTCCTGAAAAGTACCTTCAAGATCATAAAATGGATAATATAACGTATCACTCATACTTGATTGAGTCCTATGACCATTTCTGATAATTGTATTGTCACATTACAGAAACTCTGTTTCAAATGCTAGCAAGCTGCTTGCCAAAAAAAGCATTTTAAGGAATCGTACACAGACCATAAAGCCTTTTTTCTAAAAATGTAAAATTAAGTTTAATTTTATTTGTTTATATTTGTGTAAAAGAAAGTTTATTTTTTAAACTATTTGGCAACACTTTCCTTGAAGCCTGTTTTTATAAAACATTTTAAGGGGATTCTTAAGGCATTATAATGAATGCATAATGCATTATTAAAAAAACTGTAAAATGTGTCATAAAATCTCATGAAAGATCATAAAAATAATTATAAACCATCAAAATATTTAAAAAAAAAATATATAGAGTATGATTAATTATAATACACAATGAACACCATATTACTGTAAATCTCCTTCATTTACAATGGACTATTTCATATTGAAATATTAAATTGTTATAATTATTACCTACAAGTGGTATGTGTCATGGTGTGGTGTTAAAAGTCATTAAGGGATGGACATGGTCAGCAACAATACTCAGGTAGGCTGTGGCATTGCAACGATGATCAATTAGTACTAAGGGGTCCAAAGTGTGCCAAGGAAATGTCCCTCACACCATTATGCCACCACCACCAGCAGCCTGAACCTTTGATACGAGGCAGGATGGATCCATGCTTTCATGTTGTTGACGCCAAATTCTGACCCTACCGTCCAAATGTCGCAGCAGAAATCGAGACTCATCAGACCAGGCAACATTTTTCCAATCTTCTGTTGTCCAGTTTTGGTTGAGCCTGTGCAAATTGTAGCTTAATTTTTCTGTTCTTAGCCGACAGGAGTGGCACCCAGTGTGGTCTTCTGCTGCTGTAGCCCATCTGCCTCAAGGTTCGACGTGTGGTGCGTTCAGAGATGCTCTTCTGAATACCCTGGTTTTAACGAGTTACTGTTGCCTTTCTATCAGCTCGAACCACTCTGGCCATTCTCCTCTGACCTCTGGCATCAACAAGGCGTTTTCGCCCCCAGAACCGCCGCTCACTGGATGTTTTCCCGTTTTCTGACCATTCTCTGTAAACCCTAGAGATGGTTGTGCATGACAGTCCTAATAGATCAGCAGTTTCTGAAATACTCAGACCAGACTCAGACCATTATAGTGAAATTTTGTAAATTGTAGTAATATATCACAATAATTTAGAATGAAATATTTGTTTTTCTTGTATTTGTGGTTTGCAATTTATTTATTATTGTAATATTGTGTGATATGAAAAATCCAGATCAACTGCTTGTAATGTTTCTTTTATGTTACAATGCTGCCTTAAAAAGTAACTGCCTGTGCCGTTTACAGAAGGTTACCCAGTTATACTTTTGAACAAAACTACTTTTATTCATCTTATCATGGATTCACTTTTGAACAGTTGACAGTTGTTGACTGTTTATCTTGAATGCAAACATCCACCTTTCATTTTTCAATTACAGAAGCAATGTCAAAAATACACTCTTCAGTAACTTCTGCAAAGAGAAATGAAAAATAAAGCGACTGAACACTTTATATAGTTTTGCCCTTGGCCCTGGTTTCATAACAGCTGCCTCAGAGCGCAAATAGCAGGTTCTCCACCAACAAAAGTTTAAAGACAAAGAGTCAGACTGGCTATTTACTCTGTTCTGAGTGACGCTAGGCCTGCTCATGGCTCTGCATCTTTTATTTATCTCTTGCTCATACAACATGCTCGAATCCGGGACGCTGTGGCTACAAGCAGAAGGGGTTGATGTGAGATGAATTACAATGGGACTTTATGGTTTTAAGTGGGCCAGTACATTGCCAGAAAAAAATAATAATAAAAGGATTTACTTGTAATTAATCCAAGAGTGATTTTTTTCAAGATGTATAGTTCAGACTCTGAAACGAAAGTGGTTTTAAAATGTCATCATTAACACCAATTGAATTCTATATTATTGCACCAAGCCTACATACTTACAATATAACTACATATGCTAAAGAACTATATGTCTTGGAATAACAGATTGTGGTTAAATCACATTTAGAAACATACAGCTGCATTGTGAGATACAACAGAAAAAGAATGCATGCAATATTGTATCTAAAGCTAACTTTCATATCAAATCAATAGATAGATAGATAGATACAGTAGATAGATTCATGATAACTTACACACTGAGTTAACTGGTTAGCAAAATCATACAAAGGAGCAGATATACAGTATTTGAGCTAAACACAGAGTCCACACACACACACACACACACACACACACACACACAAGCTTATAGATTTGTCTGTGCGTTACAGTCTAGAATGATGAAACTCTCTTCCTCCTGGCAAGGTGAAGTTATGCTGATAGTGCTGCTGGATCATTTACCAAAGGAGAGAGACAGAGAGAGAGAGAGAGAGAGAGAGAGAGAGATTGCGAGAGAGTGAGACAAAAAGAGAATCAGGCTATTAGGCTGTCATGATAGAGCTACTCTAGGAGCATGCTGAAGTCTAGTGTTCAGCTACACCTGTCTGTATGTGTGATGTCTGTGACTAATTTGACAGGACACTTCCTGAGCACCCCAGGATGCTGTGGGTTCCATCACAACATTCACTAGCTGCAGACAGGCCCATCTAATCACTAAAAAATGTGTCTCTGAAAACCACAAACCACAGCCGGGCTCTCAATCATGTACTGATATTCTCTGAAAAATTACTTGTGTTACTGGATGTCATGTTCTCTATCTTTTTGACCAACAGCATTGCAATGGGTGTCATTTCCAAAAAAAGAACAGTAGTATATAGGCCTCACATATAAAACAAACCAAAAATGCATAATAAATAAATTAATAATAATAATAATTAATAAAAAATCCAGGCTGAACAAAGCTACCACCATTAATTCATATATGTAAATTATATTAGACAATTCAAATTGTAACGATATAAAATCTTTGAATTCCAAAAATGTTTAAAGCTAGTTACAGTACATAATTAAATGTTTATAAATTCAGCTAATATTGGTGGATGCTACACTTTTTATAAACTAAGCTAATGCAATATTTTATCTAAATCAATTTGCGCTGAGAGTTATTTGTTTTGCTGACTACGTAGTGCACTCCAAACCAGGCATTATCCCTGTAGGCAGTTGATATCACAGCAGCTCACTGCTTTTGAACAGAGCCATTGTGTTAATCATATATCACAGTATGAATATTCTGCTGTCTGATCTCATCCCTCTCCATTAAAGAGAAACCGATAATCTTTCATTATCAATAAAGCATTTGATCTGAGGCTTTCATTTTCACTATTCTTGATTAACCTTCTCAACATTTTAGTGCTGATTGTGACATCATTCTACTGATTTGTCACGACAACTCTGGAGACTAGGAAGCAGTAGCCAGGTACATGAATGGTTGGTTTCACTTGTCAGTGTGTCAAACGACAGATACAGCAGAGTGTGCTGTGTGGGGGTGTATAATCATGGCGACAGCTCATGTCTCAGGGAGACTTCAGAGCCTTGGACATGTCCAGGTGCTGTCATTCTGTCCCCATGCACAGATTCTTGTCATAGCGTCTTTCATATCTGATGCATCACTCTTTGTCCAACACTTTGCTCACAAAGAGTCGCATATTGACGCTCGACAGGACCCCTTAGTATCACTTTTTGATTCTCAAGGTACCGTTTTAGCATTACTTTTGCAGGGTCATATTCAGTTGTTTGTCTTAATTTAATGGTTTACGTGCATTTGTAAAAAAAAAAAAAAAAAAAAAAAAAAAAAACATATGTCATGAAGCGGACTATACACAGGAGGTAAGTGTTCTTAAAGTCTATTTATTATTTATTATTATTATTATAGGCAGCAGAGGAGTAACAGATATGCAGCTGGTGGAAATGGTTAGCAGATTAATAGTAGATACTGTAGATTAACACAATCAGAATGAGTATTAAACTCAAAGACTTTCTTCTGCAGGAGTGCAGGATCGATGGGGGACACACAGATGACAGAGACGAGGAACCACAGCCACACACCACAGCTTGAGACACTGGAGACACAGAGATGAGACCTAGGAGATCCTGGGGAGGAGACCGAGATTGCAGAGAACACAAGGGGTATCACTAGGTGAAGAACTAAATGAGAACTTCCATTTTTGGATGGACTATCCCTTTAACCAAGAATATTCCTTCCAACATGAAATATCAAGAAAGTTGTGTGTCCATACTGTATGAGTGTGATTAAAAACAATGGATGAATTACCCCATAAACTCAAGGCGGAATAAATGGTTTGTTGTGTTTTGAACCGTGGTGGCCTCCTCTCATCTGCATTGCAGCACATGTTGGCAGCTCATTATAATGTGTTGTGACAGTGCCCTGCCCGACTGGCCCAGAGCGGACAATTCACACAATGGGAGGTTGACCTGGTAGCAAATTCACACTGTGCTGTCGACCCTACAAACATATGTACACAATTAGGTTCTTCCGGCTGATTTGTTAGGTTTTTATCGACTCATCTGATTATATTAATGCAAAACCAAAATAAAACTAACAGCTATTTGGTAGCACCTTCCACATAAGGTCCTTAAAGGGTATCATCTCTGAATCTTAAATGTCCTGGCCAGTGATGGCTGGTGCACACTGTGCTGTCCTTTACAGTGGCTGGCAGCAGACCTCCCTCTTTGTTAAATGGAGGTGTCCAGCTGGATGTGATGTCCCATTCATCAGCCCCAGCCAAGCCAGGTTTGATAAATGACCTGAGGCTTTCTGACTCACACATGTGAACAGCCCAGAGTAAGAGTCCTCCAGTGCTATTTTCAGATGTCCCAAATTAAAAACCTTTAGGAGGATTATTGGACAAACAAACCTCAAAAACAATGACTATCAACAAATAAAATGTGAGGTCTTAACATAAAAAACAAAAAACAAAAAAAAAAAACAGAAGCATTTTGCCATTTCTGTCAACAACACAAATGTACTAAGTGAGGATTATATATATATATTGCATATCACAGAAAGGTGTTTGCTATAAATATAAATAAAGTTAGTATAAAATTGTAATAACATCTAAATGGCGGTCATCCTCAAAAATCAAGATTACACCGAATCTAGATTAATTCAGAATGTGCATTTTCCTTTATTTTTGCACCAAAACTACAAAAGTGTAAACTCTGTATCCTTTTTTTTTTTGTAGTTTTTGTTTTTGCCAGTGAGTAGTGCTTGATGTGACATATTTGAACTTTGCCTTAAATACCATCATCGTCCACTGCAGCTGACCTTGGCTTGTGTGATATTTAAACTTACAAACTGAATGTATTAAAGGTTAAGGTGAGTTTACTTACCAACAAACTTTAGACATATCTTTGTAAATATCAGCACATCTTAAATGTCTTACAAAGTCTTAAAAACAGGTACTGTACAGTGAAGGTGCATCAACAGTTAGACCCTGTTGGTAGATTATACAGACAAAAAACCCAATTTAGGCTTATTGAAAAAATTTGTCTACCTTCATTTTTGCACCAAAACTGTTAGTGCATTGATAATATCCCTGAAGTTGGAAAGAAGAAAGAGATATCCTTTATAAAAGTTTACACAAAGAAATAAGGCAGAGCTATTATTTTCGCTTTAATGTTGCTACGGCGCCATGTGCCAGACAGGTGGAAGTGAAATTACTTTGTTTGTGCTTCCAAAAGAGGACATAATTAGAAATCAGTGGTCAAGTTGTATTCACAACAGTGTTCCAGAACAGTTCAACCCAAATAACAGTGTGTGTTCAGCCAATACAGTCTCACGACCAATTCGTAACGTATTCGTACGGGGTGCCAAATTTGTGCCAATTCATACTAATTCGTACAACCTCACTCGTACAATTTTGTACGATTTGTCTAAAACCCTTTGATGGGTAGGTTTAGGGGCAGGGTTAGGTTAAGGTCATTCGTACAAATTCATACAAATTGACAACTCGTAAAATACGTACGATTTAGAAGAAACTGTATGAATTCATACGAGTTAGGTCGTACGTATTTGTATGAATTAGCCACCTTGTAAGATTTTAAAATTGTAAAATTGCTGTGAGATCAGGTTGGTTCAGTACATTTATTGACGACAGACTCCTAAAAACCTGGAGAGTAGCCAATGCTGGCTGTGCAGAGAGACAGTGAAACAATTCTAAGTCTGCAAGGACAGCCTGGCGCTTCTGACTCACAACCTTTAATTTATGTATTCTTATTAAAAGAACATGCTACTTACTATCTTAATGAGAGTTTTGAGCAGTGAAGGATCTCCGATCACGAATGCAGACACGGTGTCATGTTTACAAGGCAATGTTTAAAAAGGCAGTACTAAGTCATGATGGTCAGTAATTATGCCTCCAAGGGATACAACAAATGCCTCATTTGCAGTATTGTATTGGTGTCATAGTGCCAGGATGCAGCAACACTTTATGGTAAGGGGTATAACATTTCCACCACATGCTTGCATTATCTGACCAACACAGTGCACTGGATGGCTGGCCAGTCAGAGCACACATCGCTGTTTTAGGAGGCGGGGCTTAGAGGAGGAACAACAACTTCATTGTGCAGACATGCTGTTATAGCCAGTTGCAAAACCATATAGTAAGCTATGAAAGCAGATATTCTTGGCACATTTACTCGTCAAACACAATCAGAGATGCTAGAAGAGCCTTTCTGAATGCAATTAATGTCAACATATTCTCTAATTGAAGCTTTTGCAAATAATTTTTGTGGGAGGGGGTGTATCTATTAGCATTGCCATGAGCTCCAAGCAATTAGCATTAGCTCTTGCACCTAATTGGACCTGTGTCAGCTAATTATACCTCTGACGTGGGGTCTCCTGGGAGGCAGGCTTGCTAATTTCAATAAGGCTCAACAAGTACTAACATTCCTCTGATGGTCGTATTTTAATTAGAAGCAAGTCCTACACCGAGTGCCTGAGAGAGGTACAGAAAATCAAAGACTTGTACGAAGCAATCTGTGACTGCCAACTGGCCACACACACACACAAAGCAAGCATCCCCCATCTTTTTTCAAAGATTTTCCCTTTTTTGCAAATGATGTTAAGTTTGTTTAGATGCCGTCACCTCAGAAAGCCATCTTAGCAAATATACAAACTTAATGAATGTAATTAGCTATAACTGATGTGTATTGTAACTTTAAGTTGTTTTATTTTAGTTTTATGAATTTCTGTAAATTGAAAGTTGTACAGTATTCGTTTGATCCTTAAAAAGAAGAAACTCATAAGAGTCAATAGTTTGGAAAGCAGGTTTTTGTAAGAGAAAATTTGATCATAAAAATAATGTGTGCAAGAATTGCTTGTTTTAAGTTTTAAAACACAGCCGTTTCATAATGTTGTTTGTATGGGAATCGACTACAATAAAGTCATAAACGTAAGTCATACATTTGTTTCCATTGTATCTTATTTTTTATTCACAAAAACAGAAACAGAACAGGATTTATTAATTTAGAAATCAATTACACTATAATTTGAATTCACTAAGATTACCGATTAATAACATAGATCGTTTTGCAATCTTTTCCTGACCATCCCGTTCTACTAATCAACCACGAATCAGAAAAGATGCAAAGGCCTTTCAGAGTCAACTCATGGGAGAAGCCTCATTTGAACTCAATTACAACTGAAAACATTAAGTGAATGGTGAACTATACTCGCTATGATATTCAACCTTTGATGTAGAGACCTGCACTCCCGCGGGAGTTGCACGGAACCTGCGGGACCCAATGCACAGACTGCGGTGCTTTCTGTTAAGATTGACAGTGTAGTTTTTTACCGCACAACTGTTTTGTTTTTCTTCCTAAAAAAATTGCCACTTTTTCTGGTGTGTATGAGAGAGAGGGTCCGTTTCCTCAGGGAATCCTCTTTTCCTTCTGTCTCACTTCAAGTCTTTGTACATCAAGAGGAATGAACGTGATATCAATGAGAAACCTGTTCGTACCTCTTTATTTTTCTTGTGTGTTGTCTCAACACCTCCTGACACCGTTTTCTATCTTTGCTATAGTGTGTGTCCACATCTCTCCTTTCCCATCAACTTTCATTCTGAGTACATCTGGTCATTTTTACCAGTATGACTCAGTCCACAAACAATGTGTCTTTCTCAAAAGGCCCCTTCAAACATTTACGCCTATGCATGTGGTGTTTTGCAGAAGTGTGTGGTACTCAGCAATGATTTTCCTCACTCTTACTCGAGGAAACTTTCCAAGTCAGCTTACGAGGTTTTAGAACAGTGCAGAGGTCTGAGAGAAAAGCAGATAATAATCTTACACTCATTGTTGCCCCCTGCTGCCCTAAGAAATACTGAAACCAATGCAACTGATAAAAGTATTATATTTCACTTCATATGACTGTTAACCCATCTAACTCACACTTTGTCATTAAAGGGGAAAAAAAAAACTAAAACAATATTTCTTTTATGAAGCAGAAAACAAAGAAAGTAAGATGGTTTTGGAATAACAATATATATATATATATATATATATAGAGAGAGAGAGAGAGAGAGAGAGAGAGAAACTATTCATACAACAATTTTTTTCTTCACATTTTATGTTGCTTTCTTACGTTAAACCACTTAGTAAATTTATTAAAACTAAAAAATATAATAAATCCAGTACTTTACATAAGGATTCAACCAGTACTTAGTTGAAGCACCCTGCAACTGTTTGATGCTACAAGCTTTGCATATTAGCATTTGGCAGTTATCTGCAATTCTTGTCCTCACCTTTTCATCTCTCAAGCTCTGCCAAGTCGGATGAGGAAGATGGGCTTTTTCAGGTTTCTCCAGAAATATTGGATTGGGTTAGATCCCAGGCTGTGGCTGGGACATAAATATTTGATTGGGTTCAAGTCCAGACTGTGGCTGGGCCTCTCAACGACAATCAGAGAGTCATCTAAGCCACTCTAGCTGTGCTTAGGGTTATTGTCCAGTTGGAAGGTGAATCTTCTGCCCAGTTTGAGGTTCTGAATGCTCTGTACTGGGTTTTCTTTAAGACTATCTCAATATTGTGAGCTTTTATTCCACTCTGACAAGTCCTTCAGTCCCTACCATTAAAAAAATAAATAAAATCATCCCCACAGCATGAAGCTGCTCGTGGTGATCGTAGCGAGTTGCAGTGATGTTTGTGCTTCTGTAAGTTTCTCCTTTTTCCACACATCAGATTCAGAGCTCAATTCCAGCCCAGTTTCACGCATGTAATTATTGATTGCTTCTGAAGATCTCAGTGAACTGGTTCTGGTATGTTTGATCAGGGTTGGAGCTGAACTTTGCAGAGAGATCTCTTAAAATAGGATTGGGCAGCACTGCTTTGTATAGATGCCAAGATATACATCTGCCATGGCTCAAAGATAACATGATAATTTTCTGTACATGAAGGGATTTAAACAAATCCTCCCCTCATGTGTGTCCTGCCTAACGATCATCTGGACAGAAAACTTTCTTTTTTAAGAAGGCCCCCTGTGACTGTGTGATACTGACCCCTCACTCTTTGTTTCAAAAGATGGAGAGACACAATGAGAGAAGTGTTGGTGCAGTACGGGTGAATTTCTCTTCACCTCACCAGAAACAGAATGTCAAGAAATGGGTCTCTTCACCAAGGAAGGACGCTAGAGGTCTTATAAGGAAGTGTCTGCAATCTATGCCTCTCCAGTCCTCTGTCAGTGTGACTGTAAAGTAAAAAAAATGAAAGAGTAGCGCATCTCACGCCCCATTAAATCTTCATTCTCTCTGTGAGACAGGAATAACTCAACAGGGCATGTAAAAAATCCTTTAGGTTATTTTCCATTATTGTGCTATGAAGTCACTGAAACTTTTATATATTTAGTATCTTCAGGCTTTGTTTTTTCTTTTTGTTTTTTTTATTCTTTGAAATTGAGATAACTTGCAAGATCAGTTTTGCCTATACACTGAAATAAAAAGCAAACCTAAACTAAATTGGTAACATTAATTATAGGCTGTAAATTTAGGCCCAGTTTCACAAACAGGGCTAGTACTAGGCCTTAGTTAAATTAGGATATTTAAACAATTTTTATAAAAATTCCACCCTTGACACGGGACACATACATATTTAAAGATTTTCTTTTAATTGAGACAGCTCAAACATGCATTTCAATCTGGAACTAGTTTAAGCCTTCTTTGTGAAACTGGGTGATAATTTATGTATATGTATATTCACCTCAAAATAAATAGTCATTCAAAACCCCTATGACTTTAACTCACCTTTGGAGCACAAATGAAGATGTATTTCTCTCATAATTTTTGCCCATCCATTGAAGGTCTATGTAATCAGCTTTTTCATGCTTCAAAAAGGCAAAATGTTTATACTGATGTAATAAAAAATGGTCAGAGTAAATATTGTATTTTGAACAGTCATGTTTCCTGTAAGATTTATAGATACTGTAAAAGAGGCTGCAAGCCTTACAATAATGTGATCCTTCTATTTCACAGTGAAAGAGACAGTTACTTTAGGAAAGAAAGACCTTGAGCTCCATTCACAAGGCAGTCAAAATGGCTGTAAGTCCCCTTTTCTTACTTATAAAGTGCTTAGGTTCATATGGTTCAGGTTGGAAGCACCTACTGCATTAAAACCCAGCAGAAAGCTTGACAGAGAACCACCTTTTACTCCAGAAAAATGCTCTGCTGTTCAGAATAACAACTGCTGAATATAACAACCAGCCAGACACGTCAAAGGTCACAGCCCTGAACCACTGCTATCAGAACATGCAAATCTGAGCAGACATGTTGTGCCAACAGGAGCTCTATAACAGTGAATGTAGGATTTCAGGTGTACGTAATTGCTATCCGGCTCTTATTTTATAAAAACAGTTGCAAAAAAAACTGTAATACTATATATACACACCAGTTTTCTATTATCTATTATAGCCTACCTGTGACAATGGTATTTAAATACCCTAGCGCACATGAAATCATGACCATTCTCAACAGGGAGTAATTTTGGGCTGCTAGATCATATAAACACTATGCACCAGCAGAAATAGGCTCTCCCAAGAAAGATTCTAAATAGGGCTCAAGCCACTCTCTGCTCACACACCGAGCACTCTATTAAGGCATTGGAGGCTAAGTTCAAATGGCAGATATTTTTGCTCTTGTGACTGGTCAATTTCAACACATGTTATGGCTTTAGGAACAGTGTGTTTGTGTGAGGGTTATTTTATTAATAATTAATCCTTTATAAACAACAATACAACACCAATATATATTTGCTGTAGGATATAAAAATTAGGTATAAAACATGAAACATAATGGATAGTCCAGTCATTTCAAACAATAAGAATCAACTTAGAATACTATAATGATCCGCAGTCAGCACAAGCAGCCAGGTGCATTATGGGTATTTCTTTAGAGTTTACTTATTTTTGTGTCATTTAAAGCAAGACAGTTGGGCTTTTGTATTAGTGGTGTTATGTGTGTTTATGTTCAAGTTAGTTTGGGTGGGTTTGGTTCATTTGCAGCTGTTATAAAAAAGTGTAAGTGTTACCATCATGGAGAGCGATGTGTAGGGGGAGTCAGTTGTTGATATTGCCATGCATATCACTAAAGTAATTCGGAGTAGAAATGAGTATCATTAGACGAAGGTTCTATTTTCTGACTGGATACATTAACAGCCCTACCGTGCATTGATATACAAGTGTCTGTGGAATGACTGAGCACATGTGATGGCAGGGCGTGGAGAGAGGGTCTCACCCAGGGCGCAATTTCAGGTAGAACCGCCACTGCTCATAACCTTTGTGCACAAAGAAGCAAGAAAAATGTTTCTTTTATCACACATGCTTGAGGAATTTTTCATTCAGTCTTGACAATCCTGTTTACAACAATGTGTTTTTAATTTTATGCTGAAACGTTCACTCCATGTTGGAGTTTATTGTTTAGTGATGTGTTGAATAGGTTTTTGTTTAGCAGTGTGCTCAACACTTCATGTTTCAGCAGCGTGAGGCTAATTAATCACTCAGCTTTATCAGAATAACAAATTTACACTTTTCAGTTACGCTTGCAGAAAGCAAAGCGGACGGGGTCATTTCAGACAGCTTTCTGTTACGGCGCTTGTCTAAAAACCTTAAATGAATCCTTTAGAAGTGAAAAGCCTACAGGTTGTTAGGAAAATAATGGGTTTTCATAAGTAGCTCTCTATAAAGGAAACTCATATGCATGTCAGATCTGACTACAGTAATTTAAATGTATTTTTGATTCATTTTAACTCTACAGCACCTGTTGATATAGAAATTATACATTTAAGCATCTGTTTTGATTACAAGCAACAGTTAATTGAAACTGTGGCACTAAATGCTCTGTTGTTTCAGTAGTTTATGTTGCAATTTTATTCCTATCCTTATCTTATTTCCTCATCTTAAGTCTTGCAAAATTTAATTTGGATCTATATCTGAACACAGCCTGTGCTGTATGTCCACCCATGACAACATCCATTGTTCTCCATGTAGATGCTGTACTCTCATGTCATTATTTTCCCTTAGTTCTTTTCCCTGTAATATTTCATGTTCTTTTGTGTCGTACCAGACGATTTAACACTTTTCCTAAAGAGATGCACATGTAGAAACCTCCTGCAAGCATTAACACCTTGAGAATTGGGCAGCACAGTTTCTCTCTCTTGAGGAGACTTCAGGGCTAATGCAGGATTCATGATTCAGCTTTTGACTTTGATTTTGTCAGGTTCAAAGTCAGATTCACATGTGCTCTTGTGAATCAGACTGCTCAGGTGAATCACATTTCGTTTTCATTGGACAACAACAATCTCTATACTGCTTGAACACAACTTCGATAAAGTCCAGCAATAAATGAAAATGTTTACATCGAGCAAAATACTGCTACTTAATTGCAAGATCACTGCATGACATATTTAAGGACTGGAAAAGAAAGGAGACACTGATCTGTCTGTTAGTGATCAGTAACAGTTAATAAACTAAACTTTAATAACTAAAACCTGTCGGGGGTAGGGTCACAACATCACTCTTCTTGAACCAAACGCTCCTGACAAATGGGACTTTCTCCACAACAGAGCGAGCAGCATCTCGTGTCTCCATGTCTGTAATCAATTTCTCTAAACTACAATCTTAAATGCGGCACTTAGTGTCTATGTCACAGATCTAAGTCCGGCCTTTATTCATTGATTGGTCCGGTCATTTGCGAGAGATTTTTAGAGAGAAACTGAGAGATGGTCTTCTTTATCAGTAGAGAAGCAAACTTTATGGAACTCACACACACACACACACACACATACTGTATATATATATGTATATTATTATTATAATGAGGATTGGACCTAGTGTGACCAAAATAATTCAGAAAAAAATTATTATTTATTTCTGTTTCACATTGCCACTATTAACAACATTCAAATGTTAAAGATTGAACAAAAGCCTTTTTCTTAACATTAAATAAAAAAGAAAAAAGGTGTATACACTGTGTTACGTCTTGCTTTGTTCTGTGCCTAATGTTACAGGGAAAGAAACTAAATGAAAATCACATTCACAATCCCAAAGACACAATACAACCTCATCACTATCAAGACACCAAAAACACTTGTTCTCATCAGAACTGTGCTTTTTGGGTCAGTGATCCTTGGAATTTGCTCATGGATCATGTCTGAAAATACATGAGTGTGCATCCTGGAAAATATTTCTACATCCCAGCTGCACTTAACATTTTTGTCTTTCTGATGTGTGAGAATCAGCCTTGATCCTGGAAAATAGAAAACTTTATTCTCTGCCTGAGAATTATTCATGTCTGCACAGATACTGAGAGCAAACAACTACATTTGTCTCCTCTTTCTCTAAACAACACTTTGTTTAACAGGAAAAGGGGACTGAATTTCCCCCTGCATAGAATCCTGCTTTACTGTATGAAATTCATGACACATTTGCTTTCTAGTGAAGACAGACAACTTAGATTAGCACCAACGTGTTGAAGCATCGGTGAAGGGAAATGCATTTCCAAAGGGCACTATGCATTTCGCATCATTTATATTGATTTCACTGTTGTCTAAGTGATAATATTAATGTTCAGATTAGTGTTTTTATTGAAGAATCAGCAAAAAAACAGCCTCTTAAAGATTACTGAACTAACTTTGGGGGTTGGAACAGCTTGAGTAAATGATGACAGAGCTTTTATTTTTGGCTAAATACTGTATCCCTTAAATTCCTGTCTGTTATACCTTGATATTTAAAAGATTGTGTTTTTAGCACTTCTTGTACTTTCATCTACTTAAAATAAATTACCTGTCGTATTCCCTTATTTATTCCATCTGCTATATGAATTATTAAAATGCATTATTAAATACGATCAATT
>JAUCMU010000001.1:4575977-4591189 GCA_032275025.1 Enteromius treurensis
TACCCTTGTGATAAATAAAAAAAAATAATAATAATAAATGCATTAAAAATTAGCTTGGAATACAAGAATGCTTATAAATTATTTGTATTACTAGAATACAATATATTAGTACTGTCATGGAGCAGGAGCGAGAAGGTTGAATCTATTTGCAAGTTTTTATTAAAGAGTTCACAGGACAACTCACGGGGCCGAGTGAACAGGCGATGGTCAAATACATGGTGAACAGAGCAATACAGGCTGGACTGAATCGTAGTCAGGAGGCAGGCAGAAGTCGGAACAAAAACAACCCAACTGGAACAGACAGGAAAACCGCTTACAAAGACGGGACTAGCCACATGCAATGATCAGCGGGGAAAGACTTGAGAACCGAAGTATTTATACACAGGACTAACGAGAAAGAGGGGAGGAGAACATATCAGTTGACATGGAGACACATGAGAAGGGCGGAGAACATATTGGTTACCAAGACAACACATGGGGTGGGTGGAGACAAAGTACACAGTTGACAGATCATACATGGAGTGGAAAAACACAGACACAGTACATGGGCTGGAGTGCCATCCAATCTGTACTGGCACATCCAGCTGATCATAACAAGTACATTATTTAAAAAAAAAAAATACAACATAATAATTAATGAAAAAAGTGTGAAATGCTATGGTAGAGTTATCCATTTGTAGAACATTTCAGTTATACCCGTAATTTTCAACCTGATCTCACAGCAATCCAAACATATTTTACGAGGTGGCTAATTTGTACAAATTTGTCTGACCTCACTTGTACGAATTGATACATTTTTTGCGAGTTGAATTCTTATGAATTTGTAAGAATCACCTAAACCTAACCCCGCCCCTAAACCTACCAACCACAGGGTTATAGAAAAATTGTACAATATTGTACGAGTGAGGTTGTACAAATTAGTACGAATTAGCACAAATTTGGGATCTCCTACGAAAACATACAAATTGGTCGTGAGACTGTGTTGGAATTTTACACTGATTAAAAAATAAAAATTACAATGCAGTTTTCAGGCGGAGGGCTGATGGAGCTGCGCATCGCTGGTGGAGCCAGTGGACTAGGGAAGTGATAACTGACCAAGAGGGACCGGGTGGGAAGAGGTCATTTTTTTGAGTATGATTGTTTTTATTTTTTATAATTTTAAAACAATTTGCATTGTTATTTATTAGAACTATGTTGACATCTCAGATAAATTATTTCAACAAAGCAACCTGTGCGTAATACAGTACACTGTTAAAGACAGAGAGGTTACTCTACAGTAATTCTGCACTTTTGTTCAAAAGTTCAAAGATACTTGTTAATTTAAAGGGAGTCAGGGGAAAAAAAGACAGAAAAGGGTGATACATTAACAAAATGGCCCTAAGAATAATGAAGTGTTGCAGGAGAGAGCGTAGGCGGGATGAAAAGAGGAAAATAAAGTGATTTGTGAGGAAACCCTTTTACAACTCTCCCATTCTCCTCAAATGGATGGTTTCCTCAGGCAGTGAGGCACCACGGATTGAATACCAAATGAGCTTGGTGAGTTTCGTGGAATCTTGGGAATGTTTGTTAAATGTGAGATGTCTTGAGGAGCATCTGATAATCATTACTGTTTTGCCTACACACTTTTTTGTTAAGAAACGATTGATTCCTCCTCAAATAACAATTAATCACCAATGTTTATTAATGTACTGTACAGGTATTGTTAAATAGAGGGCAGCTTGTCGGAAAATCAAGAGTGATGTGCATTGCATTAAAGCAATTCAACTTCAGTCTATGTTTATCTTTTTATTTATTTTTTATTTTCTATTTTTTTTATGGTTGCTAATCTGGCTTCTGTTTTCTTTTAGAAACAATTACGGGAGATGTTCCTCTCTACTTTATTCTTGCATATTGTCTTATTAGGCTGTTTTCCAGTTTTTAATGAAAACTCCCCTCAGACATAACAGTCATCTCTCTCTGTAAGCCACCAACATAAACAGAAGAGCAGTTTAGATCACAATATTCAGCTTATTCTTCAGGGAAGAAGGGCAGATTATTTAGCTGAATTCAGATTTGGTTTATGTGCTTTTAAGCACTTACCAATTTATTACCTCATCTCTAAAAACATTTTTTTTTTCGGCTGGTTGACATTTATACAGAATCAAAGCCTCATCTCCTGAGCCACTGCACAGAGGAACTAAATAGATCCAACTAACACAGTCTCACGACCAATTCGTACGCCTTTGTACGAGGTTCCAAATTCATAATAATTCGTATGACCTCACTCATGAGATTTTGTACGATTTGTCTAAAACCCAGTGACGGGTAGGTTTAGGGGCAGGTTTTAGGTAATTCGTACAAATTCATACGAATTGGCAACTCGTAAAATATGTACGAATTGGCGTGAGATAGGTTGATCCAACACAATGAATCAGTGCAATTTAGTTTTAATAAAGTTCAAATATAGTTGTCAGTTTACAAATCTAGTATGCCGCCTTTACACTAGTGCATGCTTATTTTAAAATGCATATAGCTTAGACATAATCATAATTTCTATACATTTTCCACAGTTTTAATTTTTTTATTTGTTATTTTTCTAGACTACTTTTTAATGGTTAGCACAAAACCCAGCCCTATGTTAGTCTACTATAGAGAGGGTGAGAGTGTAAAGCTGGTCCGCAGCTTCTTTTGGAACAGGATAACTCCTAATTACTTCACGAGAAGTTGAGCATAGCAGTATCAACTCTCTGCTGGACAACACACTAAAGGCATCCTGCTCTGTGCTGTTGCTTCAGCTCGGTCCTTTGAGAGAAACCACCTTTAATTAGCACAAAGCTATCGCTACCCTTTGAGACTGATTAGCCTGAGTAATGACTAGCCATGCTAAAGTTCCCTCTGTAATGCTCAACTCTGTTCGCCAACACCTGAAGCGCTCAGAAAGGCCCATGAGTAATTTGAAATGCTTCACTAATCTCTTCAGTTCGTCTCTCGTCTATGCGTGCGGAAGCAAACCACCGTTTTCAGTCAACCACTACAAGTTAACAATTATACAATTAAAAACTAAAACCATTATACTGCTCTAATTTCCCTGCTGGATATAATTTTCAGTGACCTGTGAAAAAGGATATCTTATTAATTATGGTCATTATGTTTTCATTATCATATTTTATCATTGAACCTACCAAATCAGTGATATTTTCCAATAGTTGACTTTTCAGTTGCAGATACAGAGATGCTTCATTGATTTGGATGGTTTGATTGGAATAAGGGGGTCCCTGCTGTTGGCCTGGGGTCAGCTGTGGATAAATGATTGCTGTGTTGAAAATTTCATCATGAATTTGGCTCTGTCTAAAGCCAGGGCTCTTCTAACTGCCCATCCAAACAGATGGGCCTCCACTTCAGTGGCTGTGGCTCTGATATTGGCATGGCTCATGGTTGTCTTTACATTTACTCTGCTTTTCAATTCCAATGCAATCATAGTACTTCTGATGACTAGATACATAATACAGGCATAACTAAATTGTGGGATGCTACTTATGTCATGCAGAAGGTGGAACAAAGCTCCCAATTATGGGTTTGTCCTGCAGACGGCAGACAGGTCACCCTATTTTAAATTGGATGCTTAAAAAAAATGCGGTGCTGTTTCTATTAATGTTAGTGTTTGGGACACGTTAGTTAAAAAATCTGTAAAGTACTGTAAATCTATCTTACGTAGGTTGGTTTTTAAAAAGATACCAGAATGTACACCAGAATGAAGCCAGACCCGATTGCAAGTTTGTTAAAACTGTGGCCAAACACCATTTTCCAATGGTGATGTTGACTGAAAATAAGAAGTGCAAGTTTTAAAACAAAGAATTAGTATGAATCATTAACAGTAAGTCCTGGGATGTGTAATAAGTAATACATTTTAAATTAAATTGTATTATTATTATTATTATTATTATTATGTATTCATTTACTGCATTCATAATTTTGTTGGTTTTGTATGCTAAACTATTTCGGTACTGTGTTGAACTCCCCAATTCAAAATGTGTGTCTTTTAGTAGAACAAGTGCTACTGTAAATACAAAAATCATTACTGTTGGTCAATAGTGTGTTATAAGCAGCTGAAACAACCACAAATATCAGAGCATGTTAAAACATCTCAGGAGCCTAAAAATCACCTCAGACCTCAGAGGGTAAACCTTCAGTTGTGACATTTTTGTGTTGTAGTTGGCTTTGTGTTGATTTAATAACAGAACATTATGTGGTGCATTACACAGTCTTAATAGAGCACAAAAAAGTGGTAAAATGAGGTGTGAAGGATTTAGATAATGTGTAAATCCTCTTCGAGCTTGCTTGGCATGGTGGCAGTGAATTGATCAGGGTGAAGTTGGCAGTGTCAGGTAGAGATGTAATGAATAGCCTGATTAGCTCTTTGGCAGGGACACTCATGCAGATGGTAGGCACACTTTTCTCTACCCTCCCCTTCTCTCTTTCTCTAGTCCAGGATCTTTCATGAATCAGTGTAATTACCAGAAAAAGAAAACATATTAGGGCATTTAACCCTTGTGTTCTGCTAATTTCTCAAAAACGACATGACCCATATTCGTTAATGACTGGAATTATACCTTGACTTTATCTCTAGACTGTGGTGTCTGTGGTGTTTTTCATATTGATTTGACTTTGTGTAGAAGAGAGCAGGAATTATATATATATATATATATACACAGATTTTTTTTTTTTCTTTTTCTCTTTTACTGTCAAATCAGAATAAAAAAAAAAAAAAACAGGGGTTTCACTATTTATAAGACAATGAGGTTCCCCCTGAAATCAATTAGGTTATCACACACTACACACTTTTAACTCCTGAACTGTAGGGATTATTATTATTATTATTATTATTATTATTCAATAAGACAATAAATATATTAAATGCTTATTTTTATTTAGAATTTAAAACAACAACAATAATAATAATAATAATAATAATACAATTAGGTATTATTATTATTAGCATTATTATTATGTTATTACTTGACTTATGTTATTTACAAGGAATAATAATAATAATAATAATAATAATATTACATATTAATATTTTTCATTATTAATTATCAATGTTAGTTACTATGTTAGGCTTAGTTGCCAGCACTGGGAACATCATGGATGCAATGTCAGTTTGTTCTGCAGTTATTTACAAAAAAGATTAGATCTAAATATAGATAATACATGCAAACTATAGACATTTCAATTCACCTTGATGCTCTGTTGCATTGTCTTCTAAAACATAAACCTATAATATACAGTACGGCAGATGAGATTGAATGGATGGTGTGTTGTTGAAGATGAGACCATATATGCAGCATTATACAGTATAAGCATACGAGAAAATGGAGGATGTAGAATTCTTTGGGAAAATAAAGTTGCATTGACAGTCTCAACACATTTGGATTCTTCAAAGGTCGTTCTGACAGAGTGGCTAACTGTAAACAGAGAGAACAGTGTAACCGGCAACATTACAGGACGTGTTGTATTCCCTTCAGTGCTTGTGAGTTTCATCACCTCTGTGTGTGAGAGAGGTCTGTCTTTAAAGGGCATCCCACTAGAGAAATGTTACTCACACACACTCGCAAACGAAGAGGTCTGCTGGATTGCAGCTGTGTCTGTTTTACCCGCATCGCTGTTGAAATCCAATAATCCATGAAGAAATATACAGGTTTTTGATTTAGCATTTTAAAATGAGCATGATTTTAACATTTTCTATAAAGCATGTTAGTAGAGCTCGACAATTCAAAACTCAGCTTGTTTTAGATGGTTGTTGGGGTGTTGCTGTGCGGTTGCCAGAGAGTTCTGGAATGGTGGCTAGGGTTAAAGCGTTGCTGGGTTGCTAGTTGGTTTCTTAGTTTATTTCAGAGAAGTTGTTCTAGATTATGTTTTTTGTTTTTTTGTTTTTTAGTTTTCCCTCCAAAATTATATTTTTCTCTTTTATTTTTTCTGGATTCTGCTTGTATTGTTTATTTAATTGTTAATAATCAAGAATGTGTCTAGAAGACATGACAAATAAATAATTCATAACAATTTCAACAATGATAGAGCTCTGATAATACTATTTA
This sequence comes from Enteromius treurensis, assembly GCA_032275025.1. Classification (NCBI taxonomy): domain Eukaryota; kingdom Metazoa; phylum Chordata; class Actinopteri; order Cypriniformes; family Cyprinidae; genus Enteromius; species Enteromius treurensis. Next base: position 4,582,052 of record JAUCMU010000001.1, read on the forward strand.
TGTATTATTATTCGTATTATTATGTTTCTTTTTTAAGGAATATCACATAATTTGTGCATTACTCTGATCAATTAACCCCTTGAACTCTGCTGTTTTATTTTTTTACTGATTTTTGCTTACCTGAATTCAAAACGGTGCCATAATCACATGTTTTGGACTAAATTCATAAAAATGGATTTTACAGAGAATATCTAATAGAAAATCACATTTTCTATTATATATATTCATACACCTTTTTTTTCTTTTTTTTTTGAAAGTCTGTTATTTGAGATCTATTTGGTCTATCTCCCTTCATGAGAACTTCATATCATTTATTCACAACAAGTTGTTAATATTTAAATGTAGGGAGGCAAAGTGTCCTCTAAGGGCCTCCTTTTTCCTATTTTTTGAGAGATCAGGAATACCCGAATTCAAACACTTCCCATATCTACATATTTTGTGCTAAATGGATAAAAATGGTCTCATTTTACACAGAAGACCTTTAATTTTAACACATGCATGGAATAATTCATAATGATTGTTGCATTTGTTCACAATTCAATCTGATCCAACTGTGTATGGAGCTAGCGGCTAGCGCACTGAGGGTGTGTCTACAGTATATCTGATGATGACGATATGATGAAGATGACGTTGAGGTGAAGATACTGTACATTGAGCATCATATGTGCTTCAGTATGCGTGTAGTAGATGTAAATGTGCTTGTCATTTACAGAGACTCATCGAACTTGAAAGCTTTACATTTCTTTTGTGACATTCTGTGTTATGCAGTTCATTCCAATAAGCTTCAAATTCCAAAGTTTTAGTAGATTCTGTCCACGTTTTACACATAACGAAAATTATAGAGGAGTCTGATTTGATGTATCATTCAGGTTTCTAAAGCACAGCGAGTGGCATTTTTTAAATTTCACTATGGGTGTGCTGTTACTGATGTATGAAAACAAAGAGATTTATCTAATTTATTTCAAACTGATATTTTTAAAACCACCAGCAGCTCTGTCAGCAGTAAAGGTCAGGTCTCTAGAGATACAATCCAGAATGGATCTGTGTGTTAATCCTGATCTCTGTTGACAGGTGTGTTGAATTGGGCACGAGTGGTGTCTGTGGTGGATTATCTGTGCCAGCCTCATAACCGTGGCTGCCACATGCTGCGTACTGGAGTGTACACTGTGCCAGGTTTGTCACTGTGCCATAATTTAACTGCCCTCAACCCAGAGCAAAGCCTGGAGGCTGCTTGCTTCCTCTTTACATTTAGTTGTTCTTCTCCAAGTGTATTGTTAGTTCTATTTGTTCAAGAGCTGTTCATAGATAAGTGCGATAATAGATCAGCTATTACAATAAATAAAGAACATTGACTACACCACTGAGAGCAATTTGCAGCCTTCAGATAATATCAAAGCAATATTTTAAGTACTGCAGGGACATTATTGTATATAAATAAGATTGTAAATCACAGATTTTTATATTAAATGACTTTTATGATGGCATCAGACCATTCCTTGGTATTATTTCACACAAAAATAATGACTTGCATATATATTATTTATTTATGTATTTACTTTTACAGTTTGATCTTACAGTTCTTTCAGTTTCAGAAAATGAATCAATCCAATAGCTACATTTTAGCATTTAAATGTTAGCTGTGGCAATATGTTTCAAGAGAAGCGCTTACAAATCCAAACACACGGCGGACTGATAGCCAGAGGGCAATATTTCACCCTCTTGATCCGTTTTTTTGTTCTCATTGCAAATAGTGTTTGCCACCAAGATTGCTTCCCGTTTCCATTGCTTGCGTCCACGCATCATGTGCTGGTCACTGGTGTGTGAATGTGTAAGTACCCGTGAGTTTGAATTACTTTTCTGTGAGAAGTGATCACGTCTTTGGAAAGCTTGCTTTCTCTTTCTTTCTTTTGCAGGGGAGAAATGTGGAGGAGGGGAGGCAAGAGGTGAGACAATCTCAATAGTCTTTTGAATGGAACATTCAGCAGGTGAATTTTATGGAAGAGGATTCGGGACAGCTGTTTCTTTACTTGTGTAGGGCCATGTAATTGATTTCTCTTTTAAGCCTTTCCTCAGAGAGCATTATGTTACAAACCCTTCTGTCACAGTTGTAAAGGACTTTTCTTACGCTTTGCTGTGTGCCGCAAAAATAACAAGCAGTGCTGCTGGATTTAGAAAGCTCTTGCAAAAGTGCATCAGTAATACAGTACTGTGGATAGGCTCAGGTTCAAACAACGCATTTAAAGACTACAACCCACAAGTTGTGCAAGACAGAGATGCTTTTCTTTATAATGACAAAACATTATCCTACAACTTTAGAGTAAGCCCTGTAAGCAAAGGTTGTGATGACACAAGCACATTTGTGTATAAATTATTAAATCTATTCAGTTAAGTCTTTCAGTATGTCTTTCTTTTTTTCTTACATTGAATGATTGTCATACTTGCATAATTGCATTATATTGTTAACTAAATTGCACTCATTCTGAGCATAAACATGCCTGCCTTTTTAAAGATGTCTAAATTGTAGGACTGTCAGGTGACAAAAAAATGAAACTCATAAAATGGCATGCACAACAATCAGTATAATTAAAAAAAAAAAAAAACAGTTTCAAAGACTTTGTGGCAGATGACAGCTTTGGATAGGCATTGAAGAACAGTGAGTTGTGAGATGATGAACATTGCAGTACAGTGCATTGCATTGCAGTGTCTTTTAAAATTGAAATTAAAGTATTTTTTAAAAAAGGTTTTGCATTCTATGCAGCTCCATCAGGCTGATTTTGAATGCAAGAGCCTGTTGACATTGGTCATTATCTTTACTATTTATCCACTCAAATAAGCTATTGTTTATCTTTTTCCCTCTTACAAAGACTCATTACAATCTCTGCTTGTCTCAGAGCCCGGAGGGGAACTCTGACACAGTCAAAGAGAAGCCCTGAGGAAGAGAGGCATGTTAGCTTGTAATGTAATTGATTCTGACTGACCTTTGTCAGGTCTGGCGAGAGGAATTGAGCTCGGATTAAGTAGATTTTATTTATTTATTTATTTTTAATTTAAATTTTTTGCATAAATATTTATCTGCACAGGTCCAACATACATTTTTAAAATGCCTTTGTCCACATACATTTTTCAGGGATTTAGTGAGTTGTCATTTAGTTATGTATTAAAGGTAAAATAAAAGTATTGGATGGAAAAACTTGATTTAAAAATATATAATTAAAAAATAAAATAAAAGCTGAGAATGTACTATATTATAATATACATAACTATCCTAAAGTTGAATATAAAGATTACTCTTATTATTTTTTATCTTGGGAGTTAATTTTAAAACCTTAACTTTTTTCCACCTGCACTTTTTCACTTTTCATTGGCTTTATCCCTGCCACAAAAAAAAAAAATAAAAAAAAAAAATATTTAATTTTATTAAAAATATTTCAATTCAATTCAAATTTATTTGTATAGATCAGATCAGATCAGATCAAGAGACAATTAATGACGTAATCGAACAGACAAGGAACATTATAAATTAGTAGCAGAGTTCTGCAGTGCTGTGTGTTGTTTCAGGGTTGGCATCATCTGAAGTCCTCTGTGGGGTTGGCATCATCTCTTCTTAAGTGTTCTGGATCCAGGCTGGAGCTTGTGAATTCCTAGTTACCACGGGATGACAATCCCATGGTAGAAACAGAACAAATAGGAAGTGTGTGTCTGAACCCCGAACGTTATCAGGAAGGCTGTTCCAGAGTTTCGGAGCCAAATGTGAAAATGCTCTACCTCCTTTAGTGGACTCTGCTATCCTTGGTACTACCAACAGTCCAGAGTTTTGCGATCTTAGGGAGCGTGATGGATTGTAGCATGGTAGAAGACTAGTTAGGCACGCAGGAACTAAATCATTAAGTGTATTTTCAAGCGACACAACCAGTCATATTATCTTTCAAATTCTGTGACTCTTTGATACCATTGAATCTAAATTGCACGGTAATAGTGTGCATGCCTCTCATCTGAAAGTGGTATGATTTCTCCCTGTGGGAGAATAGAATAATTAATAGAAAGACTCTTAGTGCCTTAATTACTGCACACATCTGCCAGCATCACATCTGGTGTGTTGTGGTCGCCTGAAACAACGTGTGTTCTGATATTAAACACTAACGGCAGGAAGAACTGGGTCACTTCTGTGGCGGTTTTCCTTCTTTCACCCAGAATTTTAACCTCTAATTTTACAGTGTGCAGAAGACCACAGATGTTTCATGGATTATATTTTGTCATTTCCCAGCCCAGTATCTCCATAGACAGTAGCTCAATTCCTGTAGTTTATCTAGAGACTGTATAGATGCCTGAATTGGGCTTGACTCTCTGCTGTTTACTAACTGAGGTGATATATGGCTCCAACATCCACTTAGAGAAAAAAACAGCCTATTGTGATGCGCCAAGCAACCAGCGCACATGTGGACCACAGATCTATGCAATACAGTAGCAAGCAGGGAAATATGACATATGGTGTTCTTGACATGCTTTCACAAGGTCCGCATATATTTTACACTAGCGGCTTTTGCTATGAGTCACATGAGGATGAAGCTCTACTGTCTGAGGAGAAATAGTTGCTTTCTTTTAGTATACTCTGCTGTTTCTGGTGTTATGAAGCATTTCAAACAGATGGATGTGTAATCGCTGATGTGAACGCAGATGTTGTTGAAGGCCACGGTCCACTCTTTTCCAATTAATGAGTCTACTGGCCTTCACAATATCAACTGAATACTGTAAAGGAGACTGGTGCAAGACATGTCACGTTTACTCTAGTGTATATGTTTCAGGGTAAAATTATTTTGGAAAGTCAGACACATACCTTTAAAATATTTACTAAAAGTAATAATAATAATAATAGCCGGGGTTCAAGGGGTTTAGGCATTGAAGCATATATGGAAAAATACATTACATATTATTTAGCAAGCCTGCAACCACCTAAATTAATTATTTAAAAAGCATTTCCGGCAAATTCAGGTGATTTACCATAGAAATATTACGTTTTTATGATGCTACTCTGTTAAACTGTTATATCGCCAGCTGTAATTTGATATCCCTGAACCTTTTCAACTTTTGAATGCAGAATTATTTTGTTTTGTTTCTCAGACTGAGCGAAAACCCAGATAGCTACTTTATACCCAAAAATGTGATACTTTAATATTTATGCATTCATATAATAAAGGTATTAAAAAATATATATGTATTTCAGATATATTTTAGATATTAGTTATTTATTTCATTAGACGTCACTAATTGGCTGCTTTGTTGGCTGTAGTGGAAATTCCTGCTATAATGGATGTCGTAACACTATTCGTCTTAATCTTCTTTCTTTATGTTAAAGATTGTGGCTTTGTCAAACCACTGTCGCACACTGCAGCAATTTAAGATGTCATTAACATGCATGACTGTAATGGGGGTCTGTAAACACTGTAATTAGTCATCATTTGTGTGCCCTCGCGTAGTCTATGCAAATTATAAATGGATCAGTCAGTTGATCCACAGACCAGTGCTTTAACCCCAAGTGAGATCAACTCATGCTTTTTACTTTCCCACAAATACACAGTTGTGTATTTCACAGAAATGCAGCCTACAATTGTAGTAAGTTATATATGATAATGGACCAGTAATGATTATGGTATATGAGGGCCCTTTGAGGCCTGTACCATTATCTTATGCTTTGGTGTGACCTAATGCACGGTTTTTGTGCAATGATTTATGCACATACTGTACGTATCTATGTATATATTTACCTAACCACCCCTAAATAATAGAAATTAAGAATATTATTTAATAGAATAATAAAAAGTAACAAAATGTTATCATTCATTTTAAATATATTTTTTGTAAGACATTTTTGTCATGTCGTTGTGATATTTGTTGCAATTTTATTTTTTTTATTTTTTTAGAGAGAGAACTAAATAAAGATAGTTAATGCTAGATATTAACTTGCATTTTAACTTTTAATTGCAAAAAGTTTTAAAAACGCAAAATTCTGAGAAAAGCCAGTACTTAGATTTCTGAGAAAGAATTGTGAGATGCAAACTCTAAATTCTCAGAAAAAATGTCAGAATGTAAACTGAAATTTCTTAGAAAAAAAAAATATATTAGATATCTCACATATCTTAACATTTTGAGATGTAAGCTCAAGAATCTTAGTGAAAAACTAGAATTGCAGATGTAAACTCTGAAAAGTCTGAATTGTGAGAGAAAGAAGTCAGAATTGGTGTAACTGAAGTCATAAGCATCCATAGACATTAAAAAGTTTAACATTTGAAAAAAGAGATGTTTAGATGGAAAATACTCACTTTCAAGATAATTACTTAAATGGATATTTTTCCCCATAATACAACATTATTGTATTATTATCATTATTATCAGTAAAAATCCATCCAGAACATGTAATTTTCCATTTTTTTTATGATTTTTTATCAGCATTCCTTCTTTACCATCCCGCTGTACTGCATGCTTTCCATCCACTAAGTGTCTTTCTTCTGTTATTGATCTGTGGTGCCTTCAAAGGGCTGTGAGCAGGGTATTGTGCTGTTCTGCTCTCAACCGGTTGTCTTATTCCTCTTGTCGCAGTGTGACAGTGCTAGTCTATGCAAACGCCTCAAGCTTCTCTGTGGGCTTACTGAGGTGAGATCTGTGATGTAGTGGGTCAAACGCATTCTGGCCTTTCTCAGTCAATTTCAAAGTGGTGAAAAGTATAAATCAAAGATGAAAATGTCCAGAATATCTTGCATGGTTATCATTTGTTGTTTAGACAGCAGATATTTACTTGTAAAAATGAATGGGAGTACAACTAATTTTAATGAGTGAATGAATACATACACGTTTTCAAAATATAATTTCATTTTGTTTTAATTTTCAACATTGTTGTAAAATGCGTCACGGTGTACCAAGTACATTAATATTACGTTAAACATTAATTATGACTTATTAGTTAGAACATTAGAGTAGGCAGTGGTAGAAATAGCCAAAACGAAAATCCATGTTGTATGGGGTGGATAGGGGGTTGTCGGATGTGGGGGGATTATTAAATTTTTCTCAAAACCTTCTAGTATACAGTATAAAGACGCCCAAGTCAAAGATGTTGTGTTTGTAAATTTGCACATTATCATTTAAGAATCATTAATGACCCCCAATATTTGATAAAAAAAAAAAAAGAATGATTAGTGAAATTAAAGAATGATTTACTTAAAAAAATAGAAAGATTGTGTGAATAATCTATTTAGCTAAAACGACTTCTTTTGCATGTACATTACGTATATTTAATAGTAACACTTTGAAAAAAATGTTTGCAGTTAGTTTTTAATATTACGTTATTAAGGACTTAAAAAAAAAAAGGAACAGACACTTTTTGTTCAATGATATGTGTGCATTTACAGAATATAACTGAACCCGCTAGTAGGTTGCAGTAAGTCACTGTCTTTGTCACTGATTCATCCATTAAAACGATTCAGTTAAACGGTTGATTCGTTTAGTAATGAATTAATTGACTCTCTTTTTGAATGGGTCTTGAATAGTCGACTCGATAGATTTGTTCAAAGGCACAGATTAATTCATAAACGAAACTGTGCGTGAGACTGTGACTTTGCTTTTTAACCTTTGTTGACAAAATAGAGCAAACAATTAAAATGTAAGTCACTTAATATTAACTTTTTTATATTAAAAAAAAAATTATAAACATAAATTTTCACATTTGCAAACTTGCTCTCCTCGCGGTCTCAGATACTACCATTTTAATCAATACAGCTCTGCACCCTACACTTAATCTAGACCTATTAATAACATCATCTCTATAGCCTACTTTGTTTGTAAACATGAATTACAAACACGTTAATGTGCAGTGCTGGGACAAAAAGTATACAAGCTTATATACTCTTTGCTGGGATAGCTTTCATAGTCTTTTGAAAAGAGTCGCCGCCCCCATCCAAATTCACTCCCAGGACTCCGCCCCCCTGCTTTATGTGCGAGTATACTTATTGGCTTTGCCAGTTTTCCAGTGAATCTCTTAGTGGGGCAATTAGGCTGGTAGACAGGGCAATAGCAGCAGGCTGATGAATAGCCTAATCTGAGCTGAGGGTCTGTTCTGACAGTATCTGCCCACTCTTGCCAGGCAGGGTGAGTGTGTAGAGATAACTGCAGTGCACATCAATGAATTTTACTCCACCTGTCTCTCGCTGATGGCTAATGAAAGGCAGACTCAGTTCAGCACAATGATTCTGCCACATGGCAGAAGGGTGGCAATGAAAGAAGAGTAAAATCCAAAAACACAGGCCTCATTTTCATTGATTTATCCTTTCCATGCACTCACTTTTCATTCATTAATTTAATCAATCAACCAACCAATCAATCAGTCAATAAATCAATCAATCAATCAATCCATTCATTCATTCATTCAATTGATCAGATATTTGATAGTGTTTATAAAATGATATTTTACATAAATGTTACATTTTCTATTAATCAAAATTCCTAAAAACCACAAACAACTGTTTTCATCATTGATGATAAGAAATAGGAAATGTTTCTTGAGAATAAAAATCACATATTAGAGTGATCCCTGAAGTATTATATGACACTGAAGACTGTAGTAATGATGCTGGATATTCAGCTTTGCATCACATTTAAAGGGGTCATACGGTGGTACATGTACTTTTACAAGCTGTTTGGACTGAAATGTGTGTTGGGAGTGTGAGTACACAACTACCCTACAATGATAAGGATAAGAAGTTTTCTTTAGATTTAATAAAAATAAGTTGCCCCTTCTGAAATCAAGCCATTCTCAAATGCATGTTAATGTGGCGTCACACCGACAGAGGCCACTCCCACATTAGATGATTGACAGCAGCGTGTCACACAGAGGCTGCGTCCGAAATCGCACACTTCTTAAGTAGGTACTACATTTAAAACCGAACGTACTACCCGACCGTTAAAACAGTTCTATATAGTATGAATGGAACTCGGACGTACTACATCCACCATATTGATGCTGTCACGTGTCATGCGTCGTCACAACGGCGCAACAATTGAAACTTTCAATAAGTCATCAGTTTATTTAGATTGTGTTAAACAAGTGTAATTTAATCACAATAAACAACGTTTTCTTCCTGAGGTGCTTAC
>JAUCMU010000001.1:4604545-4618256 GCA_032275025.1 Enteromius treurensis
GGTGCGCTCGCTTATTAATGCCATAGATTTGCCGCCATAGATATATTGGGTATGTCGTTTAGGCACGGCACCGAAATCCGCGTTTTGATTCGGTTCTTATGTGATGTACTCATAACCACACCCTAAGTGACACGTGATCCAAATATCACAAGGTCATCATTAGTCACTACACGATTTCGCCCCCTAGATTATGTTCATCACTGCACGCATGAACATAATATGTGGTTTACGCGTAGTGGAAAGCAGATGGACGTGTTGTGATACTCTCTGAAACGGCCATGTCATTCCAAATCTGTAAAACCTTTGTTTGTCTTTGGAAACACAATTTATGATACCTTGCATGAAAACTGGCAGGCTTTTGGCTGTCCCATTGACTGCCAAAAAATGAACTACCAAGTGTGTCCCTGTCACCATATAGTGCCATTTTGAAGAATATCTGCAGAACGTAAACTACGTACACTCTTCTTTGTCAGCTGCGCCACACGGATGTGCTGTTTTCTTTTGAATCAAAGCATAAATACATGTAACATATCCTTGTGTTGTGGCTGACACAGAAGAGCAAACGTTGAAACAAAGACCACAGTTAATTCCAAATTCAATTTAGATGAAGGTCTTCGAATTACCTTTATTGCCACTGGTCTTGTTTTGGAAGGCCAGTTGTTTTTGTTACAAGGAGTCATGGGAACCATGTTCTTGTCCGGCCAGTCGATGTGTGCCAAGATGTTGACATACTGTATGAGCTTCCAAATGTTGCTGCAGTAAACAAGATCAGGTCGTACTGGAAGGTTTTAAACCCGTCCAAGTTCTTTTCTTAGTATAATTAATCTGGAAATAGATATTTGTCAAATTCTAGTCTCAGTCTGTGCCTGCTGATAAATGTAAATGCAGGAAATTGCAGGGTTCAAAACCAAGAACTTGCAAAACACCTAGGATAGGGGATGTGTTTATATTTTGTTGTAGTGTGTCAGAAGGAAATATCAGTTTACATTTCAAAACTATTATTTTACCATTAATTGTAGTAATCCAATGAGATTTTGAGCCTGACAACAGCCAGTGCTCCACTCGGAGATCTGATCTCATCATCATCATCTAGAAATTCTTTCTAGAAATTACATAAAGAAATGAAATAAGCTGAGACAGTCAGAAAGAAAGGACAGACAAGAACGTTACCTGAAAAACTATGCACAAGTGCACTTTAGGGCAAAGGCTGCTTAAACCACAAAGGATGGTCACACCAAGAGTTTTACATGTCTAAAACTAGCTTTGCAAGTAGGTTTCTTGACGCATGGAGACACTGAAAGCAAAATTGTGTCCTGAAGTGTGGAAAATGATGCAGTAGTAATTGTTTTTTTACCAATACACCATGCAAGCCTGAACTATTTAAAATCTTGAGACTATTAGTGACTGTGCTTTGGTTTGTTTATCCTTCTATTCTCCAATGGACCACGGGGTTGCTGGGGCAGTTTCAAAGCGTAAAAATGGTACCATTTCTTGTTCACATGTTTGTCACAAAATACGCTTGATGCTTTGATTAAGAACCTATACATAGTGCAGAAACATGTAATTGCATGTAGCAATGATGTGAATTTGTTTTGTTAAAATAACCCTGTGGTTGGTAACTATATGCTGTGCAGTTGATGTAAGTTCTGAGGATTGTTAAATACCCACTGGGCTTAAGCAGTGTGTGTTGAATACTGGATGATTGAGTTTTGCATGACACATTTCAATCTTCTGTCGACTGTGGCATGCTTCTGCTATTATAGACTCTAGACTAATAAACCTCAGCTAGACAACATCTCCTACATGGACAATAATGATTTGCATCATCAGTCCCTATGTGGCTCTATTTGCTGACATGAGTGCCACTTTTTTGAGCCACTCAGATGAATTTTTCATGACTGGAGAAGTCGTCGCTTTCAGCATGATGAAACTACCATGGAGTGAGTCTGTTCTCAGATGATACTGATACAGAAGTTTGACTTTTTTAGGGTGGAAGGGTTTACTGATAGTATGGACCAGAGGGATAGACTTTATGAAGGATAAACCTTATTTTATCTAGTTTTAATGTAGTTTCTGTGAACATACGAGACTTATGATTCACTAGGTGCTATATGCATAACTAAAATAGTACAGTTGAAGTAAACATACTATTTGCATTACAAACTTGTTTCTAATTACAATAATACATGAATTTACTACCAGAAATACCAGTCTGCAATAACAAGCATCATTACAAGCTCTTTTGTACAAATAATAAAAAAAAAAAAAAAAAACAGGAAGCCACACACATCAAGTGAAATGGTCGCGCTAGCTCTTACATTAAAAATATGATTGATGCTGTATTCTATATCTCTTAGGGGAAATACCTAAGGAAAGAAATGATATTTAAATGAAACATTGCTTTGAACTCCATTAAGCCTCCTGAACTATGAAACAGCTTCTGTATCTTTCTAAAGGGCAGGTATAATGATTGCTTAGACCTGACACAACTGAGCCTCAGCATCCTGACACAAATATTTTTCTCTTTCTTGTTTTGTTGGATGTTAGAGAAACAGTAGACAATTGATTAATCGAACATCATTTATGAGATATATATTGGCAGGTCTTTTACACACAACTTTACTTACTGCCTCAGTGATTGGACTGTTTTCACAATTTTCAATGCAATTTACCTATAGCCTATAAGCCATTTTTATCTTCTTTTTAAAGAATTTCACTTCCATTTTGTTTCAACCAACAGCGACTGGTTTGACAGCCATCCTGCCCAACCTATCACCACATGACATCTTGACAGGTTAATGTAGAAATAATTAATTAATGTAGAAAAATAACTATGAATAGACATGTGGTTTCACACAACACACCATTTTAACTTAACTAATCAATCTAAGGGCATATTTTAGGAACAATTAATGTCTGCAACATATATACTGGCATACATATTATATGTATATATATACATATATATATATATATATATATATAGTTCAGATTTCAAACGTTAAGGAATTCCTGTAGCTATGTTAAAATTATCAGAAAAGTGAAGTAAATAAGTATTTTGTTGTCAACAACAAAGCTCATATATTCTCTTTGCCATTATGAGCAACATATAAACAAATAATTTCTATAGGCATAAAGCAGAATCTCTGAGTGATTGTCTTATAATTGCAGTAATTTTGCAGCATTATTAAATGATGACCAAATGTTGTCTGATAGTGTTTAAACTGTATCCAGATGTGCTGTGTAGTCAAGCAAACATTCAGTATTTAAAATAGCAGGTGTGATTTTAATACATTACAGATAAAAAAAAAAAAAAGTTAAAGTTAAAACAAGATAAAATCCTTTATTTTATTTTTTTTGCCCGACATATTATTTGTTGTATTACCATAGGATTTTGTGAAGCATCAACAACACTCAGACGTTCTCTCTCTCATTTCGGTACAGCGCTTCTTCTAATCTAATTGTGAATCACGTAAAGAGATGAAAGCGTTTCTCTGGCCTCCTGAGATTATTGGCACACGGGTGTTTAATGGCTTCTTTGATGACAGTGTAATGTCTACCTACTGCTACCATTTCTCAGCAGCATTCTCTCTGCACAGCCTTGACTCATAGCCTTCATAAGCAGCTAATAAGATAATAAACCCCATAACTTTAATTGCAAACCATTCAGACATCATATGCTCTCCATCATTGCCCTCCATCACACATTTTTCCAACAGAGTGGTCCTAGATCAAGTTCTCATTTAACCCTATATAACTGTATTATAAATTAAAATACAAATAATATGAAATAATATATTATATATTATACATTACACACACACACACACACACACACACAAATGCATTATCTAAGAAATATAGTGCATGATCTGTTTAAAAAAATAAAAAAAATAATAATAAATATATACAGTATATATATATTAAAATAAAAAAAATTCAAATTATTATAAATATTTATAAATGCATTGATATTTATAGCAATGAATACATTAAAACATTAAGATTTAATTCAAATTTTTTTAACAGTATATAATATTTTATGTAAATATTAGTAGTGGGAATATATTCATTATTACTAATATAATATTATCATTAATATTTTATTATATATCTAAAAAATAAGTAGTGCTATTCATTTTTATACATCATTTTAAACATAACGTAAATATAATTTATACATTAAAAGTATTAATAGTAACATTTCGTTTTAATTTTACAGATTTGTTTTTCAAATGTGTATATTTCTTTCTAAATATAATACAATCTATTTATGAATTACATTTCTGTGAAACATGAACATAAGAACAAGTTGTAGATGATTACTTGACTCTATATCTATGTGTCTGTAAATTCCATTTTACTTTTTTTGTTTTACCTCACATAAGTTTAAGTATACATGCAACTGGAAGGTAATTCCCCAATTTTGGGGTGAGTTTGTTGAAAGTACTCATTTTTATAAACCCTCCATTCCTTATCTTTCGGTTTGTTTACTTAGTAATGTAATGCAGTCTTCCTGTATGTTGATCCTGCCCATTAGGAAAAGAGCCAGTCTGAACAAAACTCAAACATTGAAACTTTTCTATCCACTTCCCATCTCCTGGCTGTCTAAAGCCCATGTGTTTGGAATACATAGCAAACACGGGCACAATCTATTTACAGTATCTCTCCTAATCAGCTAGCATTAATAAAATAATTGTTTTGTTCATTAAGAAAAAGAAGAAAATTAAACAAACAAAAAAAGCAGGGAGAGGAGAAAACTAATTCTTACCTAGTCCTCATAATCTTATGTTAACTCCATGGTCTTACAAGCCAATATGTTTCTTAGGCATTGTGTGTCCTCATATGTATGCACATTCACAAACCAGATTTGTGTGTTAATTTAGTGACCTTGATACGTAGCATCAGTTACACTCTTGGCTGCTTGATTGATGATCCTGGAGGATTTATTTTCCATTGACTCTTTAACAAACAAGCTATAGTTGTTGGAGTTATCCGAAAGTGTAATTTATTGATCCACTAGAGCAGATGTTTTTCAATTCTGTTCCTCGGGACACACTGCTCTGCACATTTTGCATGTCTCCCTTATCTGACATACACATTTGAGTTCATGGAGCTCTTTCTTAATGAGCTGATGATCTGAATCAGGTGTTTAAATTTGGGAGACATACCAAATGTGCAGAGCTGTGGGTCCCCAGGAACAAGTTTGAAAACCACTGCACTAGGGGACATCAGATAAGTTATATTCTACTACAAAAGAAATTTAAGGAAGGTCATAGGTTTAATCCCAAGGGGAAGAACTTGTAAAATACTGGTATGGCATAAAGTACATCAAATAAAGTGTCATGAGCCGGGTTTAACTCTAGGGGTTTTGCTCCTATATTTCCCCGTGTGCTGTTTTGTCGGACTCTCAGCTGCTACCTATTGCAATTGGCATCCTTACTACTTTTTGTCTGGCTTTCCTCGCCATATTATTATGTTGACGAGTGCAGCGTGCTCGTGCTCTGTCGTGTCCTGTCTTCTGTGAGTCTTCCTTTTCCTAAGAGTTTTTTGTGTGCAGAAGCCTACCATATCCAGACTGAGAGTTTTGTGCCAGTGAGCGGCCACCAGACCTTTATTTTTTTTTTTTTTTAGAGACTATTTCTATTGGAGCCGTTTTAAGGACTATCGCTGCACGCAGTAAGCGGCAGTTAGACTTTTGTGTTTTTCTTTTGTGGAGAATAAACTCTTTTTGCTCGACCAACTGCTTCCCAGTGTTTTCTGCCAAGCCCCCTGGCACAAAGCCGGTTTACCAAAATTGAGGGATAAAAAAGCTGATTGATGACTTCCAGGTGATTAATGACATTAAAGATTTGCGGGTTTTCTGTTTGACTGATCATACATGTTATTTGCATGGTTGTTTGTTTTGTCTCACCCGTGGCAAACTGCCATGTTGGCTGAATGTGTGTAATAATCTCTAGCGGGGATTGATCAAACAAAATTGCGGGGTAATTAAATATTGATAAACATGAAGAATTTGAGAAGATGGATGTCAAGATGTTGGGGGAGAAGGATATCTAAAACTTGAATGTTCTCTTTGAGATTTATAACGAAGGAACATACGGTTAATGTTAACCTTTACACTCTTTTTAATCTCTTTCATATCTTCAGGTTCATATTTCATATCTGTTAATATGTTTAATGGTGTTGGGATGGACTGATGTGGCTTGCATTTCAAACTGGTATCATTAATAATGAATTAGTTACATTAGTAGGCGGCAGAATATTTAAAACCAGCTTCAAACGCTGCTTTACTTTTTAAAAAGGCGTCCTAGTCTAAATAAAAAAAACTAAATAAAAAATAAATTCTTGTGGCAGAATGTAGTGAAGATGAAAATAAACAAACAACATGCCAGCATCTTCTGCTGCTCTCATGAAAAACACAAATACCCGAAATATTTCAACGTTATATAACGTTCAGAATCAACACAGATGCCTACACACTGGCCAGTAATCAAACTGAGATATAAAGTATATAAAGACTCAAAACTCAAAAATAAACACGCTTCAACAAATTACTTCTTTGCTAGGCCTGTGCAAAAGTACCTTTCCTCCCAGCATTCTGCTTTTTCAAATGGATCTATGTATGCTTTTCTAGTGTTTGTTTGTCTAGAACCCTCTTTTTGCTTTACTTGAGGCCTCTGATGGACATGTCTTAGAGCAGCTGAGCCATTTGTCTCAATTACAGGCCAAATACCTCTGAAAGAGTCAGTGAGTGACATCTAATGGAGTCCTGATTGGTATGTGTGGACTTTGTGTTTGTCTCTGATCGTAGGATCCATGGCCAGTGAACTGTTAGCATCTCTTTTTGGCTCCCAATTTTACACTGTAATATATTAGCCCAATTGCAAAGCAATTTGTATTTATTTTAATATATGTAGTATATTCATAAAAATGTTGCTTAATTAAATGTATTTTACCTAACTGTCAATAATAATTTAATAATATTTTTTACTATTTACATTTTAACACATTTTGCTGAGCAAAGATATTTCTTATGAAAACATGTTCAATGGTAGTGTATGCTTATCTTATGCATAGAATTTTCACTGACGGATAAGTGTAACATTAATGTTAGCTAACATTACTTATTGCTCAGCTTTACTAGCCACCATTTGTGCCAAGAACAGGAAAAACTGCTATGCCCCTTGGGCTCTATCATTTTTTTTTCTAAATAAAAATGATTCCAAAAATAAATATCTGTGCATATTTCTATAAGTGTGTGGCAGTCCCGTGTGGTTCTACTCAATTTTTCACCAACCCTGTGATGTTCTGTTGCCAGATGAACTCTGGACTATCTAGCGCTGTGAAGCTCTGTTCTCAATACAGTCGAATGCTGAGATTATTTATTTATGTGCACGAGACCATCGGGGGTTCTGAGCGGAAGTCAGATCTGAAACACAGGAGGCATGAGCGGCTCATGAAAGAGCTGCTGCTGCTTATTCATTCAAGCACTGTGCTATAAAACCTCAAACGTTGATCTAAATGAATGCAACATTGCATGAGAAAAAAGTATGTCCCAGAAGTATGACAATGCATTTAGAGGAGGAGGGGTTTTCAGGTTAGCCCAGCCCATTTAGTAAAGACTAAAACAATGCGGAACTGAGAATCAGAGCATCTTATAGTAAGAGATAGTGTATTGTTTATTGGCTGACCATGTGGACTGGTATTGTTGTGTAATTTCAATGCTAAAGGCTTTTTGTTTTGGTATTTATTTAATAAATGACAAATAAATAAATAAATGAATGTATTAAAACTTTTAAAGCTAAAACTCATTTTTCTTTCTGAGTTTGCTGTTAATTTGTTTGTGGTATCTCTTAAGTGAGGGTTTCTGGCGCTCTAATGCATGTGACTTTAACATCACTTTCATTTGCCTGTCTTATTGAATTTACTACTCTTCCATTAAAGCTGATTGCATTTTCGTGTCACCTCTAAACAGTATCAGGGGAGATTTTATAAAAAGAAAAAAAAAGAAAAGAGTACCTCCATTACCTAGCAATTTAGAGGTGGCATCTTGATGCATGAACCGTGGAGGTAGGCTACATGATTGAATTGTTTACTGAAAATGTGGGAAAAACGTCTCTTCCTGGATAGTGGCATTATGACCATTGTGTTTCTCCTTCTCGCCTTTTCTAGTAATGTTTTGCCATCTTGCTTTCACTTACATGAGGAACTTTAGAACATTAAATTTCCAGATATAGTTTTAATATTCCAGCAGCAGCAACAACAACTACATCTTCCCTTCATTTCTTTGTATTGCATTTTTGGTGTTAGACATTATTTTGTGTCTATTTGTGGCTATTGAAATCATTTGTGTGTTGATCAAACATTTTGAGAAATCAAAACAATTTCATGGTATTTATCAAATTAACAGTTTGCTGATTTGGTGGCAAAGTCATATTGTCTTACAATCAGCTTATGCTCCATTACACACTCTCTCTCTCTCTCTCTCTCTCTCTCTCTCTCTCTCTCTCTCTCTCTCTCTCTCTATATATATATATATATATATAACCCTAACCATGGACAAAACACCCAAAGCATGGAAATTGCAGCGATCCGTATGTATAGGTTAGGTTTTTTTTCAGAGGCACGTATTTCCAATGACCTTACAGTAGGTCGCGATACCTTATATTAATGTCTCAGTACTGGTCATCTCAAAAATATATAATTACAGGCTCTTCCGGAAAGCCTTTTTTTACATTATAACATTGATCCCATTGTTTTGTACATTTAAAGAGCCTCAAAAGCCTCTTATTTATGTTGGTGAAACATACGATAATTGTAAAACTAAGATTTAAGCAAGTCCCTAAGAGTTTGTTTTGCTACTGTAGGTCCAGCTGGTGTGTGTCAGCTCCCAAAAGTCATTATGTATGTGTAGCACAGTAGAGCAGAATCACCCAGGCATACAGGTGCTGGTCAGATTGTATCTGCTCCTCAATAACAAGTCTCTTCACCTTTATACAAGCTGTTCTCAGTTACTGCAGAGAAAGACATGGACAACAGATGATCTTGATATAAGCCTTTCAGTCTTTTACAGATATAGAGATCCCTTGGGGTATAATAGATAACCATATGTTAGACATGAACTATGGAATCTATGGAATTATAAAACAGATTGTATCTTGGATGTGCCGTGTTTGAAGCCGCTGTAAAAACATTGATGTTACTTATATATCTTGTAAATATCTTATAAGTTTTTGTTTTTTGTTTTCAGTTCAACAGAATGGATTGTTATTAAAATATATCTAGCCTGTAGATACTTATTATTATTATTTTCTTCCTTCACAAGTATGGAAGCATATGTGTAGCAAAATTCATTTTGCAATGCAATATTCAAAATGGCACTGTATTCTAACCCTAACCCTAACCCCACATATGCAAAGTTTGGTGCAAAAGGAAAATGAAAATTAAATCATATTATTTACATTTGCCATTTACAACAGTAATCTTAATATGTAAATTGCATACTAATTTTAATGCTGTATAAGTTGCAAAAAATAAAAACATGTCCAAGCTGAAATAGTAGCAAAATTATCATTTAAATGTTATTTGTCTGAAATGCATTTAAACTAACAGTTAGGACACTTTGGATTGCATTTTCATCATGTTGCCATGGGATATTTGTAGCAAAATTCAATGCGTCTTTGAAAATGCATTCCGAGCTGTGGGGTATGGAAATGTAAATTTAAATAAGAAATACATTACCATTTTGAAAATTGCATTGCAAATTTAATTTTGCTACACATATGCTTCCATACACAAGTTCATATACATTTTATACAGATCCCTATTTTTTGGTTTGTTTGTTTGTTTTCATATTTAAAAGAATAAAATGTAAATGCATATTAAGCAAAGAATTTTTTTTCGTTTTGTTTTGTTTTTTCCAGTAGCAAGGCATTAGTCCTGTTGATTGAATTATTGCGTCACTTAACAACCGTGACGATAAATGTAAGAACATGGAGGTGGTTCAATTATGTTCACAGGGAACACTGATCATAATTATATCATTTTTATTCAACTTAAATTGTGATGATGATGCCTCTCATGCAAAAGAGTGCTTGATTGCTTGAGGCGAAGATGGCACAATGCATTGCATAATTGGATTTTATAGCTGATGATGACTTTTTGCGTATGCCTGTGGTGTATTATCAACATGGTGATTTATGAATGCAGTTAAAGTGTGCTCAAGGTGACTGTGCTGTTGAACTGTTATAACACAAATGATATAATACAAATGATCTCAGCGCAATTAATGTCGTTTCATGACTGTGGAAATGCACACATATTTGTTTTAGGGTTGTAGGAGTAATTACTTGTGAAATGTTGTGTTACATTTGGAGTGTTTACACAACACCATTCTCAACTAAAACTGAAAACTTTTAAAAATGTGCTTAAAGGAACAGTTCACCCAAAAATGAAAATTCTGTCATCATTTAGTCACCTATCCAATTTATTGAGCTTCAAAATACTGGACACTTTCCACCAGCATTATCAAGCTTGTCTGTGTACACCTAGGATGGCTTGGGGGTGAGTAACATATGGGGAAATTTTCATTTATGGGTGAACTATTTTTCAGTGAGACACGTGTGCAACTTAGAAGTGATCTTCCATAGTTTTCTGTCTTTGCTTTCACTCAAACAAGACCTGTTCAACATTGTGATCCTCCTTGCCCAAAGACTGTAGGTCTGACGCTCGTCTGGCAAAAGTGCTTTTGTATCAGGGCCTGCGTTCTACAACTTGCATCTGCTAATAAAGTTCATCGTGTGAGCGGTAATTACAGAGGAAGTCAGAAAGCAAGTTTGGAGAAAAACAAAAAGAGATTGAGAGAGAGCTCCCCCACTCTTCCATTTGCATTGTTGGAGGATCGTACTTAAACTTTGCGATGTAATTACAGGGCACTATCTGCGTAAAGAATATAGATTAGTAGGATGAACTCTGCCTGTCTGTGAACAAGAAAATAGTTTGTTCTGTGTCTTTTAATGTGCCTTTATTAAAAGTATAAAGTGGCATGAAGAGTACAGTAAGTAATCATTTAGCAGATGCTTTTATCCGAAGCCAGTTCTAAAAAGGCCTTTGCTCGGATCCTGCTTCCTTACTGGACTTAAACCAGCAGCTTTCTCATTTTTAGTGCTCAGCTTTAAGTGTTATGTTACACAACCTCAAACCTTTTTTTCAATGCATTTTTTATTTTTTTTTTGTATTCTGTTGCAAAGCCTACAGTAGTGAGTTTCCTACAGTACTCTCACAAGCATTTTAAGGCACCATGGAGTGCCGGCCCGAAGGGTTGTGGGGCACTAGGCGAGAAAAAAAAAATTGGGCCCACTGGTGTAAAAACAGTGCGAAGAAAGCACAAAAATACAATTTAAAGATATATATGCTGCTGAATAAACAAGGAGGTAGCACAAAACATCAGAACTTTGACAGCAGTTATGAATATACAACTTATAAAACAAGCTTAATCTTCATATTTACTGTATATTTATTTGATATACTACTTTAATGAGCTGTCATTAGTCCTGTCCCGCCTGGCCATTTCGTTTGGTCATCCTTGGCCAGTCACAGATACTCTACGGACAGTCCGACCCCATATGACTCGAACGATGCTTTTCCAATGACGGGCAGACTCCACCCACACAGCTATGACGCAACACCGACCAAGTTAATTGTGGGAGATGTTATGCTAAATACAGTGTGGTACTTTTACTGCTGTGTATGTTTCTAATCTTTTGTCCACTTTTATCTATACTGTTGTTTTAGTATTTTTTTTTATCGTTTTCAGCTATTTGTCATGTATGGATTATACAGAGCTATTCAGAGCTGTTCTTCTTATACAAATTATGTTCTGAACAGTAGACAACAACATTGTGGCCTCTTAAGATACCTTGTTATCATCATATTGTTCTTAAGAATTGCGCCATCAGCTTAGTGTTTTGATATAAGCAAACTCTTGAGTAGCACTGTTTTGTGCGCAACAGTATATGTAGGCAGCAGACAACAAGTCAGCTCACTAGTTTGCATAGAGCTATTGCTTATGTAAATTAAAAAATGGCTTTCTTTTTTGCCTTTTATCATAATGAAGTGCATAATGTCCAGGCGCACAACATCTACTAATGTTTCAATGAAATGAAACAAGTTCATATTCCAGATATTTATGAGAGCATAAAGTTATATAATGTTTTTTTCTCACTCTGTCTTTCTCTCTCTCATGGATTTATTTATTCTCACTGGCAGAGATATCATAGCAGTTCTATTAATGCTGTGATGTCAGGAATAGTAACACATATTGATGAAAATATATTCATTTCAAAATTATTAAGTCTGTCACTTGGTTTTCTGTAGATTTACAGTCTGCAGAGTTGAGTTGACAGATTTCAGATTACATTTTTGAGATCAGTTAAAAATCAGTAATGTCAAAATCAAAATTTGTAGTTTTTGCATAAAAATATAAATAAATAAAACAAAATTAAATGTTTTCCCTGTTTGCATTAGGAGCCAGAACATGTTCAACAACATTCACTAACTCTCTGACTCAAGTCGGACACTGTGTGGTGTAGTTAAATTGTCATTTATCATCTTTAGCATGCAGTGTGAAATATTTCACTGTATTATATATGTTACGTTCTCTGACAGGAAGCATGATGAAGCTCAGGTTGCGAAACATAAGGTAATGTTTTGCAGGAAATGCAAATGCTCTCTGGACTTCTCCTTCTTGTATATGTTTAAATGTTAAGTATTGTGCATCCTATTTTTTTTCTCAGACATTGATGTTGATATATTCAAATGTTTTAGATAATAGATGTGTATTTTTAGCCAGAAAATATTGAGGGATTAATGTCCCTTAGTGTGTTGTGTTGAAGTTTTAATTCAGACATAATTTAATTCATAACCTGCGCAAGGAGAGAATTGTGTTTGATGTTGGGGTCCTTATCAATGTAGAAAGAGATTGGCGTGTTTGGCTATAGATATATAAATGAAAAATGAATAATTTGGATTACATTTTTGAAAAAAGTATATGCAAATAAAAACAGCAAGTCCTGAGATGTATCTATGTGTCTTGCAAATTTGTGACAGGCATTTCCTGTTCTAAATGATAACAACTGTTTTAGCAGTATAGCATTAAATAGGTCTGTAATACCTGTGTAAATACCTGTCCCTTCACATTTTTCATGTTTCAAAAAACTAAGAGTGCAAAACAAAAGGCACTGTTTAAATGAATGAGTTTCAATGTAATAGAAAGTTATTTGTCTGTGTGCACATTGTTTCAATGAGCAATACTGATGTGTATGAGACCCATTTAAATGGTTACCACAGGAATGGTACACAAGGACAGCCATTACTCTTCCTTATTGCTTTGGTTTTCATTTGAGAAAGATTCTACACTCCATTAGTTATTTGGCACAATCATGACCCGAGTAAAACTGACAACGGGCTTTGATTGTGAGTCATAATTTATTCTTTTAATATCATATTAGACTTTATCAAACAAATAAATATAGTCAGTTATATAAGGGAAATATGCAACTGTTCAAATGCTCATTACACAAGAGGAAATGAACAACAACGTAATACTAATATGACCGCACCTTTAGAGTCTATGGCTGCGTCCGAAATCGCATACTTCTTAAGTAGGTACTACATTTAAAACCGAACGTACTACCCGACCGTTAAAACA
>JAUCMU010000001.1:4627588-4641485 GCA_032275025.1 Enteromius treurensis
GTCATCAAAGGTAACATGAAATCCAAAATGTTCCCACACACACCAGATTTATACGACGCTGGCGCATCCTCCAACTCCGGGCAGCCTTCTTTCTCTCCCACTTCATTTCTACCCGTACAGTATGGTGACCTGCAGCACTCACTCCTCACCGCAAACACCTCAATTATTTTGCGCGAAATGCTGCGTTCACACCGGACGCGAATGAATCGTCAAGTGCCTGTGATTTACATGTTAAGTCAATGCAAAGACGAAGACATCCTACGGTGCGATTCGCGCAATTCGCGTCTGGTGTGAACGCAGCTAAAGGGAAACACACTTACGTTACATGCGGGGCACGAGGCCACATTGCGCATGTCATGAACCGTAGAACGCAATCATGTCCTTCCTGGTTTGAAGAGTGATGATTTGTAGATGAAAGGAGAGCTGAGAGAGAGATCTGTGGCGATCCGTGGATCTTGAGTAACATGGAAAGTCGAGGCCTCGTGTAAAACTAAAGTGTTACATGAATGTTTGCAAAGATATCAACATATAACATACACTCTCAATTAGATTGTCTGAGCATGAGTCCTTAGATATTATGAGGTGATATTAGCTAGTTATCTATCATAAACATGCATAAAACGGTATACCATACACAAGACAGTGTACAAGGACAATAAAAATATACACAATGACCTGATGGATATGTAGTTTTCCTGTGAATTAATTTAGGGAAAAATCCATTGTCTTTTCAAAAGGGAGAGAGAGAACTAGTCAGAGTTGCTTTGTTCACATTCCTTCAAGCAACAAACTAGTGTTATCAGTCGGTTGCCATGGAATCAGATTCCTGTTTTGCCTTCCTGAGGTGTTAGCTGCCTAGGGAAGGGTCCAAAGATCCTCATAGTTTGGGTTACCCCTTGAGCTGGGTAAAGTGGTATTAACAATTATTTGTTAAATGTAACAAATAGTTTGCGCCTGATTGGTTCTAATGCTACATATATAATAAACATTATTTTTTTGCTAACTGTAATACAGTGAATTGAATAAAAAAAACTAAAACTAACAATAAACATTAGTTTAAACGATATATTTAGAGAATATATCAGTCCTCATTCAAATATATTGATGTAAAAATAATGATTTCTACAATGCTACTATTACTACTACTATTATTAATTCTATTTTGTATAATATAAAGCTTTTTTATATAATAATCAATACATTTATATAATATAAAATAAAAAAATAAATGAATTGTTTTGCTAATACATAAAATTATACAAATAAAACAAAAAAATAACATTATAACTTATTTCATAATAATACACATTCATATATATATGAATGTATATTATTATTATTATTATTGCATAATTTAGAATATTATTGTAATATTTATAGGTAATACTAATAAAAATGTGTATAAATATTAAATATAATTACATGTGCAATTTATTCAGAGTTCCCTTCATGTGTTTAGCATCATTTCAGTCTTTTAGAGCATTCAACATCTAAATCTCAGTTTTTTAAACTACAAAAGAAAGAAGAAGAAAGGAAGAGCAGAATTTTAATTGCTGCATGGATTGGAGTTGACCTGTGGGCAGTTCAGTTTGGTTCAGTCACTCATCCCAGGCCCATAGATGAGCTTTGATATACTCCGGGGTTGTCTTGCGGCCCGATCTCGGCAGACAAAAGGCATTTTTGCTGCAGCGTAAAACGCAGGCACTTATTGATTGGCTGTATTATGGAGTGCTGCGGCCACAATGAGGCTCAGTCATCACCATAACTCTAGCCTGTTCCAATGGTTCGGGAAATGCTGGCTTGGTATAGCACATGCATAATAAAAAGCTTTTAAAGGAATGGATTTGTTGACAGGGGTCTTATCCAGATTCAGCATTTGATTGTTACGCTTTCCCTCTTTTCCCCTTTGAACATTTCTACAATGAATGCTGTTGATGTTAGGGGGAAAAAAAACATTAAAGGAAAAGCATCGGTAAAGCTAGAATAAGCCTGTAGCCTGTATACGATTAGTTGATATGAAATACTGTTAGAAAGCTGATGTGTTCTGCAGTTTTCTTCACCTACGACTAAAATAGACTTAGAATATTTTAAATATCTTTCTGCTTTATTATTATTATAATTATGCAATTTAATGACCATATTAATGGAGAAACTTCTTATGTTATTCACCATTTAAAATCAACTAATGGAGATAAAAAGGTTGTAAAAAGGTTCAAACCAAAAATATCTAATTAAACTAAAAAATAAATGTATGTTAGATTAATTAAATGAATTTTTCACCCATCATTTACTAATCCTCAAGTAGTTCCAAACCTGTATGAATTTCTTTGTTTTGCTGAACACAAAGGAAGATATTTTGAAAAGAATTGCAACCAGGCTTTTTTGGGTCACCAAAAACAAATTCTATGGAAGTCAATGGTAACCAAAACAGTTTTTATTTTTTTATTTTTTTAAATATCTTCCTTTGGGTTTGGCAGAACAAAGAAGTTCATATAGTAAATGAATGAGTAACGAAAGTGAACGACAGAATTCTTTGGCTGAAATATTCCTTTAAGTGCACATGGTATTCAGAATCCTCATGCGTTTGCAGCATTAACATTAACAATTAGATGACTAATTTAATACCTGTACTTTTGCATATTGTATTTCTGGCCGCTCAGCCTTTTAAAGCATTTATCATTTAAATCTTTTCTTGAATAATGTCTGTGAAAGTGAGCGAAGAAAGTATGAATAAAAGAAAAAACATAGAACTAGAATTACTGCATGTATTGAAAATGACCTGTAGGCAGTGCATTACAGAGTGTAATATGGAAAGCATCATGTCCTATTTTAAGCATTATATCTGTGTGCAAACAACATTTATATATAAGTGTAAAAAAACATCTGCTGAATGTGGTTCTAACATCAAACGGCAACATTTTAGCACCATATTGCAGATAAGCAAGCTCTAAAAATTGCATTTTCCATATATAACCACTCATCGCATAGATCTCCCGGTGACGCATGTGTGATCAAGAAACAGGACGTTGTTAGTGTTTGAGTTTTAATTGGCTTCAGAGAAGATGCTCAGGGCACGTCCTCTCAGAGCACCTCACAAGGAACATATTGAATGTGAAATCACATCACTAGAGGTCTCGTAGCCCTCATAATAGCATATGGCCTCTAGGTCTTCAGTCTTCAGGGGCGCTGAGGTGAGAATTGGGTTTCATAAAGCTTTTTTTTTTTTTTTCAACCTCTCCTTCTTCCTTTCTCTAGTCACACTTTTTATTTCATCCCTCAAACCTCTAAAGAAGAACTTGGCCTTCCCATCAGCACCTCATCCATCAGACCGGTCCTCTGTGACCAGCTGGGGAAGAGTTACGTGTCAGAGCCGCTGTTGTTTCAGTGTTCTGCGGTCAGGAGGCATTGGGTGGTCTCTGCTTATGTGAAGCCCACACACACTTCTGCTTACTGACCCGGGCATACCTTTTGTAGTCGCTTTTATTTCTTCTCTCTCTCTTTCAGCTATTTCAGTACTGTCTATTTCCCACCAGCGTATTCCCTCGTTCTCTCACTCATTTACCTTCTTTTTTTTTTTTTCACTTTATCTCCCTGTGCTCCTCCCGCCTTTCTGCGTGTTATTTTCGTACCTCTCCGCCCTTCCACTCTTTCGGCGTTCTCCTCTCTTCGGTTATCTCTGTTAACCCCACTCGTCTGAATCCTAAGGTGTGATATCGATCTGGTGCTGCAGATGCTGAACGTGGGCAGGTGGTGGACGCCTTGGCGGATCCCTCTCCTTATAAAGGCTGATTGCGAAAGTACCTGTCTCAGGAGCATCTGGGTTATTCCTGTCCGTCTGTCTCATTAAAAGCCTGCAGCACAGTTCAGGCATGAAGGAACACAGTTGGCTGTGGTGCTCTCTGGTACAAGGTGGTGGGGAAGTGGTGCCTTGGGCTGCGCAGATACACTTCAGAGGAATCGATTGGCAGATGCTGGTTTTGATGAGGCAGTTATTCTGGAAACCTTTGGTTGGAGGCGAAAAGCAGTTGCTTACCAACATTACACCTTTTTTTTTATTTTTTTTATTCTGATACATGATTTGATTACTTTTCTATATATTTATTTATTTATTTGTATTTTATTATCATATCTTATCTACATAAAATAATAATATTAACAGGAATATTGTAAATAAATAAATAACGAATAGTTGCAATTTTATGTTGAGGTATTTTAAAATGTAATTTATTCTGGTGCTGGCATTTTTTCAATTTAATTAGTTTAAATTATTCAATGAAATTGCATTAATTAAAAAAATGCACACACATGCCTATTTATTCATTTGGAGAAAAATACAGTTACATTTAGCAAAAATGCACAAAGAATATTCTACTTAAAATAATTAATTCAATGATGATGATAATAATGGTGATGATGATAATAAATAATTAAATTTAATTCAATTCAATTAAAAAAAATAATAATAATAATAACTGTGTGTGTGTGTGTGTGTACACACACAATGTTATTATTATTATTATTATTTTTACAAATATGTTTTTTTTACAAATATATGTATATATATATATATATATATATATATTTGTAATAATTATTACACTGTATATTTTAGTGATTCTCCACAATAAACTCCTTCCCATTGTAAAATGTAGTCCATGAGACTGTTATGAATAAATATGAATATTATACTGTAGCACACAGACCATTTCAGACCCCATCTTTCCACACTAACCAAACAAAGTAAACTCTGACATCAAATAGCCTCGGGTTCACACCAAAATGTCAATTCTAATTAATTGTTTTTGTGTTGTAACTCCTGGAGTTGAAAAGTGTCTTACTTCAGCAGATCTGTGTTGTTTCTGATTCAGTCCTCTGTTACTGAAACAAACTTTTCAGGCTTTTCAATTCCACCCTCAAGTTCCTTTGTGGCACTTCTTCCAAACTCTGCCTTCTTTGGTGTTGAGTCTAGAACTGAGAATGACCAAGACTTTTCAAAGAAGTCGCAGTCAGAGCTTGTTAGAAACAGCTGCTTCTGATGTCCCTGGACACAGGAACTCTTGAACATCTGAGAAATTCACATGCTGCACACACTGCTAGATAGACCGCATGAGAGAAGAGTCCAGATGAGATTAAAGTCATTCTGAGGACAGAAATGTATTACTTTTTTTTTTTGATGAATGTGTGGTTTAAGACCACGTTGGTGTATCTGTTGTGTCCACGTGTGCTTGAGGCAGATCAGTCCGATTACAAAAATCAGAGACGCAGGTGTTTCCAAAAGCATTAAAAAAAAAAAATGCCATTTGTTAACAATCAACCTGTCAGTTCTCCCTTATTCTGCTTTTTTAGAGATTACCGCAAATGCTTTTCTGCCTTCGAGCAAATGTAGAGAACACATGCACAGTCTCTCTTCCTCCTTCTCCTTTTTCTTTATTTTGAATAGACTTCACAGCAGAATGTAATACGTCTCTGTACCGCACACAGAAAAGAAAAGACTGTGACATGCAAATTATTATTTACCAGGCCAGACAATGCCATTCACGTCTTCTCTTTGTGTTGTGGTTCTGTTATGATAGCACCCGTTGGAGTTATCAGGCTCGATAAAGCCCTGTAGGAGGTGAGCTCAGCGTTTCCTCTGTCTGTTTAATGACGACTGGTCCTGTGGTGTAAATCAAAGTACCATGGTATTACCATCTGATATCATGGCTGCATCTTGGTATATCCACTCTATTTTCCAACAGAATGCCTTTAGTTTTGATTTGTTATCATGTTGTCCTTGACTGCTGGTGTGTGTTTGTGTGTGTGCGATTAATATTTGTGTTTTGTTTGAGAGATACCGGCAGGTACGAAGCTGAGAAAACTGATATCGTTGGGATTTCACTGATTTTCAATGCCAGGCTTTGACTGTGTTTTCTTAAGGAGATAGGGAGTTATTCCTATGGAAATATGTATTTGTTTACTTTTTATATCCTGTCCACAGACATAAAAGCAAATGTTGCCAAACTGCCTTGTGCTGTGTATGTGTGTATATGTTTGTATACCATTTTGGAGTATATCTGAAACATGACAGATATTAAACAGGATGCAGAGGTGTTTTTGTGGGTATATGGACGAAAATAGAATTAATACGTACAGTAAATATTGAAGAGTTTTGATTCATAATATACACTAGGGGTGGGCGATATGGAAAAAATATATCACAATTTTTTCGGGGGAAATCACGATTCACGTTTCAAATTACAGAGATATGGCAAAAATATAATTATGATTTTTTTATAAAATCAAAAATATTTTATCATGATTCTGTGATTTTACTTTTTGGCAAGTTGCCTGAGCAGTACAGACAAACCAATCTGCCTTTTCTATAAAAACAAAGCCTTTCAAAGTAATAATTACAATATTGATTTAAATTATTTAATTTTATACCATTTATAGATGGATATGTTTATATGTTGGTTTAGTGTAAAGACACCCGTCAAATTAGTTTGGTGTCTAATAAAATAACCAGGCTAAATAATCTCTTATTACCAAGAACGCATTATATGTATTATTCATAATAATGTGATTATTGCTCACAGCATGTGATATGAAGTCTGACAGCAGTTGCCTTGAAATGTATTGTTGAGATAGGGCTTCTCTGAGAAAGATTTAACATGCTGACAGTTGTTATTAAATCACGGCATACTATATGCATAAAAGCCTCTCTGAAAGGTAAACCTTCAAAGCACAGTCGCGAAAAAGAGAAAGTTAAGCTAAACAAAAGAAAAAATCTACATTGTATTGACTAGTAGGGTGGTGAGGAAATTTCCCCACCGATTAATCGATGTGTAACAACACAGTATCTATGTAAGGTTGGGGTTTTTTGAGGAAATTTCCCCACCGATTAATCAATGTGTAACAACACAGTATCTATGTAAGGTTGGGGTCTTCTCGCTGTCCCTCACTTTAAACAGCTTGTAAAAACAGGGTGCGCCGTTTACTTTCACTTTCAAATTGGTGACAATTCTGTGTATAGCAATTTTTAGTTGTGCACTGTGTGCATTTTACTTAAACTTTCGAATTAGCTGTAATTCAGCGTCATTCGCTTGAATGCAAAGCAATTCAAGCAGTAACCCAATACAATGTCAACTTACTTAGCCTTTATATAAATTAGGGCTGCACGATAATCATTGTCTGATACTGTATATAACACGCATTTCAGTGAAGCCTGTTCTGTAATCAGTCGCAAATTCCATCAGGTGCGCGATTTCATATTGAGCCGCATTTACTATACAGAGCCATTGTTCACTGACGAACTGTGCAAATCCGGGTTCATTATTTGCGGGATTTTGCGCAGCTCATCAGTGAACAATGGCTCTGCGTTGTAAATGTGGTTTAGTGTGAAATCATGCGCCTGATGGAATTTACTGCTGATTACACAACCGACTTTACTGACAAGATGCGCATTACATATTGCACAATGATTATCGTTCAGCCCTAATATAAATCCTTACATGATGAATGAAATCTGTGATCATGTGACACATCATTCGGCATGCTGCATTGAGGAGACGCTTTCAACGTTTAATTGTATCTGCTAACTGATTTTTATTACTTTGAGTGAAAATGACGCCGGTGGGATGTGACACAGTGGTCAAATGATGCAATCAGTATTACAGTTTAACACCAACATCAGTTATCGCAGCACTACTGCTCTGACTACTCATCTCTAATGCTTTTGTAGTTCCTTTTTAATTTCCAGTGGATTCACGTTTTCAGTGATTTGTTTTGCCTTGTGATAATAATTAATGTAATTACTTGACAGCTTAGTTTGGCAGCAAAGAACAGTTTTTTTTTTCTATTTATTTGTGCAAGTGTTTGATGTCCAATGCTTATAGCACAGAGGTAGTTCTCCACTGGCAGTGCCAACATTGTGACGCTGCCAAGATGAAGACTATGAAAGCTGTGCTCCTCTTGCCAGCCTGCAGGTCCCTCTGGCACGACCGGCACCACGCACTCACCCATTCCCAACTCACAGCCGACAGATATCGCCAGTTTTCTCCAAATCTTCCCATCACTCAATTCTTGTCTCATTGTCTTATCCAACAAATAAGAATTGCCCTCCCACAATGCACTTGTGGGTGACCCATGAATGGAGCACTGACATGCAATACTAATCCTTTTAGCGTTCTGCCTCAACCAGCTCGCTGCTTTTGTTGTTATTTTCTTTTTATTTCATTCATTTTTAAGTGGGGGATGGGTAAATTGCAATTTATGTGGTGGGTAAATGTGAAACATTAAACAAGATGCTATCAGAGAAGAGGGCAGATGTATGTTGGTCATTTATGTCCATCTGTGAGATTTTACAGTGCTTTGTTTTTTTGTATATGAAGTGCATAATTTAAAGAGACAGTTCACCTAAAAATACAACATTTACTCTCTATGAACCTGAATGAGATGCTTTCTACTGTGAAGCACAAAATAAGATATTGTTCAAAATGTTTTAATAAAGTTCAATGTTTGTTTTTTCTGTTTTTGGGGGGCGGGGCCTCATTGGCTTTCATTGTAAGGACAAAAAGGGCAAACGTTTTTTCTTTCTACTATATGGAACACAAAAAGTTTATATTCTGAATATATATATATATATATATATATTTTTTTTTTTTTGCCTCCTCTGAATTACATTTATTACAAATTCTCGTATGTCAGGTTGTTACATTATACCATGTTACGCTATGTTGCGTCACGCTATGTTACATTATTTAATGTTACGTTACATTACGCTGCGCTATGTTACATTACGTTACATTACATTACAATACGTTACACTATGTTGCATCAAGCTACGTTGCATTATTTTACGTTACGTTACGTTACATTACACAGCATTACGCTATGTTACATCACGCTACGTTACTCTACGTTACGTTATTTTACTTTACGTTGTGTTACATTACGCTACATTATGTTACTTATACCCCCAAAAAAAGCTGTTCTTTTCCTACTACGAAAGTGAATGGTGACCACAGATGCCTGTAGTCCCCAGACTGCTACAGATCTTCGTTTTCTCTTTTCAATTCACTGCCTTTCTCCTTTTCTCCTGTGTAAATATGCTTTTTCTGTGGATTAGCTTATCTTTCCTACCAAATGAATAAGAAGCTTATAAATCCTAAATCTGGAGTGTCATGCTTGAAAGAGAGAAAGGAGAGCGATAGAAAAATCATCTCTCACTTCACCTGTCCATGCCTCTACAGAGCAGAACGTAGCGAGAGAAATTTGTTAGTGATGGGGTGAAAATCTGAGAGGGGCGTGTGTTGTCACTGCGTATATATTTGATGTTGCGAATACCCGTTTTAGCTTATCAGTCTCAAAGGCAATCATAATATTTTGGGATTAATTAAAATCTTAATCGGGCATGTTCATCTCTTCAGCCCGGCTCCCTGCAGGCTGCGGCTGACAGCTGTATTTTAACGCTCTGAAAATGTCTGGAGGCTAAACAAGTTTGGCTGCAGAGTCATCACCTCCAGAGCAGCCGGTCTCACTCAGAGATGAGCGGCAGGGGATCTGTGATGACTGCGGTTGGGAGTGTGAGCAAAAAGGAGAAACTGTGATAGACAAGGACTGATAGAGAGTGGGAGGATGAGCGTATGGACGGAGAGCGAGGCAGAGGGAAATAGGGAAAAAATGAAGGCATTTGGAGGAGGAGAGGTGGAGTAGGGCATGGGAAGGGTTGAGATCCTAAATGTTGAGATCCCAGCTGATCCCTGTTAATATTTAATCCTAGCCAAAGCTGTTAGAGTCTGATGTGTTGATCAGATTGTTGTGCTCATTGAAAGCCTCCGCAAAGTTCTCAGAATGAAATTTTGTCAGGTTTGGAGAGATGAATTTATATTGTGAAATCTGTGGATATCATTTGTATGGCGGTCTGGCTTTTGTGTTCTATTGGGGTCAAGTAAACTTTCCATCTCTCTCCCTCTTTTCAATAAAATCTTGCAGTATAAATGAGGATCCTTTTCCAGATCAACAGCAACATTCATATGCATGAGGATACAGGAGGCCATGAATCAGTATCCTGTCATCTAGACTGGTCTACAGTAGATAAATCACTAGCTGTCAGTCACACACAACCTATCACAAACACACACACACACGCTTTCAGAGGGTTTGATACGTTTGTGTGTATTCATAAGGATAAACCTATCCCCGTGTAATGCATTCAGGCGCTCTGTTTTGGCAGGGAGGTGATTTTACTTGCAAATCCCAAACACTGAAAAATAAAACATAATTCAGTCCACTGCTTTCTTTTTTCTTTTTTGTATGTTGAGGGTGTGTGTTTGACTTTGTCTGTGTGTAAGTGTGTGTTTGTACGTCTTTGTCCTGTTCCCCGTCCTTTCCCCGCACACGAGTTTGGGTTTATTTCATCATTGAAGAAGAGGTGACTCACTCAAGATGTAGCTGTATCAGGAAAATGGCAGTTTTCCCGCTCTGCAGTCTCTCTCCCACAAAACACATTTGGAAATACACAGCGTTTTGGTATTTGATCTCAGTACAGTAATTGTAGCAATGCACAATATTACTAACTCTAATAACTATGCACTAATATTACTGATTTATATAAGTATATAAATATATATATATATATATATATATATATATATATGTGTGTGTATGTATATTTATTTATTTATTATTTTTTTAATCCTTATTTTAGTTTGTATCCATGTTTGAATATTTTAAACATTTTATTTTATTTATAAAAAAAATATATGTTTTTAATTTTAGACAAATAAAGCAATTAATTTGTATTTTATTTATTTATTTTTATAAAGTCAGATAAATAATATGGTAAACTAGTTTCATGATTTGCATAGCATGGTTAGTGTCACGCCCCTGCACTGTTTGTTGTTGGTTTTCCCCATGTGCTCAGTGTGACCCAGTTTCTGTTAATTGTCTATTATGTTCAGGTGTGCCTCCCTTGTTTGTACTAATTGACTTCCCTTTATAAGTTCTCCTCAGTTCTGTTTAGTTGTCGGTTCATTGTCTATGTCTATGTGTGGATACGTTTGTGTGTGCTCATCATTTTGCGTGTGCTCATCATTTTGCCTACCTGCCTGTCTCTAACCATTGTGAGTATTAAAAAGGAACTGTTATCGGAGTATCTGAATTCTCTACTCGTCTTTCCCGCACAGCAAGCGTGACAGTTATATACGCTTTTTTTGTTCTATTTTGATTGTTTATACAGTATATCACAATTATTCCTACAAGTTTCCTCTAAGAACTGCAATATACAGTAAACTATTTTTTTTTAGGTGAAAACAAAATAATTACAAGTTTGTATCTCAGTATTCAGATTTTTTTTTATATAATATGAGTTTAAAAAGTCAGAATTGTGACTATCTTTTTAAAAATGAAAAGTAATTGCAGCATTTTAGCTCTCAATTCTGACTGGGTTCATATCTAATAATTCTGTCTTTTCTTCTCAGAATTGCAGAAAAAAAAAAAAAAAAAAAATGAATTTTTTATATATATATTTATTCTGTGGCAGAGATAAGCTTCCATAGAATCACCTCTTTGAACCAGCAGCATATGAAGTGTGGAGCTTTAACCACAATGCCAGCATTTATTCATTAATAAAGAATTAAAATATATAAAAAAAAATGTTGGTCTAAAAAAAATCACATTATAAACATGAAATGTCCCCTCATAACTTATTGGAATAAAACACTGCAGTGCTGACTTGACCAAAAACAGACTAGAATATTTAGGAAGGGAGTTATGTAGATGAGCACTGCAGTCTTCCAATTACCTAGTGGGATCAGCTCTACTAATAGATGCATAAGGTCGGAATCCAGGGACCAGATTTGGTGGATTAAACAGCCTGATTGGATTGGTCACCCCTGGATGGTCCGCTATGAAAAGAGCTGAGGTGTCATGCTGGTAGATTCGAGTGCAACAAGCCACAGAAACCAGCCAAAAATATTCCCTGTGTGTGGGGGTGAAATATTTAATATTTTTTCTTAATGAAGGAAGCAAAGGGAGATCTGCAGTGTGATTCATATTTTTATTTCAGTGTTTTCTATTTAATTTTTATTGCTCATTCGTCTGAAATGATTTAATTTAACTCAATCAGCAGTGTTTTTTTTCCTCACAATTGTTAGATGTTTGGATGTTTTTTTTTTTTCATTTCCCATGAGCTCTTTGTTTTTCCCCTGCGACCTAGTATTGTTTGAATAGTGATTCGTTTCAGGTGTGTCTAGTGTATTATCATTGATTGTCTTTGCTTTATAAGTTGCTTTCTGTCCTTCAGTTCTTGTCCATTCTCGTCTTTGTATTATGTGTGTAAAACTGCTTCCTCGAAACTTGTTTATATTAAATGTGTTTAACTGCTCTGACGTCTCCTTTCATGCTTGGGATTATACGCACTCATGACAACAATGAGTCATATTACTGTTTTGTCCATATG
Source organism: Enteromius treurensis (assembly GCA_032275025.1). Classification (NCBI taxonomy): domain Eukaryota; kingdom Metazoa; phylum Chordata; class Actinopteri; order Cypriniformes; family Cyprinidae; genus Enteromius; species Enteromius treurensis. Next base: position 4,640,028 of record JAUCMU010000001.1, read on the forward strand.
TTTATAATTTTGCAATTTAAAGCGCCACCATTTTTTCTCATTCATGAGTGGTGCTTGCTTACACAGAAGTGACTGAAAGAATTCCAAAAGTACATTTAATTGCACAAAACTGTAAGCTATGAACAAATGTAACTAAATCTGGTTTGTTGTATGCTGTGCATGTTTGATTCACCAAAATGAACCATTGAGCCGATTCGAATGAGTCGTTTTTGTGAACAGAATCAGAGAAGGCACTGCGCTGAATCAAAAGCCCTTATGTAGCTGCAAAGGATGTGTAGTAATTAGAGTAATCGATTATAACCTTTGGAATCAATTTTCAATTAACAGCATTTAAAAGAATTGATTCTTTTTGGCGTTGATTGCTAGGTTTAATAATATTGCCAATAACAATTGACTCATGTCTAATAATATCAAGGTCAATGTTACCCAAGAAGCCACTAATTGTACAACATTTATTTTAAGGGAACTTGTTTGCATTATAACTTATCAAATGCTCATTTTGTGTCAGATACCTGTTCACTCACCCATATTCTTATTTGTTGTAGATTAAGAAATCATTAGGAAATTCCATCAAAAGGAGTTTTGATGAACATAGATTACTTATAAACCGGGGTTAATCTTTGCTCTCTAAAGCAAACACTCTCCATTTCATCCTAATCTTTGTCCTTTGTGTGTATCTCTGGGGATAGCAGGTGGGATTATTGGCATTTACTCATGTAAATTTTGTGAAAGGTAATGTTTTATGCCTGAGTGGTGACATTTCTGAGGATGTTGTGAGATTGCTTTATGAAACAGCAGAGAGAACAGAAGAGTCTTTTTCTGTTCTCCGCGTCTGGAATCTTTTGACTCCTAGGGTCAAAAGTTGGTCAGCGTTAACTTAGGAAAGCCTACGGTAAATGTCAAGCCACATAATTAAAAAAAGGGGATGTAATTAAGAGAGCTTTAGCCAAGTTCAATTCAACTCAAAATGTTCTTCATTGAGGGTAGTTGAGCTATTCAACAGCAATATTTACACATGCAGTTGTTTCTTTATGTATGTATGTATGTGTGTATATATATATATATATATATATATTATATGGGTGATTCTAGAATTGGGGGTACATTTTGCATCTCCCAGATAAACCTTCTCTTGTTTTTTTTAAAAAAAGAACTTCATTAGATCAGTTTTAAATAATAACACAAATTATATTAACCTATCACCTCAAATGATGTTTTTTTTTTTTTTTTTTTTTTATATATTTAAGCACATTATGTCAAAAGGCTTCCACTAAGCCTATTTTTTGCTGTCTTTGCATCGACAATCCTTCATTCCGTTCCAATTATCATTAATAATATATATTTTTTTTTTATGTGCATTTATAAGAAGTTATAAAAAGTCAACAATCTTTAAAGCACTGCTAGAAAAACCATGTGACTTGCACCAAATGATGTCACTTCCTCTGGCTAGAAACTCTG
>JAUCMU010000001.1:4647332-4662813 GCA_032275025.1 Enteromius treurensis
AAAAAAAAAAAAAAAAAAAAAAAAAAAAAAAAAAAATATATATATATATATATATATATATATATATATATTAAAATACAATAATAATGTTGGATTTAGAATGTTTTGAAAGAAATTTCTTATGGTCACCACATTTTATTTTAAAATTGTAATCTGTTTGTAACATTAAATAGAAGAAATGCCATTGGCGCATGTTTTGTAACCAAAATTTGTGACATGCTATTTTTCAATAATGACAAAATCTAAAACTCAATTTCAAACTTTTTGACATTTATTTCAAACAATAATAATATTGTAATAAGACTGTCTCTTCTAAAACAATTGTGTTTACATTAAGTTCTAGTAAACGGAATAGGTCTGGAAAAAATATATATATATTTATACATTCTCCTGCAGCAAGATTCAGTACAGAGAATAACAGAGAATAGATCAATTTAAACAGTATATATTATATATTTCGAATAAATGTATTTAATAATTACTTATTTAAATGTCCTTCAGATACAAACTATAAATACAGCATAACAAATGTCTTGTAAGAATAAAACTAGCATTGTTTTGCTTTGAGCGTAATTAAATTTATAAAACGTGGCTTTGAGAGAATTTTTAACACAAAATTACACCAAAAGCAATGGAAATCTAAAGTCAGGGGTGAAGAAGATCAATAAATAGGCTCTGGTTGTCTTTACAAACCTTGCCAGTAAATGTAGACTTCTCTCGACCTTCACCTTAAGAGTCTTAAGAGCAGAAAGTGCCAAGGAATTACTGGCCAAGAGCCATTCTTCCTTGTGTGAATGCCCCCTGTTCTGTCCTAAAAGGAACATTGGAACATATTGATCTGATAGAACTGCACAAAAACCCACAGTGTCCTGCTGCAGTTCTTTAAAGGGCCACTATTAGAGTTTCCAGAGTGATTTACACTAGAGTGTGTGGACACAAGTTTTTTTTATTTATTTATTTATTTGTTTGTTTGTTTTGAAGCACCATCAATGGAAAAATATGTTTTTGATGTCATATCTATAGGTCCACAAAAATAGACATTCTTTCTATGGAAACTCATTTAACTGAGGGAAAAAAAGAAAAACACCAATGGGAATTATGGGACATTTTTATGGGACATTAACAATTTTCCTTTCGTTTCTTCTCAGATGAAAAATCAGAATGGCAAAAAAAAAAAAAAGAATTTTGTTTTCCTTCTTTGCTGCCACACACACACACACACACACACAAAAAAAATACAATAATAATAATAATTATAATAAAGGTAATTGTAAAGTAAATAGAGACAGATTGTTTCAGCGAGTTTATAGCACTTGTTTCATTTCATTAATGCAACACTAAACTGAACTCAAGAAACAGAAAAACATACTGTAAATTCATGTCTATTTATAATACTAAGTATACTGTGCATAGTCTAACCACTCACTGTCAAATACCTGCTCTGAAGGAGATTCTGGCTTACAGAGCAACTTGTTTTGATCATGCTGAGTCACCATTAAGAATGCATTCTTGATTGTAATGTGAGGGCCTCTAGTGGTTAGGGACTGAACAGGTTAATACAGCTCAGCCTGATGAAGATGCATTCACTTATGAAGCATCAGTGTCACAATGCCACATTATATACCATAACCAGTGTGTGCAGAGACGTCATAATTAACTGCTAGTATCTTTTTAATATCATAGTCAATATCGATACCTAAAGTATTGTATGGGATCTGTTCATAATGACACTGCAGGGGGCTGAAAACATGTTACTTTATATTATGTTAGAACTGTAGTATTATAGCATGTTTGGATATTAATATAAGAACCTATTTGGATGTAAATATGTGAATGTGTGGACTTTTCTGTTATTCATTTCAATTTTACCTTTTGTTGCATTATTAATTTTAATAAATAAATGTAATAGTAAATTTAACCTAAAAGTGGTTATATTCAAATGTTCACCTAAAAATGTTGTGTAGCTTGCTTTTTGTACACATCACATTTATACATTGACTGAGGAAAAACTCTAGATTTATACTATGTTTGATGAAGGGTGTCCTTCGCAGGAGGATCATCCATAGCATGAAAGCTTTGACTAAAGGCTGCTGACATAACAGCAGTAAAAGCAGGTGTATATGCAAAGCAGTCTCGGGGCGTGGCTTCGGCTGCTAAAGCGCCTCTTTTGACCATTCATAGTTCAGGTGGGCGGTGTTCAGCACAAGGAGGGGCGTGTCTTGACGCTCAAGCCGAAGTTGGGAATCCATCGAGGTAATGAAATGGTTACAAGTCGTTCAATCCGGATAATCAGACACAATTACTTTTCAAAAAAACAGCGCAAAAGCAAGCCAGTCCAGCTGTATTTGCTGTAGCAGAATGTGCTGTGGAACGAAGACGTGAGTGCGCGCGCTGGAGACGCAGACACTGGACAGTCAATGCCCGGATTCTCTATTGATCATGCTAATGTATGGAGATATAACTTCCTAAAATAAGCAGAAATGTGGTCGGTTCGCTTTTTTCTCTTCTTCTCCCTCTTCTTCGTAACTGTGCGGGTTCAGAGGAGCAGCGGGCAGTCAGGTGAGTGATAGTACCGGTGCGTAAAGGGTCTTGGCGAGCTGCGCACTTGTCCGGTGTGCGCTGTTGTTATCGACTACTTTGCTGCACTTAAACGCCCGGAGATTGAAAGATTGTGTGGTGTATGCTTTGGGCACAGTGTATCCTCTCGTCTTTATGATTGCCAGAGGAGGAATTTGTTGGAATCCCACATACTTGGGGACTCAATGCAGCACATACCATCTCTTTTTCATTTCGTACTGTATTTATTTTGTAATATTAGCCAGGCAGTAAACAGGATATGGCACACCAGACATTCTGGCTTTGTCGATTATTATCATTTCCTAAAATATAAGTAGCAGTATAGAGTATATAATATAACATTGGTGATGATGAAAAAAAGATCACTCACAGTACACATGATTATACAGTAAGTGTTTGCCAATAGTTAGCACTGTTACAGCATTTGTAAGGTATTGTCAGAACAGTGTCACAAAGAAATTTGAGTCAATACACAAAAGCATCACTGAGATACAGCTTAAGTCGGGCATGCTTGCTCTCAAACTTGTTGAGGTTACATGAGACCTTGGGAATGTAAAAAGAAAGCATTTGATATCTCAGTCCAGCATGGTCTGAAGATGATCTGTTCTTAATTTGGTGAGCATCCAATAAACTCTGAGAAGCAGTTTGTAGTTTTTAAAATGCATTTCAAAATGGCTGATGCCAAATATGGCCGACCTTATAGGTCACAACTTTAGGCCAAAAAAAAAAAACTCTGATTGTGATCTGAACCAAATTTGATGAAAAAGCACTGGGGGTCTGTTTTGATGACATTTTTTTAATGAAATTGAAAATGGAGGAAATTACATAACGAGAAAAAAAAACAAAACGTTAGGCTAGTATTGAATGTTTGAAAGAAGAAACGTAGGCCTAAGTGAAACCTTGACCTGTTGGTGGCGCTTGAGAGAATGAGATGGAAACACCAGAATGGCCATCGGGAATGTTGAGACTGTTCCCAGTCACTGTGATACATTTCACAACTTTATAGCATGTGGTTCTATGTGGTGTCATAGTCTTCCAGTCAGGAGAGAGTCTATTTTAATGTGTCGATGCGCGTAAAGGCGCTTAGTGGAACGTAGCGCGAGAGCGCGCTCAGCTGAACGCGCATTTCCCGCGCGCTTGGCATCGCGCTGCGGACCCCTACGCTGTGTTCAAATAGCTGCTCAGCATATTTCTGCATTCCTACTGTGAGAAGCGAACTCAGCGTTGGCGGTGCATGAATTAAGTTTTGTTGTGCAGTGTATGAACAAGGAGAAATGTGGAAGGAGTTTGTCATGACGCAAATATGTATTAAACCTGTTTCCAGGGAGGCAGACCTGTGCTGTTTATTTTACTGTTTTAGTTCCTTTAGTGAATATGACTGTTCTATAACTGGAAGATCTAATCAAAACATGTTCACAGTTTAAAGAAATTGTGGTGTTATTATAGTGAAGTTATTATTCTTCTCAGTTTACTTCTTTAATTTCCTTTCTCAATAGTCATTTACATTTTCAATGTATTGCAGTGAAATAATATTTATTCATGTCTTATAGATGGTCTTGGTAGTTTTCAAATATATAGCATGGCTGAATTGTTTAAGTGATGGATTGATTTACAGTATAGGCTCATGGTCATATTGCATTTAAATTGTGCTCAGAATAACATGTGAATTGATTATCTATGATTTAACATGAAAAAATCATTGTTAATTAATGATTGTTTATTTAATGGTCAAATTACTTGAACTGAACAATTAAATGGAATGCATCTGTTTGGTGTTACATCTTGTATTTATTGCTGAATTGATAAGGTGAAGGCCAATCTATAAATTGCAATACTGCATTAATACCAAAACCTTTTTTTATTTACTGGAGGCTATTTGTGGAAGATTTATTTAAAATCACCCGTGCAGACAATTCTTCACAAATTATTTCAGGATCATCAGGTTTCAGATCTTTGCTGTTCCCTTTTGTCCTCATACATTTTCCTTTATATCTAATTTCTGCTTCAGCTCAGTCTGCAGATAAATGAAACAACATCTGACCCAGGCTGAGATGTGACATTTAAGTTCTAAAGGATATTGACTCGGGAATGCAGTCAAATTATTACTCAGCGTCAACTTGGATTAAGCCCATTTGAGAGCCCCGATGAGTCTCCCAGTAATTAAGCTTGTCACGGATATGGTGTCTAGACATGATTTTTTATATATATAAGCTGGAAATGTTGTTTGCAATTTCAGCCAAGCATAATCCTCTTATTAGGAATCTGTTTGTCATGGAGTCACAACTCTAAAATACACTTGTCGTCCATGTCGTACAGTAGAAGGACACTCGCACATCCTGATTTTGCCAAATGCGAGTTTTGCAAAAATATAGTCTTGACCATATCTCTACACCTAAGACTAACATTACCCTTGAGTAATGCCTACAATCAAAGGAAATGATAGATGACTGTCGCTGATGTACAAGCGGCAAACACTGATTGTAAGCCTAAACTTCACAAAAACCATTTTTGTAAACCATTTCTTCCAATCTGATTGGTTAATCACAATGTTTTTCCAGGGACAACACAGATGTTGCCCCAGAGACCTGTTGCACTTGGTAAAATCAGGTTAGCAAAGGAGGCTCACAGCAGCTATAAGGAGATTTAATGATTAATAATGTTTCAACAATACAGTAATGTTTTGTAAAATCATTAATATATCCAACATTTTCAGAACTACAAATCGTGCCAATTTTAAAATATCTGCTGGTCTCTTTCTGTGGTTGTGGCATGGCTCCTGTCCGTTTGCCTCTAAGACATGGTCCCCCTCCTTTATCCTCAGTGTCTCCTCACTGTCTCTCAGTGTTTCTCCATCCTCTCAGAACTGTTTGGCTCAGTGCCTCTCCGTCAGCTGTGATCCGTTACTTCCCATACTAATGTGATCATTTATACAGGCATTCAACATCTAACATATGAAACTGAAGGAACAAGCTGCATCTAAACACAGCTCAAGTTTTAGCTCGGATTTCTGTAGGTTTTTTCCTGATGTAGCATAACCCCCAGTTGTTCCGTTTGCTGTTGCTCTGGCCTTTTATTGTTATTCTTCCTCCACGTTTTGAACAGCTATAACAATAACTGAAAACCCTTACTAGACTTTGCGTACAGGAAGGATCTGTGGCTAATTATATTTGGTACAATTATGGGATAGATGGGATGTGTGGTTGCCTAGCAACTGGCAGTTAATTTGGCAAGATTCAAAATGTCTTTTTTGAGTTTAAAACTAAATTTTGTACATTCTCTCTTTTTAGGGAAGACTAAAGACAGTTGTCTGAAGAATAACTTAGATCTAGAAATTTAAATGCAAGACATTTAGACCCCAATGTTGGTTGCTTGCAATTAAGTGAAAATTGTACAGTGAGATTATTTTTACACTATTTTAAAATACTGTATTCATTATTTTACTGGTGGTTTCTTAAATAAGTTTTTGTATATTTTTAATATGTGTACTAATGTTATTGACCTTACTTGTAAGCAAGCAAATATATTGGCATTTCATCATCCCTTTATAATGTTTAACTAGCCTGTTTTATTTATTTATTTTGTATTAAAGACTATGCATGGTGATATGGTTACTTGCATTTTGTTGTTTGCATTCAGCATAGCTTTTTTTCTCTGCTGTTGCCGTTTTTGGGTTGCAACTCACCAGTTGAGAAACACTGGTTTAACAAAAAAAAAAAAGGGCAGTGCATCTTTTTTTAGTTCAGTTTATTGTGAATTAGCTGCTAACCTGCTGTGCAGGTTGGAAACAATGGTCACTTTGTCCCCTTAAACTCTTCCTTGTGCGCCAGTGGCTTGTAATAAATGAGCATTTGCTCAGAAATGGCAGCTGTGGTAGTGGATGGGAGAGGAAGGTAAAGAGAGACTGAAGAGAGAAAGAGAGCAAATGGGAAAGAGCGATAAGCGATTGTACTCCAACATCTCTGTCTTCTTGTGTCCATCAAGCCTCATGGCCTCTCTTCTGTTGCTCTGTTTAGGTGAGATAGAGGGCAGATGTCACGTCGCAATCCTATAGAAATATCACTGCAGGTTCTCTCGGTTTAAAGGTTCATAAAACTCCTACTGCGAAGGTGGGGTGATAGTGTATCACCTTGGATTACTGGTTTAAAAAGATCTTGTGAGAATCTAACCTTGGGTGCTTTATGTTCACAGTGGAGATCTCGTCACTATTTCCCACAATACAGTGCAAGTTTTGGATGAAAGGAGAACAATTTCACTTTACCACAAAATGAGGGTTTAACCTTTTAATGCAGACTTGATTTAAAGTAGATGCTATATTTATTTATACAAAACTTATATATTTTTTTAATTTATTAATTTATTTTTATAGCCACTTATTATGGTAAAGGTTTAATGTTATTATTAAGACTAAGCGGTAATAAGCTGTATAATAATAATAATAATAATAATAATTGTTGTTGTTGTTGCTAATTACAAAATAATAATAATAATAAATCATAATAACTGGTTACAATTATTGTTATTATTATTATTATTGTTTAATATAAATAACGCTATTATTATTTAATTATTTATTGGCAATTATTTTCTGAATGGCAAGGTTCAATGTTATAGTTCAGACTTAAGCTTATTATTATTATTATTATTGCTAATGACTAAATAATAATCTTAAATAATAGTATTATTACTAATATTAATGTTATTGCTATTAGTATTTAATACTACTCTTATTAATTAATTACTTAATTTATTTAGTAATTGTTAAGAACAAGGCAGGAATGCAGATTAAGAAAAACCTAGTTGCAGAGCAAAACACTTTACTGGATCACTTGCTGTAAGTCTGAATGAAGAATCATTTTTCTCATGCTCTTTCAAATCATTTTGCATTCAGTTGAGCCTTTTTTAATACTGGGGTCTACCATATGGTTTTACTACCTATATATAGCTGGCCACTGGTAAAGTCTTAGGGTTGGACAGTTATTGGACACCCCCTTACTATTTGAATTCATTTCTTATTTTATCTCTCTGGGATATCCAGCACTTGGAATGATGGGAATTACATGTAGCTGCTGGGAATGGCCTGCATATTGCATGAATGTAATTTCACACACATGAACAAATAAACTTTTCACAGAACTGTAATAACCTGACTGAGGGCACTGTCTGAACCAAGGCTGGATCATATGATTGTATGTATAACATATTTATAATGGAACATATAATGGTATACAGTTCTGGTATACAATGGTATACCAGAACTGTATTCAAAGCTATCATGACCACATATTTATTTGTTGGTAACACTTAATACATAAATAAATTTCCAGTATTTATTGCTGTTGAAATGAACATTATCTGAGATTAATAAATACTTCAGATTTGTGGTTAGAAACTATATAAATTTGTATTGCTTAAGAAAATCACAGATCATTTGCTAGATGCAGTAAGAGCCATATTCCTCGGCTGGAATTGTGTAGAGAAACAACCCGGAGCTCTGAAACCATTTTGCATGGACTTTTTCATGCAATAGAGAAGTGTCTTCATCATGACTGTATAAAAACATCACATCTTAGAGCTCAAGACATGCTGGAGTGCTGTCCCAAAATGATGTCCCTAATCGCATCAGTTTCTGTGAAAGATAGCATTTGTGATTTACCGGAACATCTTAAAATGTGCTGTATACTTGTGTCTAGATGTGCAGAAAGCATTAGAGCTGTTGAGAAATTTTAGAAAATGGTTCATCTTTGTTTATTTAAATGTTAAATAATAGCAAAACGTTTTGTCTCTTTGGTTTTTAATTTTCATTTTAATTTGGATCACTCCTCCTGTTGGTATTAACAGAAGGAAGGTTCAAACATGAAGACCTGCAGGGCTTTTAGGATAGAGAGGTTTAGGGTGTGCGGTTAATAACATCTTTCACTCGCCATCTGCGTCTGCTTCATTTTCAGAATTGGGGCAATTATTAAGGATTCTTTACTGAGGGTTTCTGCCGAAGAAGGCCAGAAGAGAAAATGTAGAGAATAAACAGATGTACAATTTGAACTTACAACTTACAGAGAAGTGGTCAGAAATCATCAGACTTATTATTTTATGCCACTAAGTAAATAAATAAATGGCGTCAGGCTCAAGTTGAATGAATGGCTATATTTAGAGAACAAATAATCTTTGGATTTGAATGGCCTATTTTAACATTGCAACCCCTCAGAACACCCCTTTAACCGCATAACAGCAACCCTACAACCAACCATGGATGGCAAATTGTAGTTTCTTCACTGGTCAAATTTCAGTAAGAGTTTTGGTTATAGTCCAACACTGATTCCCTGGGCAATGCTATCTTCATATGACAATGCTAATTATGATAATGGTGGTGATGATAGTCATTATTCTGTCCTTTGTGGATGTGCTGTGACTGACGGTTCCAGCTGTTGGAATGGATCTGAGCAGCCCTGAAGGTGGCTGAGGGAAGAAAAACAATATTTGGGCTCGAGATGTCATGGGGAGATATATAGCATTAGGCGTGATTTCGTTTAATTGGTATAATAAAAGGAACATTTGATATTAAGACTCAATATTATTTCATGGTTGTAGACTGGAGATATCAATGCGTTTACTTTTGAGATTAATTCAAATATATTTGATGCTGTAGTTAAATGGAAGATTTTTATCAATTCTACTTGACACTCTAAAATATTAGTCAGTGGATTCTAGAAAATACATACTTAATTTAATTTTTAAATTTTAATTAAAAGTAAGCTTTTTTTTAGATTTTAAAAGATTTTTTAAAAATACTTTTAAAAGACTTTTGCAACCATGTATGCAGTATTTGTGCTGATTTTTAAACGTTATACAGCATATGTACATTCACACACACACACACAGACCACCTATTCATTTATTGTTTAAAATTAAAATTCAAGAAAAAACATTATATTGTAAAATGAGAATTGCCCTTGGTTGTCAGCCTTGGAATAAATGGGGAATAAAAAATTATAATAATAATGAGAAGAAAAAAAAACAACAAGAAAAAAACACCTAAACACATTAGGTAATTACAATTTAATTGCAAAAAGCACTAAATTATCATTATTGTCAAGAAGGAAAATGTTAATGGTCCTAGAAAAAGGACATATTGTCTTTCTGAAAAACAAAATGTCTTATATTTGCCTTTAATTTGCAAGTAATGTGATGTTTTTTTGTGAGATCAACCCTAATAGCTTTCTGCTTTTATCTATACTTTACGTGAGTGTGTGTGTGTGTGTTTGCACACACTTGCATTCAATTTGTTGCAGTGATATTAATACATGCTATATTGTTAGTACGGTATATTATTAGAATGAGAGTGTAAACACTAAAACTGCCTTCCTAATTAGGCGAATTAGCCAGAGATCAAAAAGAAAAATTAGTAGCACGTCGCCACATGTTTTGTGCCAAAGTAGCCTGTGCTCATTTGCATGACAGCACATGTTGGCTGCTCATTATGGACAGCCCTGACAATATGTTGCCTGATTGGACAGATTGCTTATCAGGAGAATGCAGATCTTGCTTTGCCCACCTGGGACCTGGTAGCATTTTAACAATGCCTTTCAGCATTCAGGAAGAAAGCACGTACGTTCTGTAATCTTAAACACATTTGCAGAATCATGCAAATCCTCATAAGTATACGTTTGAGGTTGAGAAGACATGCAAACAGATATAGAATGACCTTTAGTGTGAGTACACAAATGCAGCTCTTTGTGCTGGCTGGATTCAACTTTTATTAAGTCGAGAATAACATTTTTCTTACAGCAAAAGATCAGGGTTTTGAAAGTAAAAAAAATCACATTAACAAGTGACATATCAAACTACTTTAGTTCTCTGAGATGAAGTATTATTGACATGAACGTCCGTCTGTAGAAGTCAAATGTGGTAAATGGTCAATAGTGGTATCCCAGGGAATAATATATATATATATATATATATATATATATAGGACAATATTTAATATCGATACACAATCATTCAAAAATGTGAAATCAGAGGGTGAACAAAAAAAAAACAAAAAAAAAATCAGAAAATCTATTTTAAACTTGTCCAAATTAAATTCTATCTATTCTATTCTAAAGTATATTAATTTTTATTATATTTATGGTAGAAACTTTACAAAACATCTTCATGGAACATTATCTTTATTCTAATGAAAAAAATCTATAATTTTGATAAGTACAATGTACACTGCTCAAAAGATAAAGGAAACCCTAAAGAAACACATCCTAAATCTGAATGAATTTACATTCAACATTCAAAATACATCAACTTTGATGTTTGTCCTTAAAACAAGTCAAAATTAGGCTCAGTAGTGTGTGTGGCCTCCACGTGCCTGTATGACCTCCCTACAAGAGCACATGGGCGCCAGTGGCGAATTTGCAAATCTTTGTGTTCTGGAGTCTGTTTCTGAGCGTTTGAGAAGACACATGCACATGTGTGCTGAAGGTCATTTTGCAGGGCTCTGGCATTGCTCCTCCTGTTGCTGTCCTGCTGCTGGGTTGTTGCCCTCCTACGGCCTCCTCCGCGTCCCCTGATGTACTGATGTACGCTGACAGACACAGCAAAGCTTTTTGCCACTGCTCGCATTGATGTGCCATCCTGGATGAGCTGCACTACCTGAGCCACTTGTGTGGGTTTTAGACTGTGTCTCATGCTAACACTAGAGTGAAAGCACCGCCAGTGTACGTCTGGCGGCGCGTGATGAGGCGCACCAGAGTCTAATGGTGCCTCATCACCGCCGACCGGTCTGTTCCCCGTGCATGCACACTGGTGTCCTCGTGGGCCCGGGAAGGAGGCGGCAGAGCGACGCCGGGCTGACGCTGGAGAAGCGAGCCGTCCAGAGAGCGAGCCATCAGGAGAGCGAGCCCAAGAGGTGCAAGAGGCGCCGGAGCCGCCCCAGTTATACTCCGCGAGAGGGGCGAGACGCGAGCAGCCGGCCCTTCCCGGAGCCCTTTCCCTTCCTGCACTGCCTGACCCTCACCGCACGCCAGCAGCACGACGAGGACACCAGTTCCCCTTTTATTTTGGACACTTTATTTTCCCCGGACACTTTATTTTATGTTATTTTGTAAATAAAAATAGCCTCTCCGAGGCATGACGTCACTCCCACTGTGTCTGTGTTGGCTCACTCGCGACAACATATACACATATATTTTATGTACTTATTGTGTACTCCAGCCAATAAGTATTACATTTATAATATCATCTTATAATATTATAGTTGTAAAATCCTTTCCTTTAATCTTCCCACTAGAGGTTGTAACATCATGATTTGTCTCTGGTTGGTTTAGTTTGCTGCTTAAAATCTTCAATGAAGAAAGCCATTGTGAATGAATGGTAAAAACACTTCCGGAACCAGGGCCGCTGGCAAACGTGTGGTCACAGTTATGCTCTATTGTGCCGTGGCAGGCCAGTGTTTCTGTCTTACAGTTCTGAGCCACGGTGCACTTTTATAGTCCTGTGTTTTTTCAGTGCCAGTCAATTAACACTAAATCCCAATTTTACAATTAATACTAAAGCAATTAATGGTCTCAAAGGCAAGCTGATGTCTTACATGCAGCTTTCTGCCATCTGTGGCCTGTGATCTGCCCGCTGTGAGCTCAGTCGAGTCTTACTCTGGGCTGTCTGTCACATTGGCTGGCAAAAGAGCTGTTCTTTGTGAAATGAAAGTGTCCAGCTGGATGTGATGTTCAATTCATCAGCTCCAGCCCAGGCTGGTTTGATAAATGACGTGGATGCTCTCATCCATTGCATGTGCGCACACAATGACACAGTCTAAGCCACAATTGTTCTCCTGTGTCAACCGTGTAGTTATATGAACTGAGACATTTTTAGGGCACAAAGGCATGGAAATAAACTGACATTTAGCTTTAGTTTAAGCTTAGTTTGATATATTTAGTGTAAAATATGCAGACTGTATAGAACAGGACAACATGAATAGAAGATGAAGAAAAAGTACCATTATTGCTAACCACTTATTACATTAACATATCTTTTGTGCAATATGGTCTCACATGCTCTATCTTATAGCTTTGACATTTAGGGAAAAGTTCTCCTCCCATAGGCAGACACTTTTAAAGCAGTTTAATCATTCGGCAAAAAAAGTCTTTCAGCAATTCTGAGTTTCACATCATTCATGGAGTCATGCATCTTCCTGGGCACTTTGGGAAATCTAACTAAAGTCAGACCTTATGATGTATCTGCCATTCTTTAATAGCATATTCTCAGATATTATGAAAGTTTTTGAAGTCATCTTTCAGTTGCTAAGAAAAGTTCAATGTTGCAGTACTAGTCAAGCATCTACCGTCAGAAACTGTGTATCACATTCTTTAGGAATATTCAGAAACCATTCTGATATGCGGCTTTGGGGCTCCGGAAATATGAATTATCAATTTTGTTCAATAAAAATGGTTTTGCTGCAACCATTTTTATATACACATTTATTTTTATTTTATTCGTGCGTGCATGTGTTTGAAAATGTTTTATTTTTAGTATTTCTTTGAATTTTTGTAACATTCTAAAAGTCTTTATTGTCACTTTGCTGAATGTAATCGAGTAAGTATACCTAAATAGATAAATCAAAATAAAAATGAATATTCTATGCCGTCAAAACTCATGGAAAGCGTCCATCCATAATTTGGAGAACTTTGGTTTGGTTGCTTTGTTGATAAAATTATTGATGATAGAATACTTTGTCCGTGGAGTATTTAGACTTGTTTCATGTTGTGAAATTTATTCTGAAGAATTAAATATTGTGCTTCAGATGACTTTGAAGGAGCTGTGAGCAACTAAATGAGTAACTCTCTGTTGGCAAGAAGCATTCAGTACTGGCCGTATCACAGTGTGTTACTTCTGCTATCCATTATAGTTTCCTGACAAGTAACCAGTGCTCCCTCGGTTTTGTCTTCACCTTGTAATGGTGTTAACCTCAGCTCTCAGTTTTCAGATAGAGGGAGGTTTGTGTGAGGTGAGGCAGACTCTTTAACCATCCCACAGATGGAAAGTTACCCTTGACCTCTGAACAAACTGACAATGTGCTATTTCGGTATCCCTGCCTTTCCACAGGCTTCATAAGTCAGAGTTAAAATCACTGTCTGAAAGCGCGCCATGACTTCAAATCCAGTAACATAATTTTTCATAACACAAACATCCTAAAGAGATATAGCTATAAGGTATCTAGGCCACTTTTTTACAGTCATTTAAGAAGAGCAATGATACTCAGGGTAATAAAGGAATTGTGACAATAATAGGTAGTAAAATATTGTATACGTTACAGTTTTGTCCATGTTATTTAGCTTTTTGTCTATTAGCATAAAATACATTACTGATTTCTTTCAGCGACATGTTCTCTGTTTATTAGTTTTTCATGTTCAATCCTTGAAAATGTAGCTGTTATCATGAAAGCAGCAGCTACACTTTGCCAGCATTGATAAAGCCCTGCGAGTCTTATGAACTCGTCTGATATAACATGCACATCTTGCAATCAAAACAAACACATTTTTCTTGTCGTTTCCACAAAGCCCAAGTAGCTCATTTATGCTTTGATATAGTGCTTTCATGCCTTGTTTAGAGTGTAAAAATCACACGGCCACAACTATTTTATTTCACTAGTCGAGCTCATATGAATTCAAAAACTGTTTTGATATGAATCAGTATATCAAGTGGAAGCTCAATAATGAGGGACTTTTGATATTGGACTGGCAAAACAAGGTATTTGAATAGTCATCAAAGGATGTTTTTTGGAGTGGATATCGAGTCGATATCTACCAGCAGAGGCGCAAGAGGTACTGTGCTAACCAGGCAAACCTTGACCTCTTTGATATTAGCATGTATCTAAACACAGTTTGAAAGTTGACACAAATAGGACTCTGTTGTGCTAAAGTACCATCTCTGTCTGTTTGTTAACTCTAATCGGATGGCCACTCACTGTGCTGAATGCCACGAGCATTAGCTCTAGCTCCTAATTGGCTCGGCTTCGGCTAATTGCGCACTCCACTGGGAGGCAGAGCTGCTTATTTCAATAAGGGTAAACAAGCTCTAGCATTCCTCTAACGGTCATGTTTTAATTAGAGGAAAGTCCAACACATGTGCTGACGGAGCATGGTAGAGAGACGGCAAAACAAAGGGCGAATCAAAAGGCCCACGAACAAGGCTATCTCTAAAGGCCAGCCCACTCTATGTACATTATTACTGATAGAGTTTACATGCAAACATCACATGAATCACAATTTGTCTTTGTTAACTTGATCAACTTAAGTCCCACTTAGAGTTTATGAGTCACTCTGAAAAAACATTACCATATGCTAAAACATTGGTGATAATGGTGGATCATCAATATGTTTTTTCTTCAGCTCACAATTCCTTGATAAATTATGTTGTTTTATCCAAATTAAATCAAATTTACAATTAAATTTACAGAATATTTATAAATTAAGTGATTAAATGCTGACTAAGTACAGTAGCATAAATAGTATGTCAAATTTAATCTTTTTAAAACTCATATTCATTTTCTTTGAATTATATATGTTTATCCTAAAGTGTATTTTTTTTATGGGTACGGTCAAGCAGGCTATATATTTCTTTTAGTATATTGTATATATTTCTACTGTCTTTGAAATTCACTTTGACTACAATTGTTTGTTCAAAAAAATCAAGACTAAAATAACAAAAATTGTAATCATGTAAAATAGCATTGCAAGTAATAACAATTTTTTTTTTTATTTATATTATATTTTATAGTATATTTTAAAATGTAATTTAATTCTCATAAGGCAAAGCTGAATTTTCAGCATCATTACTCCAGTCACATTATCCTTTCAATAATCCTTCTAGTATGATTTACTGTCATTTTGTATATATATATATATATATACATATACATGGA
>JAUCMU010000001.1:4662913-4681920 GCA_032275025.1 Enteromius treurensis
TTACAGAATGACAGGAGAACACGAGGGAGACTGAAAGAAACACAAAAACACAGATCACACGGACATGGAATGCCTGGAGGGGCGTGACAATTACTCCAGTCTCATGTGTCACATGATCCTTTCAATAATCCTTCTAGTATGATTTACTGTCATTTTGTATATATATATATATATATATATATATATATATATACACACATGGATATACATTAAAATATTGTACACTTTCAGAAATACAAAAGCTGTCACTAGGGTGGAACCTTTTCAAAATTAGATTAAAATATGTACACTTTAAGTACTAACATGCACCTTTCAGGCACCGAATGGATCATTTAAGCACAAACATGTCGTTTTTAAAAAGGTACCACCCCAGTGACAACTTTTGTACCTTTATTTCTAAGATTGTAGTTTCACCATGGCATAACCTTACTCAGTGGTATCCTTATAGGATTTTTTTGCTTCTTTCACTTTCTTCTTCTGTTAAGATACTCATCTTCAGCATTGACTGTCATGTTTTAAGGGTACTAAGAATGTGTGAGTGAGATGTTTCTTATTATTCCGTACTAGCGTCTTCCTCCTCCCACCTCGCAGCAGCTGAGTCGCCCATTAACCTGCATGTTGCTCAGGAGCACTTAAATCTCTCCTCAGCACTTCTTTCGCTCTATTGTTAAGTCTGATATACTGTAGTACTTTGTTGGGAAATAATTTGCTTGTCAGCATTTAAAATGACTGTTTTCTAAATGTCTTTTCAGTTTCCCAGTATACAAACTGTGAGCACACACCTTCAGCTCGGATGAGAAGCTATTAGAATCTAACTGCGGCTACGATAATTAAATACTCCATACCTTGTTTCTGATGTATCAGAAATGCATCATATTAGGAAAGTGATACATGCAAATAATAAGAGGCTATCTAGCATACTTAAAAAAAATGCAACAATAATATACTTTAAAAGTCAAAACTGAATTTAATGTTTTCAGAACTAATTGCATGTTAACTGCAAGTGAGTGAAAGTTTATTATAGTTTAAATACATTTTTATTAAATGTAATCAGCTGAATTTTACAGTGCCTAGGACTTTTTTATGTAATCATAAAATCATACTTGTGCTACTTGTGTACTTTGCTCGACAAAAGTTTAATGCATCATTTTATTTTTAAAAGTATGTTTACATAGCTATTAATATTAATATTTCATATCTGCAAATATATGTGTGTGCTGCTAGTGCCCATTCCCATTCAATTACAAATTAAATGCACTTGTTTTTCAATTTTAATGTTTTTTTATGGTTGAAATATATATATATATATATATATATATATATTTTTTTTTTTTTTTTTTTTTTTTTTTCATAACATGGCTACCATGGAAATATATATATTTTTTTATCTTGTTGATAGAGTGCTCAACCAACAGCATTTTTTTTTTTTTTACTCCAAAATAAATTTCTGTTGAAGTATTACTTTTGCTATAAACTCAAACATTTCCCCGTCGCCAACTAAGTTTAGCAAGATGAATGGGCACAATTGCCATGGGTACAAATGCTATATATTAAAAAACATTACTCACGGGCAGTCACATATGTTTGGAGCAATCGTCATAATGCACTGTAAGGTATCACATCATATTTGGAAGTTATCGTACAGCTGTGCTCTATAGATGGAAAGCTGATATGTGGGTTGGTGTGTGTGAAGCGCTTCCATGCGCTTGTTTGCTGTGCAGATCCGAATCAGGATTTATGGGTGTAATAATGGAAGCTCAGTAGCATCATTGAAAAACACCGACACGCTTTCTCTGTCATCCTACACATTTATCTGTCTAAGCAGTATCTAATGGCCAAGCGAAGGCTGTTTTTGTGCAAACATGCGAATCGTGGGTCAAAGATAAAAGCAGTGCTGAAATCTGCACGCCCCCACCGTGACCCAACCCTTCATCATTTCATCCTCGTGAACTTCAGGGCATCCAAGCACAGACAACAAAGCCAACTTACTCCAGTATTATGAAAACACACCTTTAAGACATGCATCTTTGCAGGCGTCTTTCAAAAACAAGCGCCTCAGATTTCGTTTACGTCTTGTTCAGTAGGTTTTTGTTACACATTTGTTTGGTCTCAAACTGCCACTGCCGCTTTTATCTCTGCTCGGCACTGGTTGTATCAGCCCCCGTCTTATTCGTTCCCTATTGTTTTCTCATTCTTTGTCATTTCTGCTTTTCATCTCGTCCCCGTTTCATTCAGCTGGTGATAAACGGTTCCATTCACACTGAGTTTGTAGTAAACAAGACATTCATTTCTGTTACTCAGCTATCCGCAGTCTCACTATGTCTCCACATCTGCCTTCCTCAACTACTTTTCAATCACATTCTGTGTCTCTCCCACAATTCCTCAGTCTTTCTTCCATTTCAGATTTTTCCTTCAGTCAGTTGAGAGAGAGGAGCATTGCTTATTAAAGACATGTTTAAATCAATAATACTGCTCCGTTTTCAAGTGGTGTGACAATAGCTTTTTTAAAAGACCTTGCAATAAAAAGCTAAGCAAACACATGATTCCTACAAGCTAGAAAATGGTTTTCTATATATGTATCTGTTTAATGTTATTTGTTTAACTATTTAACACCTTATGCTTTTGTTTCAGTCTGTCACAGTTTAGTTTTCTTGTCTTCCTGTTTTTCCTTATTTGGTTCTGTTCCGTTTCGTTTTTAGTTAATTCGTTTACCTGCTCCACCTGTGTTCCTCACCTGTTTTGAGTTTTGTGTTCATAAGCCCGTAGTGTTCTGTTATGTTGGTCGGTTCTCAAGGTTATTTTACGTGTATTCATTGTGTTCCCAGTTTGAAGTAAAGTTACACCGAAACACTCAAGTCTCCGCCTGTTTATGCATACAACGCTGACAAAATTAATAATAAATTGTCATTGTCATTTTAGTTTATTTCAGGTTATTTATTTATATACTTATATTTGTTACTTAAGTGTTTAGTAATTTTCTATGTATTACTTTTTTTAATGAGTTGCCAAGGCAATTTTACATTTTAAATTTAAAGTTTGTATGTAATATGTATATTATGTTACATTAATCACATCCAAAATAAAGGTTTTTGTGTACATATAATATGTGTGTATATTTGTTAAGCATATGTAAAGAAACACACATACAGCATATATTTAGAAAATATTTGCATGTATATAATTGTATTCATATAATTTGCATTATAAATAAATATATTTCATATATAAGAATAACATATTTTTCTTAAATGTATTCATGCATTTGTATATACATGATAAATAAGCACAGTAAATGCTATATTATGTTCACAAAAACATTAATTTCGGATGCATTTTATTAAAAGTTATTTAAAACGTTTTTTTTTTGTTTTTTGTTTTTTTTAATGCTCTTGGGGGAAAAAAAATTTTTTGTTGGACACATGGCCAAACTTTACTAAAGCAAGTAAATATGACTTCTTTAGTATACTGGGTAGTGTTGAACAATCTAGTCAGTGTAAAATATCTGCTGCTTTTAATGCTGTTGAAAGTGCTGCAGTTAGCGTTGTGCATTTGTGCCACTAACATTCCTTGACTTAATTGAAAAGATCTCATAATCCGCTTTGATATCCTTTTATTATTCTCAGTTAGGCATCTGAATGTTTCCAAGGTACCCTGGATATTAATGGATTACAAGCCTGCGTGGCCTCACCATCAGCGAAGCAGTTCTCCTGCGCAGAAGTATCAGTATGAAACATGATGGATTTATTGTCAGCTGTTATGCAGACAAGTGGTTAAGATGGAAAAGCAATTGCACCTCGGAGACCGTGGTTCTGGACTAAAGAGGAGAGCAGAGACATTCACTTAGCACGTAACATAGTTTTTAACGGAAGAACCCATGCACCTGATAAAGCGGGAGCTCTCATAGAGGCAGGCTTGTTTTGCCACTTTACCTTGTGGAAGGGTCACTATCTTTTTTTGTTCTTCACTGAGGCATTTGTTACTTTGGGGAAGTTAACACACATAATCATCCACATGACTCTAGTCCATCAGTTAATGTCTTGTGAAGGAAAATAGCTGCATGTTTGTGATAAACAAATCCATCATTAAGACATTTTTAACCACTGCTTCTGGCTAAGAATTACACTCAGATCAAGAAAACAAATACAGTATGTTTCAGATTTTGATGTGAAAGGGCAATGAGATTAATGCATTATAAACTGACATTGTTTCAATTTCAAATGTCTTCAGTTTTCACAGGACTAGACTGGAGTCTATGCTATGTGTATTATACAATGATTTTCAAGGGAGATCCGTGGATTTTAGGGTATTTCTAAAGGTCGTATTTAGGTGTAGTTCTTGATTTTCTTTTGCTGTTTTGGAATGCCTTAAAGCATTATGAATAATAAATTATTTTATGGGTTTTTGCTGATTTAGAACTGCATGACAGAAGGGGTCTGAAAGCCAGCACTCTGTGTAGCAAGGGATGCCATTTAGGGTCCTTTGCAAATACGTATTTGATAATTTATAAAACAAACATTTCTGAGATACATGAGAGTATTGAAATATAAAGTTAGCAAACATATACACAGACAAATAGACACAGAGAGCAAGGCAAGAGACCGAATAACCTCTTTATGGGATCTAATATTATTGGTTTATGGTCTCATAACACTTATCTGCAGTGAACAGACCTTACTCAGTGTGATCCAAGCCAATTGAGTCTTTATTAGTACATCCACCTGGTTCCTATAAAATCTCTTAAACAGAGAACATTCTGCCCGATGTCAGGGTTTACAGATGCAGCATTAATGCTGGTGTTTATTGATGATCGGCTGACCACTGTGTTCCAAGCATGTGTTTTTTGCTCTGGCATGGTGTTGCATGCATACTTTTAGCAGATATAGTTTAATTATTTATAGCACAGTAACCAATAACTTAGCTTATACTGTATATAAACAATTTCAATGTGTTACATTACAATGTGCCTATTTACTAGCAATTTATGAGCTACAATTCAGCATTCTTACTTTATTGCTTTTGCGCCTTTCATTTTAATATATATATATATATATATATATATATATTTTTTTTTTTTTTTTTTTTTACAAAACTTTCAAATCTAAATTTACACTGTAATTGTTTTATTTTTGGTTGTACTGTACATACAGTATTGTATAGTGCACAATTGGAGTGCATTTTCTGAGAATATACTCACATTTATAAGTGCATTACTTGCAGTGAAAATTATTAATTGAAAACTTTGGTTTCTTTTTTAGCCTAAGCCCAGTAGTGTTTAAAAGAATTAAGATACTTGAAAAACATGTGCTTGGACAAACGACTCGCTTGCGTGTGAACTCTTATGTGAGCTCTCTGCACATCCTAAGCCGTGAGCCATGTGATCCTGTTATTGACTGTTCTATCTAAGCATGCTTGGAATCTAGGCATGCACTTTAAATAACATCTTTCAAGTGACTGTAGCGAGGAGAGTCAACACTTGTAATAGTCACTCAATAGAGAGTCAGTCGAAGGAAATTCTCTGCTGATTGCTCCTCAGAAATCTGGAGACTCAAGCTGGGAAACCAAAATCCCAGAGTAGCAGTTTCCCTCTTTTTGATTTAATATTGATGCATTTTATGTTCAAAGATAAATTGATGGCACATATGTGCTCACATTGAAAGAGGGCTCTCATGTTTTCGGTACAACAAGCTCAAATTATTTCCAAAAAAAATGTATCTGAACTCTGAACAGTTTACCAGACATGTAAAAAAGCTACCTGGTCTCATGGCATAAATGTACCTTGGTGCACTTTTTAGCAAGACATGAAATATGTACCAAAGAGTACTATCATTTTAGTGAACACTAGAGGCAGTGAAACTTCAACACATTTTATTTATTTTCACACAAATGTACAGTTTTGATTAATAAAGAATATCATGCTATGACTTCAAAACAATATTAATATGCTGGGATATTTGAAACCGATTATTTTGAACTTTAGCATCACACATATTCAGCTTTATATATATTAGTTTTTAATAGATGGTGGTTTGTTCGGGTAGATCACAGAGTACAGAGATGTACTTGAGAGGTAAATAGCTCTGGTTCAAATCCTGTTGAACAAAACAGTTCAAATCTGTGTAAAAGTAAACTGAAATGGCACGGTTGCATCAACAAATACCTTTTTACATCAGTTTTGCACGTGTTAACACTGTCAGGTAGGTTTAGGGTTGGATTAAGTGTATATTTCCAACATGATGGAGAATGAGCTTTTTGCAACAGTCCCTGGATATTTCAATTCTGAACTGCTTCAATACATGCCTATGTCCACAGAATAAAAACATGCCAGGGTATACGTGTTGAACCTGTGTTTTAGCAACATGTGCAGTAAGGTACGCAAAAAGGGTGTTGCACAAAAAGTGCACAGAGGTACATATTTTTCTGAGAACAAGTTGGTCGTAGTAAACTTAAACTTGGGAAAAAAATACTTGAAATAAAAAATAAAATTAAATAAATGTGTACCTATTTCCTTTCAGCTAGTTGGCAAGAAATAATCTCTTTGAAATATTATATCAAAAAATCATTATTATAGGATATCTGTATTAGTAAAAAAAAAAAATAGCATGTGTCATATAGGCCGTTTGTGAAAGCAGCTTCCATCCTCTATTTGATCCTGTAACTCTCAATCAAAATAAATTGACTACTTAATAAAAACAGGTTGCAAATCTATAGAAAGACACATAGCTTGTGGATTAATTCTTCACTTTGCAGGGTTTGTTTTACGCAGAACACTAGCTGGCCTACTGTATATAGAAGATTCCGGGACAGGATTATTGACCCATGAGCCTGGGATTTATGCTCCGGTGGTCAGGCTTGGCAAAGGAGGAGCTCTCGATGTGAGATGTGATTAAGTTTTGTGACTTGTGTATGGCAGAATTGCAGGAATGATGGATCTGAAACATGGTCAGATCTTATTACACCACCTGCCCTTTACATCACAAAGCTACAAACCCCCTTCATTCAAGGTCACCAGCAAGGACAGAGGTTAACGTCTTAACATCTGGCCTGGAACATGCCTGCGCTGAAAACGGGAGGATCTACAGCTGAATTAGCATGATTGACAGTTATATAGGCATGTGGGTTATACACATGTGATATAAATATAGCATCAGTATGTATGCACTTCATTCATCACACTATCATGCTGTGCTGTAGTTCTATGTGAAGAAATCATAAAATTTAACACTTGGCCCCCAAGGGAGTATCCGTTGCTCATTTGGTTTAATTTTAGTGAAGAATGCATGCTGTTAGAGTCAAAGGTGAAGTGTCTTGTCCAAGAATGGCAATAAATAAAGTGGCTCTCTGATATATAGTTTAGATCAGCTTTGGAATAAATTTGAAATACATAATTCAAAAGCTCAGATTTTTTTATAAAGCTTTTAAAAATGGGTGTCTTGTACTCACAAAAGTGCCATTAAAAAATACAGTTAAAAATATTGTGAAATATTGTTATAGTTTAAAAAACTGTGTTGTATTTTCATATATTTTAAAATATAATTAATTCATGTGATGCAAAGCTGAATTGTCCTCAGCCATGACTTCATATTTGCTGCTCAGAAAAAAAAAAAATATATTTATTAATAATATAATTATTATAATTATTATTAAAACAGTGCTGCTTCATATTTTTTGTGTGTCATTTCAATAGAAGGATAAAAAAAAAAAAAAGATATATATATATATATATATATATGGTTATTTTTTTCTTTTGACTTTTCTGTGTATGTTTATTTTTTCTCTTTTTTCTTTTCGTATATTATTGCATTATTGCATTAACTTTAACACTGTCCTTTAAAGAAACTATAAGTTATTTTGTATAGTATAAATGTAACAGCGTTCAATCTGAAGGAGGAAAAAAGGTCAAATTAGTATTGATTTGTATAATTATAAAATTATAACCAGTCTCTAAGAGGAAAAATGTTCACTCATGAAGTGCCTTGAACAGTTAAAAGGACGTTGCTAAAATTACCCAGCACTAGCTATGTTTTAATGAACAGCAAACTGGCACAGTGGAGGTGAAGTCAGAGCTAGACAGAAAATCCGGGAGGCTTTTGTGTTCTCAAATCAAATCGTGTCGCTATGGATCAGAGTTTTAGTTCTTGGATACAGGAGTCCTTGCTAATGCACCAAGGATTTCACCTGAACCTCATAACCCACAAATGCAACCTGTTGCTCCGTGACAGCTAACACAACACAAACATTCAGAAATATCTCTGAAATATTTTAGAGAGAGTACCATCAGTAAAACCTTTTCTACTTTAACATCTCTATGTACTGGTTGTCAGTGGAAGCAGCTACACGAATGAAGTTGGAGTGCTAAATATTTTAGTAGTTTTGCTGCAATGCTCTCTTATTTACACATTGTAATGTCATGACTATACAGTTTGCCCATTTAAAGAGGCATTCATGAGAGGTTCCCTCAATTTGAATCAACAAAACATTGGTTATGTCTTAACTGTAGACTAAACAGATTAACTGTGTTATGCGTTTTCCATCTCGTATGTTGAAACAGGAGTATTTAATGCTCTGGGCATTAATTCCCCGCCACTTAACAGTTCAACAACACTATCACAGTCATTGCGTAAAGGTTAAGGGTAATTTACTCTGGTTTTCCATCATGATCGTGGATGGTAAACATATAGCAAACTTTTCTCATGATTATCATGACATAAGAGCTCAATGACGAGGGAAGCCTCCAGATAGCTGAACATAAATCATGGTAAGTGGTGTCTTTTACTTGCTGCTGACCTCTAAGCTAGCTAAAATATTCATGATACTCGTGGCTATGCAGAAAGGATGTCTTTGTCCTCTGGAGTAATAATGACAGAGTCTAGGGGTAATGCAATAAGAATGAATAGCACCCTCTGATAGTGTTGGTTATTTGCATGCGCTCTATGTTGTTTTAGCACCCAACCACCTATAAGTGCTGTGCAATATTCTGCAGTAAACAGGATGCTGAAGTCAACTTGTATTTGAATATACAATAATTCAATTTTAACACACATAAACGTTTGTTTCTGTGAATTTTGGGGACTTTCCATAGACTTCTATTACTTTTATACTGACCAAATTATATTTTTTTTATTCCCTAACCCTGAACCTACCCCTTACAAAAAACCTGTTTGCATTGTTACATGTTCAGACCGCACATTGTTGACCTTTTCACACAATGTCAAAAAATATAGGTCTTACTATTTTTGCAGGGACCCTTAAAGCATAAAGAAGTTCACACATGCACGCACTGTCAAACTAAATATATATATATATATATATATATATATAATATATATGTGTGTGTTTTGTATTGCATTATAATATTTTAATATTTTATAATATTTTTAAATTAATTAAAGGTAAATAAAATATGAAATCATTGAAATTTAATATAAACATTTTACAAATTTAAAATATGTTAAATAGAAAAAAAAAAAGAATATTACCCCAAATAAAAAAAAAAATCTAATTTATATAATTAGGTGCAAAACAGCACAGATATCAAGAGCCACCATAATATATGTGTTTAAGCTTTCTTTCATTGGCTGCTAGAGGACTCAAACACCTCTGGCTGTATCGATGTCCAGATTAAGGTGCTGAACCCTCTGAGAACAATATTTTTTCTTGTGCCGTGGGAGCTATTTTTCTGAGCTTATGCACAGTGATGCAGACTCCTCCATATATGCTGCGACACAAAGGCTGCCGGTGCCTGAAGCAGCTCATCAAGATACAGTAGCCTAGCTGCTTTAGTGCTGCCTGTCAGCCGAGCAACGTCTTTATCCTCACCTCCCGCCCATTTACAAGGCTTCCTGGGACTTTCATTATGTACTCTGACACAATCGAATGGACAGATGAACTGACAAGGCCTTTAATATGACTGTAGCAGTGCCTCGGGAAAGAATCTTCCCACTCTTCGAGACAAAGAGCTGGAGATGGTCTGGATGTTTATCTGTCCTATAGCTCAGGATGAGGAAGTCATAGTTTAATTTTTCAGCTCAAACCATAGTTTGTGTAATTTTTATTTAAATATTGATTAACTAATTTATTTTTACTAAGGTTAGATTCAACAGCATGATTTTTTTTTATTTCTTACTTTTATCTGATTTAAGCAAGACAATTTATTTGCCATATTTACTGTAGTAGCCCAATGGTAAATGAAACAAAAATTATTAAAAACTATGTTTTTATACATAAGTACAAATAAAGCAAAGTTAAAATCAATAAAATAAATATTTCTTAGCAACTGGAATAAATGAATGAATAAATGAATACATAACCTTACATTTCATGCAACTAACTCAAAATACTTTGTATAATACTATGATAAAACTATACCAATTGGAATAAATAAGTTTAAGTAAAAAAAAAAAAAAAGCATAAAAATGATAAAAGTACATAATTATTACTAAATTTTTAGCTAGTAATGAAATGGACTAGGAGGGAGATTTGTAAATATGTTATTGTGTAGGTGAGGCAGTATTATAGTCAGCTGTATCATCATTCAGCATGGATTCACGAGGCACAATTTTGCTGGAAAAGAACAGATTCTCCTTCAATGCTCTGTCTCCATCAGTCATTAGACGTGCACTTCACCACAGCTGCGATTTTTGTCCTGTACGTCCAACTCTGAGCCACCTTCTGCCTTGCACTACATAGCTCTATTAAATGGCCTTACAGTCATGCTCACTTTTTAGTCGGAGAAGAGGTGTCAGAGCTCTAATTGTTGGTACGGTACATCCTCCCTGTGGCACCTGGTGTGTAGAAAGGAGTCTATCAGTTGCCATGGTTTTGGAAAGACAGAAACTGTACTGTCAGAATCTGCCAGTTGAATAAAATGTTAATGCATGCTTGCTTTCAAAAACTTGTGCTTAAAATAGCTGCAATTATGTTATTCCTAGTTAACATTTGAGATATTAACTAGCAATAACATACATAAACTAGCAATAGCATAATATATATATATATATATATATATATTTATTTATTTTTTATTTTATTTTATTAAATTTTTGTATGCAATGTATCTCAAACCTAAAGCATTTGTATATAACAAGTTGTATACAGATTGATTACAGATTTTACTGCTAATATTTTGTGATGGTGGTCCTACTACAAGTCTTGTGTCTCTTTTGGTTGGACAAACAGCGGTGGTCTGGTCCATTTGTTCAGTGGGAGTGTGTTTAATCCTGCTCTCCCAGAATTCCCTCCTGCAGCTTCTTTTGATTCGGCTCTTTCACGGCTCCTCTGAGACCCAGCAGAGATTCTACAGATATATTGATCTCAGATGGTATTAAGGGCCACACAGTTTGATATACTGAACCATTTACAACCACAAAATCCCAGTTTCACCCTAGATTTTCAATGGATGTTGTCTAGACCTTTATCTTTCGTGCTGCACGTTTCCAGTGGTTGCTTTCTTTCCTTGTGTCTTGTCAGGAAGCATTCATAGATAGAAAGGAATAAAGGTTTGCTTGACATGCTTTCTAGAGATGCATCCATGTGATTGCATCAACAACCCTACCCAATCTTGCTGGGTGTTTGAAAGAGAGTTCATTTATAAATGCATGCCTACTGTATATAGGCAAGTCTCTTATGCTCACCAGTGCTGTATATATTTAATAAAATAAAATAAAAAAGACAGTTATATTTTGAAATGTTTTTACAATTTAAAATAACTGTTTTCTATTTGAATACATTATTAAATGTAATGTATTCCTTTGATCAAAGCTGAATTTTCAGCATCATTACGCCAGTCTTCAGTGTCACATGATCCTTCAGAAATCAATCTAATATGATTGATTTCATGATCAAGAGACAGTTCATTTAATGGAATTGTATGGTAATTAATCAACATTCATGACTTGGTTGTCTCTTAAGCTCACTTGAATTTGTTCTAGATCATCAGATGTGATGTTATGGTAACTTGGAAACTACTCTGAGGCAGAATAAAGCCTGATTTGGAGGAAAAGAACTATTGAACAAGTGTGTGTGTGTTCTGTCACCAAGCACAATGATAAGTTGGAGATAGATATGGCTTGTGATGGCAGCTCCAATCTTGGTGATGGCTGGAGGCAGAGGCTCATATCATGGGCGATCACTGGATATATTGGTCTGGTGCTTTGACAGAAATACTCCACACATCACAGCTGAGCACAGATCTATCCATCCATCCATCCAGCAAAGAAAAAAAATAAAAGAGTGAATGTATAGAAGCACCATTTTTCGAACTAGAACATCGAAGGAGGTTGTAAATTTATAATGTCTTCGATCAGATAGAGGATTAATCTATCATTTCACAAAGCTCGATGGATAGTGGGAGGCAAGAAGAACACAGTTGGCGGCTCGCTGAGGTCTAGAGTTCAGGGTCAGATATTTTTAGTTTGAGTGCCACATAGCACCTGCTGGACTGTATCAGAAGCACAACTCAAGCCTGAGATTACAGGCTATGTTCAGAATAGCTCCCTACAATGCTACAGTATACTTACTATTACTTTAGTATTTAGCACACTCTGAGAAATAAAGGTACAAAAGTTTTTACTGGGGCAGAACCTTTTACAAAAGGTACACTTTTGTACCTAGGTTCAAATATGTATACTTTAAGTAAAACCTAAACTTACCTTTAAGGTACAAAAATTGACCTTTTAGGTACAAACATGCAGTGACAGCTTTTGTACCTTAGTTTGAACACTATTATGAATACAGTATATTCTTTGTGATAATAGAGCCAACAATACAGTATGTCATTTATTTATTGAAAAGAATAAAAAAAATAAAAATCCAGTGTTACAGTATGTTACAGTGTTAAGTCGCAAATGTATGTGAATCTTAGCTTTAGATATGTGGTTTGACCCCCTTTTGAAACAATAACTGCAGGTAACATTTCTTGTAACCAGTGTTGGGCACGTAACCTTAAAAAAATTAATTAGTTATAGTTACTAGTAACTTATCACAAATAGTTAGTATTAGAGTTACATCAATGTAAAAGTAACTTATTACCAAGTAATATAAAACTTAGGACTGGTGGTGGTGCTTTTATAAGATAAAAAATACCCGTATAGCTCAGTCGGTAGAACATCAGACTTTTGATCTGAGGGTCCAGGGTTCAAATCCCTGTTCGGGAGGAAGGTTCTTATATAATCGGGCAGTCCATTCCTAATGAATAGGGAGTTGGACTTGTAACCCAAGTCCTAATCTGAACCTGTAACCTGGGTTCGAGTCCCGGGTCCGGCAGGGATTGTAGGTGGGTGAATAACCAGCCCTCTCTCCACCTTCAATACCACAACTCAGGTGAGACCCTTGAGCAAGGCACCGTTTCCCCAACTGCTCCTCGGGGCGCCACAGCAATGGCTGCCCACTGCTCCGGGTGTGTGTTTACGATGTGTGTGTGCGTGGTTGATCACTTCTCACTATGTGTGCACTAAGTTGGACGGGTTAAATGCAGAGCATGACTTCCATGTATGGGTCACCACCACTTCACTTGCACACTTTCTTTTAAAGCTACAGAATTACAAAGGAACTTCTTCTTTTTTTGAAGAAAATTGTTTACATGTATCTCTTCAACTCTGCATGTTATGAAAGACTCTTGCTCTGTATCTTTCTTTGCGTGTTTGAGAAAGGCGACTTGTGTGCCTTCACAGAGTTTATGGTGCGTCAAATACAGCTACACTGTGCATCCATTCAGATGAACTGAAAAATAAAATTCTACTTCAAATCGTTTTATTGGTCTTTTGTGTGACAGTACAGATTGAATAACGACAACACAAGGTGAAGATAAAATAAAATTTGAATTATAAATTATAATAACAGCGCATTTTATTGTCAATAACGGTAACAGTGTTGTAATGGGAGAAACAGTAATTTGTTTGATTACTCTTTACTGAAAAAAAGATAATGCCATTAATGACACCGTTATTCCCATCACTGTTGTAACTGCTGATCAGTCCTGCACAATAGATTGCGGGAGTTTGATCCCATTCTTCAGTAAAGAACCACTTAAACTCTGCAATAGTGATGGGCTTTCTTCTGTGAACTGTTTGCTTCAGCTCCAGTTCTGAAACTTTGACTGGGTCATTCATTACCTTTGTTCCTTGTTAACTGATCTTTGGTTGAGTGATTTGTGTGTTGGGGTTGTTGTATTGTTGCATGACCCAGATTCATTTCTCAGACAGATGTCCCGACATGTTCCTTTAGAATTTGCTGGTTAATTCAAAATGCATTGTTCTATCAATGATGGCAGATGCCCAGATGCAGCAAAGCAGGCCCTAACCGTGATAATACCCCCAACCATGTTTCTCAGATAGAATAAGGTTCTTATGCTGGAATGCAGTGTTTTCCTTTCTCCAAACATATTCTTACCATTTAAACCCACCATTTCTATTTTGGTCTCATCCATCCGTTAAACCATCTCCAATAGTCCCCTTGTTTGTCAGCATGATCTTGAGCAAATTGAAAATGCATGGGCAGCATTATTTGAAGAGCGTTGGCTTTCTTCTTGCAGCTCTGCCATGCACGCCATGGTTGCGAACACCAAAGCCAATATAAGAAAGGTATGTAGTTGCTTAGAAATATATTACATGCTCCTTTTGAAAGTAATACTATTACCTTTTGGCAACAGTAATTAATTACTTTTAATTCATGCCCCACATACAGTTGCCTATATTCCCCAAAAGTAAAAATGTTACTAATAATATAAAATATGTCTGCCTCATCATTTGAACAAAATCCACTTTGGATCACAGTCATAATTTAATACAAACACTCAGTGGTGATTGATAGTAATGTTAATCCATCCGCTAAAAGTAAGCTTTTTCATATTCCATATGCTTGCTGCACTGGTGACATCATGTGCCTGTACAAGTGGGGAAAATTATGAAAATAAATCTAGGGATTTGTGGAAGGTTGGACTTTAAATCAGTACATACATTTGTACATAATCTGTCAAACTGTGGATTTGTTCAGTCCAAACTCTTTAGAGATGGTTTTGTAAACTTTGCCAGCCTGATGGGCAGCAACAACTCTTTTTCTAAGGTCCTTTTGTTTGTGCCATGATCAAACTTAATTGATCCCGTTGTCTAAATAAAGCAGGGCAGGCACTTACAACTGATATTTATCTGAACAGATGGGCTCTAATTTCACCTTTAAAGCATTATCTCATGATAATTTTTTGGGGAATTTTTATAAAGTTAACTTTATATAAGTAAACTTTTAATTTCTAACATGTTTTTAAAAATAGTATTTATAATAAAACTTTTAGTCAACACATATTGTTTTATAATAATCTCACAAATATGCCCCTGTCTGTTCATTGAATGTGATTCGCTGTAATCCACATGAATATTTAAACATTTGTGCTGTAGCATTGATTTTAATGAAGCAAAAATCGATGTTCATTGGACAGGAGGATGCTGGATGTCAGGCTTCACTGGGAGTAACCATTATGAGCACTATTTACATTGGAAAAAGCATCTGATGTTCATTGGCTTTCCATTACTGTATTTTTGCTCTGCCTGGAGGCTCGGATTTAATAATTGAAACAGTGATATATCTGGCTAACATAATTTAAATTACGAAAACATCATTTTTTATTTGGTTGTAGACTATCAGATTATTATTCATAATCGTGTTTCCTGTATATATAAATGTATATATAAACTGTAAATATACAGTTCTGAGAGAGGTCAGTTATAATGTTTAGAGGTAGTTTGGGAAGTGCAGTATAGCTTTAAGGAGCAGAATTTCACACACAAAAAAACTTAAGTTTATATTTAACACCTTCGGAGAGTATGCTGTTTTAAACATATTCCTAGATACCGTTCTCTGTTTTCCACTTTCATTAATCCTATTTTGGAATTATATGGCTCATATCTTTTTAAATCCTTTAAACCTACTAACAGGACATCTTCAAACCTTTTAAATGACAGATGCAGGTTCATTGTTTGGGCATCCCTAAAATGAATCGCTTCATCGTGTAACAGAGTCCCAGCCTGTTGGGTGTTTGCTTCCTCTGTCGACCCTGAAGATGTTTTGAACCGTAGCAGACAGCCTTGCAGCGGGAGCTCTGGGACTCGATCAACCTCAAATGGTGGAGAATGAAAAGAAAGCGAAAATAGTTGATGCAAGATGATGTGCGGTGAATCGCTAGTGTATTGCATGGAGAGAAAATGATTCCTTTTAAAGCCCGGATACAGTTTTAGTCTAGAAGGGGTGATAGCTGAATAGAAATGACAGGAATCATAAGAAATTTAATCGTTAAGGATACTATTCTAGTAATTCTAGTAATTTAAATATATACTTAAAAATTGTTTTTTTTTTAAGTATATATTTAAATTATTATAATTTAAATATACCGTAATAAGCAATAAAAAGTATAATAG
Source organism: Enteromius treurensis (assembly GCA_032275025.1). Lineage (NCBI taxonomy): Eukaryota > Metazoa > Chordata > Actinopteri > Cypriniformes > Cyprinidae > Enteromius > Enteromius treurensis. The sequence goes on from JAUCMU010000001.1 coordinate 4,679,317, forward strand.
TAATTATAATTACTCATTATAAGTAATAATAATTACTATTTGTGACCCTGGACAACAAAACAATAAAGTGTTAATTTTCCAAAATTAAGATTTATACATGATCTGAAAGATGAATAAATAAGCTTCCCATTGATGTATGATTTGGATGGATATAACTCTGGAATCTAAAGGGTACAGAAAAATCTAAATGCTGAGAAAATCACCTTTAAAGTTGCCCAAATGAAGATTTTATCAATGCATATTACTAATCAAAAATTAAGTTTTAATACATTTTCGGTAAGAAATTGACTAAATACCTTCATAGAACATGATCTTTAGTTACTATCCTAAGGATTTTGGGCAAAAAAGAAAAACGAATAATTTTGACCCATAGAATGTATTTTTGGCTATTACTACAAATATACCCCAGCGACTTAAGACTGGTTTTGTGGTTTTTTAAGCGTGTATATATATATATATATATATATATATACATACATATATATTTCTGAATGGGCACTGAATGTAATGAATTTGCCATTCATAACAAACAGATTTTCGTTTCACGGTAAAATAATGTGCAATGTACTGTAACATTGAAATGAGAGTTTCTTCGACAGAGTCATTAAAAGAGATAGATTTTTATTGTGAATCAGCCTAAATTAACTACACTGTATATTTGTTTTTTACATGCAGTTTTTGACAATAATAAAGTTAAAAAAAAAAAAAAAAAAAAGAAACATAGGTAAAGATCTAATGTAGGACAAGGTATTACTGGCTCTCTTTCTTTGGTAAGGCCAGATGAAAAAAAAAAAAAAAATGTTGCTATTCTAACCCTTACTAAAGTTAAAGTCATAACTCTGAGAGTTAAAAACGGACAGACACTCTGGGTATGTGGAAGGGTCAGTATAGGTTGGGCACAGTGTTTGTGAGGGGTTATTAATAGGAGGAACAGCAGAGAAGGATAAGGGCAGAAAATCTCTCACTACTGGGTTATGTATATCAGTGACACCCGCCTCACCCACCCACCGCCCGGCTGCCAGCGAGCCGTCTCTGGCACTCGGGAACTCTGATACTGGCAAAGCACACAAGCATGTCGGGCAGCTTTGTGTAAGCACAGCTGTGTTCATATGATGATGGGCTAACAGCTCGTGGCTGTGTTTTCAATTCAGATAACTGGATATGCACTAAAATCTTAGTCTTGTTTCATCTGGAGTGTGGCTTGGAATACTTCATCTGTAGTTATGATCATCCTTTTAGAGTTCATTTCAACTTTAAAGAAAGTGCAAAAGTGTTTCATGGGTGAATCTCAAAAACTCCAGAGTCACAGTTCACCCAAAAATGTTTAACACAAAGGCTAATTCATGTTTAATTATTAGCTCAGTGTCTAATTAAATTGTGTTTAGATCAAGATTAGTTATAAATAGCGATAAGTAGCTAAGCTCTATTTTTCTCTGTCTCTATGTTGCTTTTACATCAGTGGGCCTTACAGAAACATAACTGGAGAACCATAGAGGTGCTACCTGATTTAGCAAATACCCTCCATGTGCCTTGAGTATCTGTTTAGTGGCACTAAAATAGACTTAGATGAGTTGAGTAAACAGTGTGGTGAAAAGTGCCATTCCAGCATAACTGCACAGCAGTATCTCTGTATTTGTATTTAGTGTAATGAAGCAGTTTAAGAAGACTTAGCTTTACTCATGCATGGCCTCTTACAGGTTTCGTAATCTGAACAAATGGATTATTTGCATGAACACAGTGTTTGTACCCACAGAGGATTCACGGATTTGAATTTAAACCACTTTCAAAACTAAAACCTCTAAGAGAGAGAATTCAGACTCATATTTATTCAAAATTTTGAAGTGCTACAGTGAAATTGCATCCTACTCATAAGGTGATATCTTTAAATTGCTATTATGTTTATTATTAATTATAAACTATCATCATAATATTATACATTGCATACAGTATGTAATATTATATGTGCTGCAGCACAAAGTATGTATAAAGACAGATGTTTTACAAAATATTTCTGTTTTTAACAAATGATTTTCTATTGTACTCTATACTCACTTTCTTTATGTTTTTTTAAAAAACATAAAGAAACTTCAAAATTACAAATACGTGTATGTATGTCTTTTTGTTTGTTCCATACGGTGGCCGAGAGAGCTCAACGTGCTGCAAACTTAAGAAAAATCTGTAGAAAACACATGCAAACTGCAAATTCTAACAACGCCACCAAACAGAGAGAGGCGCTGCAAACACAAAAATGTGCTGCAAACAGCACGGACCACAATAGAAATGTTTCAGGGGGACCTCAAAAAGTGACGAACCTATCTGGGACCTGATTATTTGTTTAGTGGCTTTTGGTCAGAGCAGAGATGTTGTCGCTGAACTAAAAGGTGAGTTTCTTGTGTTTATTTTAACAACATGATCATACGGTCTTTTGGATATAATTAGACTAATCTGACAAATTACACACTTAAAGGTGCTCTATGCGATGTTGCAGGATGTTAGCTCGATTTCATTTTTATCTCAAACCGTATCTATCACCCCTTGATCGTCTTGCTGTCTGCCCTCTGAATACATTGGGAAAAAACCTGGTCTCGAAAGACAACACAGAGG
>JAUCMU010000001.1:4701887-4726338 GCA_032275025.1 Enteromius treurensis
GTGCAGGCTGGTGGTGGTGGTGTAATGGTGTGGGGGATGTTTTCTTGGCACACTTTAGGCCCCTTAGTGCCAATTGGCCATCGTTTAAATGCCACGGGCTACCTGAGCATTGTTTCTGACCATGTCCATTCCTTAATGACCACCATGTACCCATCCTCTGATGGCTACTTACAGCAGGACAATGCACCATGTCACAAAGCACGAATCATTTAAAATCGGTTTCTTGAACATGACAATGAGTTCACTGTACTAAAGTACCACAGTTACCAGATCTCAACCCAATAGAGCATCTTTGGGATGTGAAGGACCGGGAGCTTTGTGCCCTGGATGTGCATCCCACAAATCTCCATCAGCTGTAAGATGCTATCCTAGCAATATGGGCCAACATTTCTATAGACCGTTTCAGCACCTTGTTGAATCAATGCAAAGTAGAATTAAGGCACTTCTGAAGGCGAAAGGGGGTCAAACACCGTATTAGTATGGTGTTCCTAATAATCCTTTTGGTGAGTGTGTGTATATATATATATATATATATATATATATATATAGTATAGATCAAGCTATATTCTAAAGCTATGCAGTTTTCTAACCATTCTCCAACTGCTTGTCTAAACAAACAAACAAACAAATAAATAAATAGGCCTATGTTGAAATACTATAAGCTATATATTTAATTAAATTTATATCAGGCCCTCTTGAGACCTTATTTATTTATTGATTTATTTATTTTTACACTAGTGCACATATACACTATGGACTTTTAATGATGTAATTAGAAGCAAAACATCATCTGACTGCTGATGCAGGGATAAAGACTCTTTGACCGCTTTGTCCCTTTTGACGTAACACTTGCTGCTTTTGCACATACATACTGTAGTTAACATGACTGCAAAGGATGTTCAAGAACATTTCACTTTGAGTGCCTCTGGGTTTCACTCGTGTACTTGCTCAATAATAGTATTAGCTCTTCTTTTTTCCATTAGGATAATCACTGTGCTTAGCTTCTCATTCACAATGCCATTCTCTTGAGGGGATTGCAGAGGTTTCGGTTGTTACGTTAATGTTGTAATTACATTGGGAGGAATTTGGTTGATTGCTGTCATAAAGACATTGTTTGCCTCAAACCACAAACCTAAAGACAGTATGCATAAAATAGTCTACAATAATAAAGAAAAGGTGGGCTTTTTAGGGGCAAAAGGAAGCCGCTCAAGGGCATATTGATGCTCAGACCAAGTTTGCAATGCACCATAACTCAAAAAAGCTAAAGCATAGCAGCAACTTCTACAGAACAAGCCTCGTGAATAATTACTAGATCAATCTGACTGGTTCAACAGGAGAGGGGCATGGTTGATCTCAGACTTCTTAAACTCTGGATAATGGTACAAAAAAGTCAGCATTTTAAGTGCGTCAAAACCTTTCAAAGTTGTCCTAAAACCTAAAATGTGTTCTTGTCTTAGGACAACTTTGAGAACTTTTTTAATCAACTTAATATGTTGACTATTTGATATACTGTATATACAGTAAATACATTAAGTAAATAAAAAAAAAGAAAACAACTACAGTGTGTGTGTGTGTGTGTATATATATATATATATATATATATGTGTGTGTGTGTGTGTGTGTGTGTGTATAAATAAATAAACACAATTGGTAAAATTCCAAAACAAATCAAATTAAAATGAAAAAGAAAATATGAAAATATAATATAATATAATATAATATACATTGATTTGTTCATTCATCCATTCATTCACACTGCATTGAACCCTCAATAACCTATACCTTGAGCAAAAATACAATAAAAAAGAAATGTAATGTGTCAAATATTTGCAGGCTTTATAAGATTAAATACACATTGAAAAGTTTGAATCTGTATTTCAAAATTAAAAAAAAAAAAAAAAAAAATACACATTGAATATATATATATATATATATATATATATATATATATATATATTATTTGTATTGTTTTAATGGTTACTAATGGCAGGTGTTTTATCAATATTTTTCCATTTGTTTGCAGTGTGTAAATGTCATATTCGTATCTATCAGTTAAGTCTTTAATACTGTAAACTACATGCTGCTTCCTATAAGGCTTTATCAGCAGACACCACACATCGTCATGTGTGTACAGGTTATATGTTAGAGGACAGATGTGTGTTGCTCTCGTAGGCAGGCACAAGTTTTGCTAGATATCTGCTCAGTATCAAGCCTCCATCTTGTTTATTTAGTATGCTGTCAGAGATAGTATGAGGATTGATAGTATGAGGATGAGGTTTGGTTGGCAGGGGTTGTGCTTTAACATCAGCCTCTAGCTGCTATTAAATTATCAAGCATATTTCTCTCACTGGTAGCTTTTAAATGAGCTATAATGCCTTTTAAAGCACCCATCAAAATAAGTATTATCTACTGTTCAAGCCTGATTTTTTGCTGGTCTATGAGTGCATGTCTTTGTGTCTGTTTGCATTCATGCATCCATTAGACATCCACACATTTCACTGTCAGTTTAATACATATATTTGGTGCAATTAATTTTACAGAAAATAATGGTCCTGTTTAGAAATATTAACACAGCTAATCAGTTAACCCTGACTTTTAAATTTGCATTAAAATTATATTAGACCAGCAATGGTCTGAACAGTTTAATATTGGAGAAATTGTGAATTAATTTGTGAATATAAATAAACCAAAATAAACATAACCTAAACCAAAATAATACATATTATTAAAAGCAATAATAAAAACATATTTATAAATATATTTATATTTACTTGGATAATATATTAATATGTATACTTAATTTTTATTAATAATATTTATTATTAATGTTTGGATAATAGCTATTGAGGCACATATTAAATGTATACATTATTTAATTATTTTTTAAAAAGCTTACTCAAATTAACTTCTTAGTTAATGTCAAACAAATCTATTTATGAGAATACATTAATTATATAAGTGAGTAATTAAAATCGAACAAAAAACAAAAAAATCTGTAGTTGCCTTGACAAAAATAGATTGCATGAACCTAAATCAATTGCTTCATACAAACAAGTACATATCACTGGGGTTTCCAAAAGAAATGATCACTAGAGGCAGTAAAACTCAACAGAGTTTAGATTAATAAAGCATCGCTTTTGACCAATTCCGAATAACATGTTATGACTTCAAAACAGTATTAATTTGCTGGAAGATTTGAAAACTGATGCTTTTGAACATTAGCATCACACATACTGTATCCAGCTTCATATCTACGGGTTGTAATAGACGGTAGGTGTCACTGAGTACAGAGATATACTTGAGAGGCGAGGAGCTCGGTTTTGAAGCCTACGTAACTACGGTTCGACAAAACAGTTCAATCTGTGTAAAAGGAAGTTGAAATGGTGTAGTTGCATCAACAAATGCCTTTTTATATAAGTTTTGCATTGGTTAACACTATCGGTTAGATGTAGGGTTGGATAGAGCATTAACTTTTAGTGTCAGTCCATGGATATTTCACTTCTGAACCACCGCAATACATACCCATATCAACATAATAAAACGTACCAGGGTTCACGTAATGTGTTTTAGTGCCACTCAGTGGACATTTCTCTTTGAAGCTGCGGTGAAACGTGCAGTAAAGTACCTAGAAACGGTGTAGCACAAAAAGTTCACAGACGTACATATTACATAGACCAGGTTGGTCTTTTCAGCAGGAAAATCCTCATTGCTCTGAGTGAATGTGTTCTAGTTTTGGCATGGTTAAAGTTGCTGTAGCAGAGGGGCGTTTGGGTTCTTTCCTATTAAGAAATATTGTGTTTTAAAAATCCCTCGGGCATTCTCCGGGGTTACTGTCAACAGTCCCCAAGCTGTGCAGAGAATTCCAAGGTCAGAGGCAGAGCCGTGTTCTCTGGGGAGTCATTACTGCAGTCTGTCTGCTGTTGGGGGCAAGATGAATGGAGTTGTGCTCAGTGTACTCAGCCTAGCCTTCATCACCGGCACATCAAGGCCTTCTCTATCAGTGCTCATCTGTGTCTCTCAACGCATATCTCTCTGCTCTTTAAACCTCCCCTCCCATCGTTTACCTCACCTGGTCCGGCACCTGTTTCGCTTCCATACATGTGCAATATTTCAAGCATTTTAGGGTTTATTTCTTTGTGTTTACAACCGAGGCTGCTGCCATTTCATTTTCTAGGAAAAACGCAGAGGTGAAATGAGATAAATCTACTCACCGTCACCTGCAGCCAAACGTTTTGCATCCTTAACTTTTCTGCAGGGAATAGCATCACAAATATGCACAAGCAAAGGCGTTGGAGGGAGAGAGCGAAAGGGAAAAGAAAGTCTTTAAGTGAGCTGTTACATATCTTTGAGGTGTGAAGTGAGTGTTTCTTTTGAAAGCCACCCCCATGTTCTTCTTCATCCTTGAGAAGGGGAGGGATACGTAGAAAAACAGACACAAGGTGAGCAGGAACAGCTGCCCCTTTTGAACAGGACACTTGCTTGACAGGTTTGAGTGGGCGAACGGGAAAGTTAGACGTGTCTTTTCACTATTTTCAGCCCTGAAGAACTGATTTACCTTTCTTGCATCTTTACTGACGCTTTTCTTTCTTTGAGTGTTTAGTGTCACAAAGGGTCTTTTTACATGACTGGAGTTCTGCGTCTGAAAACAGCAGGTACCTCAAAATGTAAAAGACCCTGCTGCAGAAACGAAACAGGTTGAAAACACAAGTTGAAAGTTTGTACATTTGTTGGCAACTTTGTATTTTTAAAGTTTTAAGTCTTGAATAGCTTCTTAAACAACTTATATAGTATTACATTTACGGTAAACACTTTATGTTTTATTAGTTGCTTATCAGCATGCATATTACTAAAATATTAGCCATTTAGTGCTAATTAAGCACATATTGATTACTTATTCTGCATGACCTTATTGTACATCACTAATCCTATCTAATACCCACTACCTTACCAACTATTAATAAGCAGCAAATTAAGAATCTATTGAGAGAAAAGTCATGTTAATAGTTAATATTTTATACAATTTTCAATTTAGTGTCAAATGTTGTCATGAATTTGCATTTTTTCACCACTAATATAGAAAGTCAATGTGGAGAACAGTTGGTACAAAACACAGGCCTGGTTGAAAACTACATCTCCTACACATTTCTGGAGCACATGCACTCACTAACTTCAACCAGAAAATGTGATTAAGTGACATCGTTTTGAGATGTTTCCTCTACAGTTGTTATCGAATGGATGAGCATCACCATGACTGTTGGTCATATGTATATGATATGGTCCAAGACAGTGAACGTAGAGATAAATATATGAAGAAACCTCAGCAACTGAGCGCGGTTCATAAAAGAGGCTGTTTTGTGTTTTATGAGGGGAATGTGTGCAGTCAGTGTGCAATTTGACTCAGATGTTCCTCCTATGAACATTATGACCATGGGTCGAGGAGCATTGAGTGTAGCAAGTAATGATATCTGAACCAGTAGTCCCCTGCTACCTGCTCAACAACAAAAACATTAGAAAATCCATTGAATTGTTATATTTTATATCAAAAACTTTTCTTAGTTTTTCCATTCCATGGGAGGAAACAGCACAAGCTGATTGTGTCAAACTATCTGGCCTTGTTGAACTACAGGGAATATAATATCAGAAGGTCAAAACCACATCTAAAAGCAGTTTGAGATAATGGCGATGCTTGACTAACAGGACACACTGGGGCCTGCTGTAAATCTGCAGTATTGAGGATTCTGTCAGTGTCAGTCATAAATTGATCCACACTCCTCACGCTTGCTTTATGAACGAGAAATTGTCCGCTAAATGAGCAAAAGAGAAACGGCTCGTAAATTCGATGAGAGGAGAGTGACCACTCATCCCTTCGAAATGACAAAGGACAAAAGAGCCGCAATAAACTATGATTCAGACAAACAAAAGCACTTAATGACATGCAATACATTTTTTTTCAGCAGCAGAAAGATTGGAAGATTGGAAGTACAGCATCTATTAATCTTAGATAATGTTCATTTGAGCATTTACTAATGCATTATTTAAATTGCAAGTTATTTGTTGATTAATTAATGCACTGTAAACTAACATAAACAAACAATGAATAATTGCATTTAATTTCAACTAGCATTAACAAAAATGAATAAAAGGTTAAATAAATGCAGTTTTAATTGTTCATTCATGTTAATTAACACATTAACAACTGACACCTTATTGTAAAGTGTGACCAACAAAACTTACTCTTTTCATTTTAGTTAGATGTCAAGGCTAAATTTTGTATTTTCATTAAATTTAACTTGAAATAGATAAAACTAAATCAAAAGCAAAAGTAACATATTAATTATAAATATATGTAAATATTAAAATATACTAAAGGTTTATTTTTCAAAAATATATGAAAATGAAAACTGATTCAAAAATACTAATAAAACTATAATAGTATTTAAATAATACTAAAATAACACTGAGCTATATTCTGTCATTTATCTTCATTAATTTTAGGGGAAAAAACAATGCAGATACCTATAATTCTCTTGAGCTTTTTAATTTTCTGAGCTGCAATGTGTGTGTGCGCATGGTTGGGAGGAATGAATTGAATCCTGTTCTTCAATTGATTAGCAACAGTCGACCTGCGGAACTAAAGAATCAGCAGACTAGAGTCCATAATCCTCTGTCCTGCACTGCAGTAATTAAGGTATTACAGCTACGCAAGAGTGAGAGCGCAGAGTAAGATTACTTTTTTATCACTTATGCTGTAGCACCTCTTCACTTGTAAGTGGTTTTAATAAAAGCATCTGCTAAATCCTTGTTACATTAAAAAAAACAAAAACAAGACAGTATGTATGTGTTTATGTATGTATGTATATCAATTATAATTCAAACCACCTTAAGCACACCATCATTTTAAGTGTGCAATTCGTTATATATTATATTATGTTTATGTATGTAAATAAACCATTAAAGTTTATGTGATAAACAAGTTAACAACTTGTAAGAAGTCTACATGTAACCCTGGACCACAAGACATAAGGGTCATGGGAGTACTTTTTTTTTTTTCCCCGAATTGAGATTTATACATCATTTGAAGGCTGAATAAATAAACGTCCCACTGATGTGTGCTTTGTTGGGATCAGATCAGATTTGGCTGAGAAACAATTTTGAAAATCTGTCATCTGAGGTTTCAAAAATAAATAAATGAATAAAGTACATATTGAGAAAATGATATTTCAAGTTGTCCAAATGAAGTTCTTAGCAATGCATATTGCCAATCAAAAATTAAAAGTTTCATGTATTTACGGTAGTAAATTTAGGTAAAGATCATGTTCTGTTAATTAAAATTTTAATAAAAAAAAACAAAAAAACAAAAAATTAAATATATATATATATATATATATACGTACAAATAAGTATTCCTGTGTATGCAATTGTAAACTGTGACGTTTCATGATGTTTGGGCTAAATTTATCTTACTTTATTTATAATAAATCTTCATGACTTTGCTTTTACAGTTAATAGTTGAGCGCTGCCAAATAATTGTTATAATACACATGTGGCATTGAGAGCCACACACACATCATGCACATACAAACACTCACAAGCCTCATGGGAGAGCAGCAGAATAATGAGAAGACACCTCTGGCAGCTTAATTACTGCACACATCTGTCAGCATCACATATGGAGCAGGTGTCATCGCCTGAGACAAAGTTCCTTTCACTTCTTCTGATATTAAAGAAAAACACAGGAAAGAGTGTCCCTTCTTGACTTTGGAAACATTACTTTCTGGCCTTTCTGTGAGCTAATTTAGAAGCAAAGTGGACAGAGCTGAACTGTATTTGGGGCAGTGATCCATCCATCCACCCACCCATCCATCCATCCATCCATCTATCTATTTAAACACCCATCTTCGATTTTTCTGTAGGACATATAAAGCAACCAATCACAATTCATTTGGCTCTATAACATGTTTAAGAGTGTGAAAATATAAATTCTGGTAACTCAAATATTTAATATTTTTTGAAACCCAGCATTTAGTTGATACTAATTAGTTCTTATTGTCATATAAATGTGATGACTTTTTCCTCCATGAGGGGGTTTGGCATTTTGTGGGGTTTTGGACCATTAAAGAACGTCTCCTGAAAATACTATCAGATAATTTCAAAACTCCTGAAGTGTTTCCAATTTTGTGTGCCATATGCATCAGACATTCAGCCAATGGTCCATGGAGGGGATTTCTGTGGCTTAGATGTCGAGAGATATGAATAGTGCTCTATGACTAAGACTGCCAAGATGTTAATCCAAAATCTGAGCTTTCAATGTTAACTCATATTTGCATTAAATTCTCTCAAGATTGGTTTATCTGAGCCAGATTTGTTGTATTCAATCTGTCACTAGTTCGCTCACCTATATCTGTCTTTATTTCCCAAACATTTGTAGAATACCTGCGACAAAGCTGGTCAATGAAACATAACCGTGAGCTCCATTAATTCTCTTGTGCTCTGAGGGCTTTTACAAGGTGCTCTTTTTTACATTCTGAATAAATGCTTAAAAACTATAAGCCTTGCTGCTCCCACATCAGCCAATCTCAACGAGCGGAAAAAAAAAAGATTTAAAACAGTTAATTCAAACAGTCTGCTGATGTGACCTTGCTTTTCGTCTTGTGCCCTTCAGCGCCAACTCATTTAGTTTTGTACAACGGCACCGCTTTAACCACGGGATTATCAAAGAGAGCATGGCGACAAAGGTGACGCAATCCATGCGACATCATTCAATCTTTATGCATTATGCATAGAACACTGTCAAAAGACGACCAGTAAAATGCAGAATATAAACCAGAAAATACAATAGACTGTGTTTTATGAGATTTGTATTCTATTCTGCAGAGAATATGAAAGCTTTCATTTGTTGTACGTCTTAAAAAATGAAACTTTGAAGAAATCGATGCCATTGTTGTCTTGTGAATCTGTGAAATAGGATCATGACCTCCTTCCAACATCTCTCTTCGACACACTAACGCCCTAAAGCACTTAGTGCTCCAAATCTGGACAGGTTTACAATAGGGAAGTCAGTGACCAAGGTTAATGTGGATCAGTGATATCCTGCGATTTTCTCGCAAAGCACTGGCTATAGACAGCTGTCAGAGATTTAATCATCTGTCCAAGCGCACACACTTGAAAGCAGCCCAGCCAGGCACGGGGCATAGAGAACAATACGTTTCTCCAATCTCCCAATACAATTATTCGCACATGTTGACTTGTTTGAAGTTCTTGCTAAAACGTATGGAGTTTACTTTATAAGATACATGCATTTATCCGGGATAAGACTAAATTTGAGGGGGGAAAAACTGAGAGATTTTTATTGCGTATTTTCGTGAGGTTATGCACTGACAAAGGTAGCTTGTGATGAGTGATGTACTGTAATCATCCTACAACAAAAAGGACACCAAAATGGTGATTAAGAGAGGAAATTCAGAAGCCTCGGTGAGCTTTGATTGAAGGTTGGGATTTACTTGTTATTGAATTGCTATGAAAACTGTTTATGCAAAGCCAACATCAACCTTGACGACTGGCAAAACAGGTAAATTCGTCCATGGCCATCCCATAAATATTTCAGTTATTTTCTCAAGGTCCATAGCAATGCAGTAAAAACTGTCTTATTTATCTGATGCACACAAAATGATGCACCAAATTTCCTTACTTGACTTTTTAACCTTTTTATGTTTTACTTTCTTTCTTTTTGTTCTGCTTTTAAACTGATCTTTTATGGTCTCTACACTGTTGTATAGCCTCTCCAGGTTTTCAGATGAATCCATGAGTCAAATATTGAATAAAGCTTGCAGTTCTGCTCTTTCTCTGAAAATAAGACCCACTTCTGAGAGGAAACTTTTTTTTTTATTTATTTTTTTTTTAATCTTTTTTATGAGTCCTCACTAAGACTGCATTTAATTGATCTAAAATATAGTAAAACATTTGATATTGTAAAATATTATTAAAGTAAAGAGTGTTTTCTATTTGAATATATTGTCAAATGTACCAATTTACAAATTTAGAAGTCACAGTAATTATCAGATTTTTTTCAAAAAACCCAAATAATTTAATAAATTTTGTATTAACCATATTTCACAAAAACAAATAGCATGAAAAAGTATTACCTTGCTGGTTTCAGACAGATATTTAACATTTGATTGAGTTACAGGGTTATGTATGTTTCCCTAGTTTCACAGACAAGACTTAAAGACTTAAGTTCCAGACTAAAATGCATGTTTGAGCTGTCTCAGCTGAAAATATCTTGCTCTGACTTATCTTAAAATATGTCAGTGTCATTGTTCTGTCAAGATGTACACCTGTAATGTTTTCTTCTAAGGCATTTTTGTAACAGTTAAATAACTTGCTTAACTAAGACCTAGTCCCGTTTGTGAAACCGGGCCGTTGTCTTGTATGTTATGGTTGGATATCCTGGTCTATATTAAAAACTTAACACAGCTACAATGAAATAAGTAGGAGTCAGCTAATATAGAAAGGAGATTTAATAGGACTCTTTAAACCCTTATCTAAAGTTAAAAAGATGAATAATTACAGCCTTAAATGTCATTCATTCACTTCTATAGTTTCTTGTGTGGTTTCATGGTTTACACTGCTCACTGACTCACCCAGCAGCTTTCCACTTGCTGTTCGCTAGTCAGAGTCTGGCCCCTTGGGTTCAGCCGATAAGGCTGTAGTAGCAGGCTGATAAATGGCACAGACTCAGTGTTGGTCTGTATCTGTCTTGACAGCAGCCTCCCACTTTCTCCAGGCTTTGTGAATATGTGGAGATTACCACAACATACACCAATGAATTTTAATATACCTGTCTTCTGCACTCCCCTAATGAGAGGCTGGCTCCTGTGTGCATAAGCAGCTCGCCGAACCGTGAACACGACAAACTCTAAAAACATCACATAGAATATTAATTGTTTGGGAGAATAGTACACAGTCACACTTGTCTGTGCTCAGAGCAAGCTCAAAATCGTGGCCTTCACATATCAGGATATCATGAGTAATATACATAGTTAAACACTGAGTGCTTATTTATTAATAGCTAAGAGTTGTAAGGTGTTCTGTCAAATATCTGGCTGTGAAACAGGTTTTTTAGACTTTGTTAGATTGTCATTACCAGATGGTAACCAGATGCCGTTACCAACTGGTTAGCTTCAGCAATACAAGCCCCTGTTGATAACTACACTATCATATCTTAGGGTAGAAAGGATGTTTTTTGATTGAAGCTGTTTTTTGATTACAAACAACATCAAAATCATCATAGTAGATGTTTCACCCATGCACATATGTTTTTAGGGCTTTTAACAGATTTCTCACAGTCTTCTCCAAGAGTGATGAATCACATTTGTGGCCAGATTAATGAAAAAAGTTTAAGAAAAGAAATGTCTGTTGGTTTTTTTATATAAAAGAAAAACTGTAAAAGAGACACACGCACGCATATATTTTTGGTCTTGTGGTGGAAAAAATGTACACCAAATGTTGTAATAAATATGCGGATAGCACAGCTCAGACCGTTTGGTCGTGGGAGATTTTGATGAGATGTGTTTGAGTTTATACAGAATTTCAGATTTATTAAACGTGAGCACAGTTTGTTAAAATCAGACAGACCTTTTCTCGTGAGAAACTGGAGATTTAAGCAAAAGTCTGCTTCATGGAGAAACTGTTTAGATCCCAGTTGTAAGTTTTCTATCTTGTGAAGGAGGAAAAGTCTAGATAATATTCTTCTTTCACATGAGCAAATTGATCTCATATATCAGTTTGTGGTAACCTTTTTTTTCTCTCTTTTTTTAATCTGTTGAGTTTACCATAGCCCATTTTCCCAATTTCCAAATGCACCCACTTTTCTAGAAAGCATTTTTAGTCTTCCCATCTAAATGTATGTGAATACACACCCTCTTTGTGAATGCACTGTTTTTGCAGTCATAAGTAGGCAGGAGACTGAGCCACATTTGCAAACCATCTCAATGAAATTCTCTTTCAATTTAGTAGAGGTCACTGCAACATATGGATGTGGAGAATCTATCAGTCTCTCACATTTATGATTTGAATACATTATTTCTGTAGGTGGCATTTCATTAGCTCTCTCCAAGAGCTTCACCTATAGGGCAAAAATGAGGATATTTCATTCTATTATAGATTTCGGCTGGACCAAAGTTTAATGTATTCAATTGCCATGCGTGTATTTTATCCATCATCCTGTTTTATATAGAGTATATAGCAATGTCAAACCTGGTTAAATCTGTGGTGCTTCTTCTGATTGATTTGTAATCAATACAATCTGTCTGAGAGCTGCACATTTAAAACTTTTTCCTTGTAGGAAAGAACAAGTAGTTGTTCTCTTACCTAGGTGTGCTGATTAGTAATCATGGGTCACAGCAGTCTCGGGTTCTAAATTGCTGAGAAGGTCTTCTTGATATTAAACTTCCTGTTCAGGATACACTCCATTCAACAAATAGTGTCCTGCAAAGTGAACTTTATAAAGTATTTCAAACTACATTTTCTGGACCAAATTTTTTCTGGACAACATTTATTGGCAGTGATGCATATTTTTTTTTTTAGAAACATGCTATGATGTCGTACGTCTGACTTTGTGAACCAATTAACACGTTTTAAAGCATTATCGGTTAAGCTACGGATTGATTTGGAGTTTAGGTGTTCTGTGACAAACTTTTGATTATTTTACCATCTCCCTCTGTAATGTGCTGAACTTGTGGTAATAGAAGTGAAGGCAGTGTCAAAGTTTTAATGTCAGTCAATGAGTGATAGTGAAAAGAGTCATTACTCTCAGTCCATTGAGTTCATTATTGCCTCTCACTGTAATAACAATATATCAGAGACTCTGTAGTTTGGAGCTCCACCACTCACTCGCTCCTGTTCTGTATTTATTGATTCATGGTGTAAGGTCAGTCGTCCAGGTCAAGTCATAAAACTCATAATGTTTTATTAGTATGAAACCTTGCACATTCAGGAGAAAATCAATTTATTCAATGATGCTGGTGTCATGCCAAATCTAAAACCATTTTAAGGGATAATTGCTGATCAAAAAAAACTTTTGTGGTTTTCGTTTGTAATGCAATATTAAAGAATTACTTTGTAATATAGTTTGTCTTGATACAAAACAGTAGATACATAATATACGTATGTACACTCTCAGAAATAAAGGTACAAAAGGTACACATTAGGTTCAAATATGTATACTTTAAGTACTAATATGTGCTAAAATGAACCCTTTAGGTATAAATATGTATCTTTTGAAAAGGTATTTTTGAGAGTGTATGATGCCATAAAAACTTAAATAAGAGTATAAAGTCGTTCCATTTAAGTCAGGCAGCAAATGTGCAAAATATTTCTAAAAATGCATAATGTCTGAATCCATGTGTGATGCAACATATTATTACAGGGTTGCAAATAAGCAAACTGTATACATTTTAACAGAACCAGTTTCTGACACCATTGGATAATTTTATTTTTTTATTTTTTTATTTGAATTACTTTTCTTTGCTTGAAAATTGTGTTATAAATCACTTACCCCCATGTTGTTCCAAACCCAAAAGCTTTGTTCATCTTCATAACACAATTTAAAATGTTTTAGATGAAAACCAGGTTTGGCGTTTATCTACTTATATAATGTGAATTCTGAAACATGAAAAGTACACAATATCAAACCTTGCTTAATATGGGTCATTTAGGGTTCTGACTTGGGATTTGGTCAATCCCAAGTCAGGTTGGACCTAAAGGGTTGGCCAATTTAACCCTAACTGTACTGCCTCTGTCAGTCTCAAAGACAATGGATCACTCTGGATGAAGATCACCAATAAATTATCGTCCAATTTGGGAATCGCAGTCTCTGTTGCAAAACCTTTAGATTAACTTTGAGCCAGGTTCGATTGTTTGGGTCGCTTTGCCTGAGACTTCTGTTTGAGAGTCTCCTCAAAGTTGGATAAGCCATTTTACATCTGTCCCCACTGTTTGTCTGCACACTATACAGTGAATTTGGCCTACATTTGTTCGGTATATTTTAATACTCTTTTGATGCCTCTTTTGAGTCACACTCTCAGACTGAATATGAGATCAGTGGACTGTTTACAGTAATATGGCTAGTATGATACAAAACAAATGGCTTGCAGAATCTGCTCGCCAAAAGCAGGATTCAGCGTCATGCTTTATGTTGTGCTGCTTTTTTAGGACGGCATTGAGAGATCAGAGGAGAAGAGCATCAGTTGACTGACTCTTAGGATCTTTTCTACAAGATCCACAAGATATAAAGACTCAGAATGCACTGAAGTGTAAGTGCAGCATGCTGTGTACCTTTACACTGGACTGTATCACCACAGGTTTTTTTTCAGGTCATTTCCCTAATATAATCCACTCTTTAATGGTTGCACATCAAGCAGTTATGTTATGCTGACATATCCCCTGATGATATGTTGTAGTATATTGTTTTACCACCTTAAAACCTATAATGAGTGAATTGAAGATAAAAGACATATTTTATAAAGGCAGTAGCAATGTAAGTACAGCATTATGGGCGCTGCTTTGTTTTCATCTTGTGTTCTCAATGGCCTTAATCTTCTACTAAATGGCATAATGGATTTGGAAATCAAAGCAGGAGCCTGATGTTCAAAGGATTATCTAAAAGTGCTTTATAGCACTTTCATCAGATGTTTAGGTAACTCAGCTGTTCTCGGCGAGAGGAAAGATATAAAAGCAGCTCTCACACAATAGCATTATTTCACAATAAAGAAAAACTAAATTGTCTTTTGTGGAGCTGTTTTATAAGGAATTTTAGATTTTTAGTTGAAAAACAAGTCATAAAGATTAATGAAACGGAATTTTGTCATACACGCACAGTTTTTTCGTTTTTCCAGCTCAGCTCTTGCAACATAGTAGAGAAAAGACAATAACATTGGTAAAGTTTTATTGATTTATTTTATATTTGAATGTCCTTGCCATTCAAATATAAAATGGCAAATATACCGAATACCATGCATTTTGGGTGCATTGAAAAACTAAGCACATATTATTCCTTTCCGAAGGTGATCGGCATGGAATGAATGATAATTTCAATGAGTGTGAGGCATCACAGCTTGAGTTCTATGAACATCCGTATCTGATTTCGGAACAGTCAATGCAAAGGCTCAGAGACACTGTTCATTAAATGCTATAACACTCAAAATTCATCAGAACCACACAGAAGCTGAGTGTTTATCAAGAATCTTATCATAATGCTCCTCTACAGCACCCCTGCAGACATACCTAATTAATAGTGCAATTTCATTTCATTGTTTTGTGTTGAAATATATCTAAACGACAATATCGCAAGTATGCAGATCTGTACAAATCAAATGTTTAAAATATTTTTGAGTGAGCTACTCCCTTAGATAATATATTTAAACCATATTTCTTGAATTATGAAAAAGAAATGGTGTTTTCGAAATATAATTTTTAACAGGGTAACTGCCTGTAACTCCTCTGGATGATGCATTCTATTTAACATACTCAGCTCATGCATCGGCATTCATCTAGAATATCAGCATATGTTCTCTCAAGCTGTTTATCTGTATCCCATCTACAGGATCAGCCGACATGAGCTGTTCCTGCTACATTAAGTGCAAAACTCTTTTCAGGGTTAGAAGGAAAGAACGGCGGCTGGAAATTGGCTGGGACGAATCACTAAATCCTCTGTCTGCTTAATAAAATCACTTCCACCTGTGTCTCACCAGCAGGTGATGCCTCGCTGCTCACTGAGAAAATCCAACAGAACGAGCTAATCAATCAGATGAAAAAGGTTTTAGAGAGATTATAGTGATTCACTATATATATATATAGTACTGTGCAAAAGTCTTAGGCCACTGGTATTTTCACCAACACAAAATGGTTGTATGAAATAAATCAATAAATCATTAAAATGTACCATGATTTTGCCACATTGTTTATTTAAAGCAATTTCGGTACCACTTTCTTTTAGGGTCTCTTAACTAGTTGCTTATTAGCATGCATATTTCTAGAATATTAGGCATGTATTAATACAAATTAAACTCATATTAATGCCTTATTCTACATGACCTTATTCCACCCATTCCCTTAATTTAGCAACTACCTAACTAATTATTAATAAGCAGCCAATTAGGAATTTATTGAGGAAAAAAAGTCATAATTATAGCAAAGTGTTAAGAATCTTTCTCCTGATTAAAAATTAATGCAATACATAGAACTTTTCTGTGATGTAAAAATGGGATTTATATGAAGTCACTAAATATGTGCATATGCTTTCTGATCACATAAGCTTGTAATGGTTAATACTTGTGTCGACTGCAAAACCACATTTGTGTGGTGCTCAATAAAGGCTTGCCATTGCTGAGAAAATAAGACGATTTATTGTGCCATCGGGTTTGAGCTATAGAGGATGAGGGGCATTATAATGATATCAGCAGTAATGTTTTCATCTGTCAGCCCATCAATCCTGGTGTGGTTCTCACTTAGCTTTTTAATAATGTCATATACATCCTTACTCACAGATCTCTCAGACGCCAGGGATTCTGAATATCACTTTCATTTCTGACTGCATGCAGGGTTAAAAAGAGACGTAAGAAAGTTTTTACATTACAGTGTTAGACAGCTACACTAACAAGACTGCTGTTGTAACAAACAAATCTAAACTTATTTCTGAACAGCGTAAAGAAATAAAACAACTTTTATAAGTCAACGTTTATAGGTAATGCCCACAATAAGATGAGCAACAAAAATATCTCTCCTTTTTTAAAGACGTTTATCAGCTTGGTGGATGTAGACATTTTTGCTTGAGTTTCTTTGTCACACACAGAGCATATGGATTCACCTAAAAGAAACGTCTACCCCCGTGGTTGTGATCCCCATGGTCTAACAACATCATTTACTGAAATGACAATAAATTAAAGGTGTCCTCATTTGCCTGTCATTATGCTTTTTGTGAAATAAATTAGTTGAGACCTCCGTGAGCAGCACAGCAGTAGGCCATGTTAATATTGTTTCTCTTGGCAGCGACACCATGCAGATATTTCAAGAGTGAATGGGACAGACATGCCCACAACATTCAATACAATGGGCAAAAGACTCATTGCGTACAGCAGGAGTGTGTGTGTGTGTGTGTGTGTGTGTGTGTGTGTGTGTGTGTGTGTGTGTGTGTGTGTGTCTATGTGTGGGGGAAATCACAAATAGCATATGATGTGTGTATTTTGGTATGTAGGTATCTGTAGTTACACACAGAATTTAGAGCAACCTTACAATTCATCTGTAAATTCATCTGTCTATTGAGAATTTAGTCTTCTTTACATAAATGTTACAGAATTATAGTTAGTAAAAATAGAATTCTGTAATTAATTACTCACCCTTATGTAAGACCTTCATTTATCTTCGGAACACAAATGAAGATATTTTTGATGGAATCTGAGAGCTCTCTGACCCTCCATAGACAGCAAGGATATTATTATGATAAACATACAGAAAGGTTGCAAGGACATCTGTCTTATACATTTGTTCAGTTTTATCTTTTTCATTATCTAAATGCTATTACAGTTTGATCCTGTGAATGACTGTTCTGTTTATTTACCAGATTTTCTTCTGAAGTTTCCCTCCAGGGTTCAGTTGTTCCGTTTTCCTTTTGCCTTGACTTACAGCATCATCATCTACCCACTGAATGTTATAAATATTATAAATATTATAAGCAGTAGCTGACTTGCATTAATTACTGCTAACAAATGGCTAATATTTTAGTTAAATGCATGCTTATAAGCAACTGTTTAAGTGAGTCTTAAATAAAGTGTTACCAAATATTTCATGTTTTGTTAATGTGAATTATTATTAATAAAATATATGATATTATTTTATTAAAAGCATTGATTCTAAAAAAAAAAAAAAAACTAAAATTACATTGAATGTTTTATATTCAATTTACGCATGTTCTTATACTGTGGTCAACAACCTCAAAAACTTGAAATGTAGAAGAGGTTAGAAGAGAAGAGAATCGTGAATACTGGTGCAGAAGTGACACTGTGAGTATTTCCTGCCAAAGGAAATGAATGGCCATGTGTTTCACACAGGCACACATAAGCATTCTAACATGAATCACTGGACATGTACGTTCTACTCACACACACAATATTCAGCTTTGTGGTGCTCAGCAGGCATGAGCCAGCTGATCTAGCAGATGGTTCAGGCCGGACCCAGGAAGGTGTTTGATGGGTGGAAATAGGTGTATTTAATTGCATGTCAAGTCTGACACCTCTGCCGGGGTTAAAGGGGCCTGTCTGTTCCTGTGCCTGTTAGCCCTCACAGCTCCTTCAGCCAAGACTCATCACTGTCCCTGGAAAGCATAGCTAATAGAACACACACTCACAAAACAATAGATCTCCACTGGTTTTACACAGAGCCTGGAAATGTACACTGACCATCTCTAAACATCACAATAACCATGCACAGTTCATGCAGTTCAACAAATACAGTCAGTCATAGGTAATCAATGAGAGAGCAGAAGAAGAGATGATCTAGTGCACACCAACCTAAAACAAGAACAGCGAGTTCAGAGCTTGAAGAACTGCCTGATCAGTTTAAATCAGCAGTGTGGGGGGGGTTGTGGTTCTTGAGATTCACCACTCCACTGGCTATAAATCAGAACTGTTTTTAGTAGTTGTTGTTTTTTGTTTAGTTTTGTTTGCTGTCATTTCCCAAAATGTAATTTGCAGTGGTTTTAATGAAGTCTGTAAAGAGGAGAAAATCAGGAATATCAAGCACACTGTGATGTTAGAAATACTGGAAGACAACTATGTGGGAGTTTATATAAAAAATATCTCTGAGAGAAACTGACTTCTTCAGAAATGTTTTCCTCTTACCTTCATATAATGCATATTAATGTAGTATTTAAAAGTAAAGTTATGTTGTACCAACCCAGTCTCACGGGAGTTTGTGATGTAGTCACGTAATTTTATTTAATCTATTTATTCGTGTAAGGGACACGTTTATTTTGTTATTTTCGTAAGTCCAGCATGTTTTTTAAAACTAATGCATTTCAATTGGATGGATCTTAGTTTAAAAAATGTGCTGGACTTACGAAAATAACGAAATAAACGTGTCCCTGCCACAAATAAATACCGTGAGACTGGGTAGGTTTTACACAGCAGCAAGCACAAAAAAACGCTTTATTGCTGTTGTTCCATAAGCGCAATCTGCTGTCAGAAAATAAATTAGCATTTTCACCCAGTCAGTCACTAAATTTAAGCTTTTTGCTTCAGAGCCGAGCTTCATATGAAGACTCTGTTCCTGAGACCTTCATCTACTTCGAGTGGCGGTGTTGGCGGCTGGTGTCATGGCGTTGCAGCGGTAGTGGTTCCAGTCAAGTGGATTGCCCCAACAGTTTGTACTACCCACTGTTGTGTGCAGGCCACCATCTCCCCTGTGCGCTTCAGCCTTATATCTAATAAAAACAAAGCCTAAAGAGCAAGCTCAAGGGTGTTTCATCTTTGTAAAAATGTCGTACCACCCATGCGTTCTTGGTTACCTGGTGCCGGGCGACGGTCACGATAGCTGCCTCATGTGTCTGGGCATTAAGCACTCGGAGGCAGTCTTTGTGGACAAGTCATGTTCCTCCTGTGGGAAGATGACCGTCGCAGAGTTGTGGACCAGGCTCGTCCCCATTCCCCTGCTGCGATCTGGTGCTCGTTCCGGCGAGAGTCCGAGGCTATATGCCCAAGGTTCCCACTACTCCATTTGGAGCACGGCCCTTGGAGGAGGCAGAGCCAGCCCTGCTGGTGCTATGTCCCATCCGAGCACTAAGATGTTACGTTGACTGGACACGTAGCTTCAGGACCTCAGACCTGCTCTTTTTTCTGTCACGGAGGGCGGCAGAAGGGGAATGCCATCTCAAAGCAGAGGATGGCCCACTGGATAGTGGATGCCATCACCCTGGCTTATCAAACACAGGGTGTGCCCTGCCCCCTCAGTGTACGACCTCACCCAACAAGAAGTGTAGCATCGCCCTAGGCGTTGGCACGTGGCACCTTGCTTGCAGATATTTGCAGAGCTGCGGGTTGGGCGACCCCTAACAAATTTGCTAGATTTTATTGCCCTGTGTGGAACCAGTATCCTCCCGTGTTCTCACCTCAAATAGGTAGTGGCACGAAGTGGCCCAGTTTCGGTCGGCTTGGCAACAATTTCTCCAGAGTGTCCAGTAAGTAGACCCTGTCGAGTTTCTCCATCCCCTGTCGGCAGCCGGATGTTGCAGAGCATCTGGCCCCATGCCCTCAATGCGATGAATTCTGTGAGAGCCGCTAGAGGGCTGGGGCCCCATGTGTGGACCTTATGTAGGTGCGGACCTTATGTAGGTATTCCACGGTAAAAAAAAAAAAATGGGTCTGCCGTCCATGAGGGTTCAGTCACCTCCTATATTCCATATGCATTGAAGTTCATGTTGTATTTGTCTTAACCTCCTACGAGAAGGCTGACTTCCGCACATCTTCTTAGACGTCCCTGTTACTGATGGTAGTGCAGTTCTGGTATCTTGTGGTCGGAGTCCTGACCTAGAGGCCAAACACTGGGGGCTTGGGAGACTCCCACACAACGCTGGAAGGGCCTGCGATCAGATGATGCTGGATGTTAATCAGCGCTTGCCGGTTTCATTGGCTTATTTTTATACACGCAGAGTAGATTGGTCATCTCTAAGCGAGATTCCTATTCATCGGTCACCGATGTGACGTCTCCGTTCCCTTCTGAAGGGAACGAGTGTTACATATGTAACCGAGACGTTTTTTAACATTAATTAAATATGAGAAACAGTTACTGTAAGATTATTCTTTTTCATTTGTGAATTTAGAAGTTGCGTGATTTACTCTTTCTTGTTGCTCTTGGTCATGAAATTATGTAATAAATTAATTCCATAGCTTTTTACAATGTCTTTGTTTGCCCTGCATATTGGTAAATGACACCCCATGCGATATCCTTCATCAGGAGTGAATCTTACTGGGTCACTTCAACCTGAGTTAAGATGCCAGAATAAAGCCTGGGGTCACTGAGTTTCCAAGCCAGGATTAGTCTCCAGGATCAGTGGAACAATCGCTCATCAAATACTTCATTAAAACCTGCCGCACAGCCCTCAGTGCTCAGCTGGGCGAAAAAATAAAGAGACGCTGACTTTAACTCTGTTGCCAGGCATGCAGGCTTTTTTAATTGAAAAGTGGAAAATGCCTCTTTTATCTGGTTGTTGTGGATGGCAGATGTTTAGTGTTGCAAAAGCAGGTCAGTAGCGTAGAGTAAGCGTAAATGCACATGAACCTTCGCTCAGTAATTTGGATAATTACTTTCTTGAAGTAATGACCTGTGTCTTTTCACACAATATGTGCGATGCTGGAGCGTCCATATGGGGGAAAAGATTTATGATTGTGGCCTAAGGACACTGCACACATTGTTTAGAGAAGCTAATGTTGCTTTGGAAGGTTTCCAGTGACTTGCCTTTATTATTTTTTATTCTTCTTTACTTCTGTACCTCTCACCCATCTGCTTATTTTTTGTTGACTTGCATATCTGCAGTTATTTAATGCTTATTGTCTATCCAAGACTATAAATTATTAAGGAATTGTTTGCTTTTCTTTTTATGATCCTTACCTGTTCTCTCTTTTTCTCTTCTATAGTGTGTCCTGGCACTGATAACAAGCTCAGCACGCTGTCGGATTTAGACCAGCAGTACAAAACTCTTCGCAAGTTCTATGAGAACTGTGAGGTGGTCATGGGTAATCTGGAGATCACCAGCATTGAAAGAAATCGAAATCTGTCTTTCCTCAAGGTGAGATTATCATTGCAGTCTATAACAGTATTTTATGGATGTCATTACGGGTACAAGGAGGGGCTTGATTAAGGGATCCTCCAATGGGAAAGTTATAGATTTTTGTCAGAGTAAATGGCATATTTAATTTGATGTATATGAAGATGAGGTCGTAGGGATTGTGGGGCAGTCTGCTCATTATGTTGAAAAGACTTTGGGCCATGTGTCATTTCACAACACTTTCTCCATAAAGCCTTGGAAGACAATCTAGTTTTTAATGTTGTCGACATTGACTTCGACATCGACTTCCATAGTATTTTTTACAAAATACGGAAGTCTGTGGCTACTTGGTTATCAACATTCATCACAATGCCTTCTTGTGTGCACAACAGCAGGGTTATGAGCGACATGAGGGTGAGAAATAATGAAAATGGTTTATGTTTTGTTGAAATTCTCTTTTAAAGGTCTTAAATCAAATACAATTATTATTTATGTGTTTTAAAAATCTAAAACTTCAAAGTTAAAATACTAAAAAGTCCAAAAGGTTGAAAACCCTTGGTCTAGGCAGTTGTTTTTTTTGGTAGACATGTTATAATCTTTGTTCTCTTACATACTGTATCAGGGTAATTTTGGGACCAGCAGAGAATAGGGGCTCATTTCCTTTGATTTTCTCAAAAGTAATGTAGTGTAGTGATCAGGGATGGAGGAAACTAATCAAACCCCTCTCAAGTTTCAGTATATTTCTTAATAAATCCCTAATCAGTGAAAAAGAGGATAAAAAAAACAGAAATTTTAAGTTTTACGGAAATACAATTGGGTTGTTTCCAACATGCTGTTTTAAGAAGAATGTAATATATTTAGATGCAGTCTAACTCTTTGTATTAATCAGAAGTTTTAATATATAATAATTATGAAATTTTCTGGAATCTCTTTTTGTCGTATATACATGGCTTTTGAGTTTTGTATTGCTGTACAAGAGTAAGATGTACATAGATTACTGTTCAAAAGGTTATTATTGCTGCTTTAATTATTACTTTTTTGCTGTATTTCACCATGTTGTTTATTACTGCAATGTTAAATGAATGTTCAGCATCATTACCTCAGTCTTCAGTGTCATATGATACTTCAGAAATAATTTTAATATGCTGATTTGCTCCTGAAGAAATATTTCAGGTAATAAGAAATGTTAAAGTAGCATCATGGCATCCTGTGGTAGGCTAGAATGTTGGAGACTTTGATTGACAGCTCATTAAAGTCTCATCAAGCCACCTGATTGTTACATGTCAGCTGAGTGGGAACATCAAGCTCAATGTCCCCAAAGACAATGCCTTTGTCTGCAACTGAAATATCTGAAAAATGTAAACCGTGTGGGTTGATGTTGTTCAGTTGTGTTGGTTTTTGCAGACCGAGCAGGATTTGCAGCACAACAGGGCTTTACTCCGGTGTAATAATGCTTCAGTTGTTCTGGCTGGCTCTTGTTCTGTTACACGGGTCATTCACTCCGGTCTCTACGGTCGTTGTGAAGAGTGAAGTGGTTTCGGGCAGTAGTGAGGAAGTTGAAATTGTCTTGAAAAAATATCTGTATTACATGCATATAATATTCTACTACTCCACAGTCTCAGAGGAATGAGCCAGGGAGGTTTAAAGAGATTACATTTGTTTTACATGTTACGTTAATAGTGGAAACTAAATTGAATTAATTAAGTACCAAAACCAAAGAAAATGCAATACTAATTAAACTCAATTAGCAGAATTTGTGGCATAATGTGGATAGTAAAATATGATGGGATTAGATGAGATTATATATATATATATATATATATATGTACATATAAATAAATTATGTTCTTACAGACAACTTTTAACCTTGTCTACTAAGGATCAGGGTTATTATATGTAGTTTTTTTTTTTATAATTTTCAGTCTGTTTTTAATTCAAAGTTGCTTTCATCTTGAAATATGAATTTCAGTGCACAGTCAAATTAGGTGTGCATGTGCTTAGAATGTCGATTGCAGTCATTTGTAATCAACACTCCAAATATATCATGTTCTTTTTTCTTATTTCTTTTGATTTTGCCTTGTTACATCAACACACTCATCATAATTAGTTTGGAAATTAAGCTTCTGTGAAGATAATCAAGATAAGAGATGCAATAAAATATTTTCTAGCATCTAATTTTGGAGGTTATGTGGAAACATATCCATATTATTATTCCTATAAAAATGGGGTAGGGGTTAAGGTGGGTTTTGCTTGTTTCAGTTGCTTCCAGCTATTTTTAGCTGTACAAAACCACTCATTTTGCTGCTTGATATTGCTATTTGTCTTAAAATTTTATTTTAGTGTATTATCTTAATAATGAACATGCTGGTTTTTGCGCATGTACAATGAATCCGCAGAAAACAAATATTACTATTTTTAATGGGTCACAGGTGCTTATCCTTTCTAATTGAGTTCAAATCTCATTTAAAACAATGTTGTTAGTTAACCGTTTAATAATCGGTAAACGAGCGTCGGTTACGAGAAATAACCGAAATGAAATCCCTATTTGCAACCCATTTGTAATTTAGTGAAGTTTCTGCAAATAAACTATTTCGAGTAGGAGCGCGGTTGATTAATCACAGCTGGCACCTCATCATC
>JAUCMU010000001.1:4764529-4793791 GCA_032275025.1 Enteromius treurensis
GATAGATAGATAGATAGATAGATAGATAGATAGATAGATAGATAGATAGATAGATAGATAGATAGATAGATAAATCTAGAATTTAGATTCATGTTTCATTTTACCAACATATTACGGTTACACCCATTAGTTGCTTATTAGCATGCATATTACTAGAATACAATTCATTTATTAGTGGTAATTAATGCCTTATTCTACATGACCTCATTCTACATCCTTAATCCTACCCGATATCTAAACTTTACTACTACCTTACTAACTATTACTAAGCTGCAAATTTAAAAATGTATTGAGGGAAAAGTCATAGATAATTGTTACCTGTTTTAAAGTATTACCTAATAACGATATATCCGTAAAATTGTTTCAGTTGATTAAAATAATTGTTTAAGGGTTGATTATAAAAAGTGAGCATAAAATTAACTTATTTTAATAAATATAATTTGTATATTATTGTTTATATAATGCAATAATATTATGCCATTAGTGGTGTAAAAAGTTTATTAAAAAAATATATATAATAATAAAATAATAATAAAAAACAAATTTTTCTAATAACACTAAAGTCTTTTGACCAGTATATCAGTATAATATACCTTAATTCATAAATCCAGTCATCAGTTGTCAAGTTGACAGTTTATATATGTTATATACCAATTGCACGATTTCATTCGTTATTGTTTCATGAATAAAATTATTATGCGGGCTGCTTTTGAAACTCCACAAGTTCTGACACTAGACTATTGGGTACAGCTATGGTTACTGCAGTATTTTTTTGTTTTATGAAGACTATCTATCATTTAGATTGCCGTTCACCCCAGTCACTTTGTAAACACAATTGTGTACAAACTTCTGCCTTGGGGATGTGTGGGAAAAGATGAAAAGAATCAGAAAGAGGGATGGATTTCATCTAAAAGTTATAGTCTAAAAGCAGGACCACGTCTGGCCAGTGCTATGGCTCAGACCTAAATCCGACTAATTGTTTCTCAGCCTGTCCCAAGCGGGCGCAGAGCACATTGCCATCTGTGAATGACAAAGAGGAAACACACATCTGACAACAAATTTACATTCTGGTCCACCGGGAGCATCAGAGAAGAGCACTGCTTTCCTGCTGTAGTCATTAAACAATGACAACTCTGACCAACGTCTGAATAGGATTCCCCGTGGCTGAAAAATGTAATTTAGTTCCTAACAATAATCAGTTGTGGGGGAGTGTCATATTTTGGAGAATGAACGAGGGTCTCATTACACTCAATTAATTGTGCTTGAAATCAGCAGCCCCGGTCTATGAATGGGGATGTGCCAAACATCTCCAGTCGCTCAACCAAGAGTTCAGACCTGAGAGCAGCGTTATGTGTTTCTCAAAGTGGTTATGATTACTATGTTAAATTAAAATAAAAGATAGGTAGGTAGAGGGTTAAATAGAAGCCTTAGTAGTACTGATTCTAATTAATTGGAGAATCAAATTAAATAATGTTTGGGGTTTTTTTTATAAAAAAAAATGAAGTAATAAATAAAATAAACAATTAAGAGTTGCAGGTGGGCTGAGGGGTAAACGGAAGCCTAAATCTGATTCTGATTATTTGAACTATTATATGGACCCACGCTGTTTTTTGTGTATGTCTCTTTAAATGCAAATGAGCTGCTGCCAGAATAGAGCTGTGCTTTTACAGCTTTTTCCTCAGATACTCTGCTAAAAAGCATTTGTTTGGTTTTGATCATCTTGTCTATTGTGCTGAAATCATGTGTTTTAAAGCGGCCCTATTATGTCATTTCCAATATTGCCTTTCATGCAGTGTGTAATGTAGCTGTATGTGAATGTTAGCATGCTTTGCTCGAACTTTTGCCATGGCATTAGAACTGGTACACCATTGCCACTTTTCACAATGACACAATGACAGCACCTACACTTGCAGGTAAAGGGGTGGTAATGTTATAATAAGATTTCCTTTTTTATGCCATTGTGGGGTGGAGCCAAATCTGAGCAGCTTGTCTTTTTAGATTTATAGTGGTTAGATGTCTTGGTAATTTGTAGTTAGTTGGTAGTTTAGGGCATCACATGAGCACCCATTTTGACTGTAAATTCTTTCCAGTGTGAGAAACTTCAAACTGTGAATGTTCGTTCACTCGGTTTCCGAGGTTTTAAGATCTGGGAGGTTTCTTTGATCCCCACTCTGTTATTGACAAGGCCCCATCTTTCCCTGTTTTGGAACCGGCTCTCAAAATTTCCCTCTTAAACATGGGCTGATGGAAACGAACAAAGGAAAGGGTATTGATGGGTCTGCTAGGCAGCCCCTCTGCCGTATCTCCTGCAATCTGAGCTGCCATCTGCTTAGATAAAATTTAAAGAGGACTGTTTGTTCTTTCCTCTCAGACCAGTGCCGAGAAAGATTTTTCTAATTAAAATGCCATTATTTTTTCATGGATCTTACTCAGCCGACTGGTATATTAGCCAAGCTCTCGCCAGTGTGTGAATACAGTGTCTGTGGTTCAGTTGGCCGTGGTTCAAGAAGACATGGAGGATGAGTCGGAGACAAAACAAAACCTGCTGTATGTGTTGTTGCTGAGAGAATACATCACCTACTTTGACTGAATAAAGGGATATTTATAAGACAATCATTTATTCATATACGGCCAAAATTGGTTGTTGGAAAATGATAAAATAAAACTAAATAGGCTAATCTAATTTATTTTATTACCTTTGCCAATGTAGTTTTTTAAAAGTATAATATTTTTATTTTTTTTCATGTGCATATTTTAGAGATGTTCGCGAGTTTGCCAATGGATCGGTGTGTGTGGAGTGTGACAGCCAGTGTGAAAAGCCTGAAGATAAAACGTTTACCTGTCATGGCCCTGTAAGTAACCCTCTAAAGTCAACATCATCAGAATTGATCAAATTAACTTTTTTGGTTGTCCATGATTCATTTGTGTATTTTGTTCCAAATAAAGTATATTCCTTTTTTTGCCTTCGTAATCTTTCACAAAAATGCATAAGCTTGCCTTGAATTTTCTCTATCATATATTTTGGAGTAAAATTGGATGCTAATACCATGTTGACAGTTATTAAAATACCTTTTAAAGTTGCTCTGCTATTCCAGTCCAAACCATATTTTTCAGTAAATTAAGTTAGATGTCCTCTATTTTGTCTGTAAAATGTAAAAACACAAGTGCCGAATTTTGTTTGCTTTAAATGCAGAAGAAACAAAGCTGTCATCTTCTTATCATAAACTGCCTGTTCATCTCAGTTCCTAAGCTGCATAATTAGCAACATCAGAGCTGTCAGAGAATGTAAGAATTTGTTCAACCGTGTGACAACCGTCTCAAAACAGTCAATTACTTAGATCAAATATGTATGAATTTGTTTATGTTGTCAGCACTGCTATGTGTTTTAAGTAAAATTTTATGAAAGTTACTCAAACTCACAAGAAAGTACCAAAAAAGTGCAACGTGCATAAAATATTTGGGACAATCATCAATAAAGTATTGTAAGTAGTCCGTTTTCCTTTATTTATCCATAATCAAGCTTCTAGATTTTATTTCTTTTTATAAGTTATTGTAAACCATTTTGTTTTTACGTTTAGGGTCCAGATCACTGTGTGAAGTGCTCGCATCTCAAAGATGGACCCAACTGTGTGGAGAAATGCCCTGATGGTCTGCAGGGAGCAAACAGCTTCATCTTCAAATATGCTGAGACCAACAACGAGTGCCATCCCTGCCACCCCAACTGCACCCAGGGGTAGGTTTCAGAATGCATGTGTGTTCGCATTTTCCCCCAGGCCAGCACTACTCAACACACAGAGCCTATTGGGACCTGTGTGATTTTATCATTGTCATGGCAACTGCAGTAATTATAATACAAACATCTTCCCAATATTCTTGCCTTGTTAATAAGGAGCAGGATAAAGCAGTAAATGCCTTTGAAGATGTTTACAGCATCATGAAACATGACTCATCCAAATTATATTTTATATCTAAAATTATGCATCAAAAATTTAAGGTAGGAAGAATTGTGTACTTTTCTTGAAAGTAATCTCTAATGCTGACCAAAGCTGCATTATTTGACAATAATAAATGCATTAAACTGTGAGATAGTATTACTATTTAAAATAACTGTTTCTATGAAATGCTTTTCTATTTAAATGCTGCATAATAATACAGTAAAAATATGTTTTTTAATAGTGCTGCATGCAATATTAGAACAATTTGAAGCTTTTCATTGTACGAATATAAGTATTATCATTCATTTTTTACAAATAATTTGCTTCACAAATAAACCAGTAAATGATATACCTGTATGAATATAAAAGTACACATAATATGATCTGATTCAGTATGCCACACATACAGTATCCTTCTGACTTTTAAATCAAAGAATTGCTAAATAAAATATAAGTGCAGCCTTTGAGGCTGAAAGCACCTTCTTTTTTGTGGCCCCTTAGCTTTCCAAAGTTCACTAGCCCTGCTCTAGGCACTTCTTTTTCTTAGTTTCATCTTGGAAATCCCATAAATCTCTGCTTTCATTCAAATATTTCACAATCTAAACTTTAACTGCCCAGTGGGTTGGTGAAGTTGGGTGCAGTTCCACAGGCCTTCGGTGTCACATCCTGTAGATCTGAAGCAGATCATGGACACACTAGAAACATCCACCCAGCATGAACCTCTGCTTCGTTCTGGTCTGTCTTGGCTCTCAAATCAAAGCTCTTGCAATGCTCCAGGACACCATAACAAAGCGCTGGCTAGCCCTTCATCTCCTGGGTGACAGTCATTGCCGCTGGTTACTGTCAGACATGCGCTCTTCAGCACTGTTCTCTGTGATTACTGAACCCAGTCACCACTGTCGCAGCACTCCAACGTGCCTTATTCCTGAATGTAAACTCTGGAGATCATTTCAGCCTACACTTACGCTCACAGATGACTAGGTAGATCAACAGTTAAAACGGTGCACATTTATTACCAGCAGTATGCGATATACACTTGGGAATAATATGCTATTTTTAACTATTTTGAAAAAAAAATTATGCTCACCAGCGCTGTCTTTGTCTCACCAATATTACAGTAAAAACTGTGAAATATTATTACAATTTAAAAAAGCTGTTCTCTATTTATGTAGTCTATCCTTGTGTTACAAAGCTGAACTGTTAGGGTTGTTACTCCAGTCTTCAGTTCAGAAATCAGACTCGATTCTCAAGAAACATTCATTATTAATATAATGTTTAAAAATGATTTTTGCAGAAGCCTTGAAAAAAAGAACAGGATTTATTTTGTAAGTAAAAGTGATTTGTTTCACATAGGTGCACTGGACCCCGTATCCAAGATTGTATTGGGATGCTGGACAGGTAAGCATCTGATGTTTTCCTCGCTTTCACTGAGGCACTGATCTTAAGTTTATATAAATAAGATATTACTACAGTATATAAAAGTCACAAGCAACGTATTTCATAAATACATTTCTGACACTTCACTTACAGTGATCACATTTTTTTTTTCCAACTGAAAGCTTATTATACCTTTATAGCTCATTAAATGTATTATGACGTTAATTAAAATATGTGATAATTAGGTGTTATGATTTAAAAGAACATTTCACTATTGCTGAAAAAGCAGTGGGCCTTCTTAAAACTTTATGTTTTTAATGAGAGTTAACTTTTCTTTTAATATATATATTAACAGAAAAAAAAATAATAGAGACTTGTGATTGCATCAATAATGTCATTTCCCTTAAAAACAATGCAGTATTTAATATACTCTGAATTGTTCTAACAGTATGTATGTTATGGTATATGTTTAAAATCTTTGCATTTTCTTCCAGGACTCCTCTGATTGCTGCTGGGGTGATTGGAGGTATGTTTGTGGTCGTGATTGTGGCCCTTGGATTTGCTATATTTTTCCGACGGAAGAGCATCAAGAAGAAAAGAGCTTTACGCCGGTTCCTGGAAACAGAGGTGAGAGCTAAAAATGGGCAACATTTCAAATGATTGGTTGCAGTGAATTAACCTGAAAAACATTTGGTCTCATGAGACGAAAAAAAAAGAAAACCAGACAGAAAGCGGGCCAGTGAAATTGTTGTGGTGGTGCATAGATGGGTCTGTGGGGTCTGTAGCCAGTCTCAATTTTCCATTTGAAAGTGCCCCTTTCACTTCAATGGTGGGAAACCTCAAATGGAATAATGGAGATCATTTTCAGATCCTTAAATGGAAACTTATGAAAGTACTTCAAAATGCTCTGCAGCCAGTATGTGTGTGAGTGTGTGCGTTTGATATAAAGTTTAAGTCAATATTGTGGAATTTGCAGCTGTGTTAGGTGTTAAGGAGTGTAAAGCACCAAATTGATCCACTGTTTTAGTATCTACTCCTTACAGATAAATCAATTTTTTTGGATTGGTATGTTTTTGTTTTTTCTTATGAAAGTCAAGAAAATATACACTCAATAATATCAGGATTTATCAGCATGAAGAGTTAATATTGTGAAAGTTTTTAGTTGAAGTCTAAAGTTGAAAATGGAAAGTGTCAATGGAAGTGAATTGTTTTAACAAGTGAAAATCTGTCACCCATATAAAAGGGTTGAAGTCTAGGGAAAAGTGGCAATCTGAACTCGGAGGTCCAGAGCGTACACAAGGGAATACGTGGATGCAGTAGCTAACATAGATAATGAGGTTCAAGATTATGAAAAGCCTTGAAGGTTAATAAGTATTATGAACTGAATGCATGATGAGCCACTGAGGACTGATATGAATAGCTCTTTGTAATGGTGAAAATCAGCTAAATTGTGCATGTTTTAAAGGTCTTGTAAGTGATTTAGTGGCAAAGCAAATGTAACTGTAAATAAAGTTAAAGAAATGTTTTATATTTTATATCTGCAGTCTTTAAAAGTGAGAAAATGGTTGAATGTAATGTCAAAATGCATTGTGGTTTGGAATGGTTTCTATACAGATATATAGTTTAAGGCCCTGCAATCTCTGTTGAAGGCATACTTGGAAATTGGTTTGGGATTATAAGCATTGATAAGTCTAAAGATCAGCCAAGAAATGTTGAGTCAAGATAAATAATGTCACTGAAAGAATCTATGTATAAACACAGGCTTAACTCGTGACGCAAAGAAAAGGAAACAATATCTGAGCAATGCAAACTGAAAACTTCAAATAGGCAAAACTCAGAGTATAACTAGATAAATACATTCATACACGATGGCAACAATGAAATCAGAGAAAAAAAACAAGTTCATATGGCAAACCTGTGGCTGGTGGATCAAACTGAAGTAGACATTGCAGTTATGTATAAATTTGTGATTATGTCAAGTGGTTTTGATGCTGATTATGTTTTTTAAGCAGCTTGTGGAGCCTTTAACGCCAAGCGGCATGGCGCCCAACCAGGCACAGTTGCGTATACTGAAAGAGACAGAGCTTAAGAGGGTCAAGATCTTGGGTACAGGAGCCTTTGGCACTGTTTACAAGGTACAACATTAACGTTTATGATTTGTGTGTTTTATGTGTTTCCTCAACAATATATTTTTTTACAAGTAACATGTAATTGACTTCTGCTGCCGTCTTCTTTATAAGGGAATCTGGGTTCCAGAAGGAGAAACTGTGAAGATTCCAGTGGCCATAAAGATACTCAGTGAAAGCACAGGACCAAAAGCCAATGTGGAGTTTATGGATGTGAGTAATTTACAATTAAACTTTAATTTTACGTTTTAACATCATTTGAAAAATAAGAATGCAGGGAATGGGTTTTCTGAAATGTCCGTTTTGCCAACCGTGCAAATCAAATAACCAAAACAATCATTTTTGGAAACGACTTGCATTATCGTATATGTTTAAAGATGTAACTAATGTTACTAACCAGAGCTTTTTTTGATTTGATAGCTTAACATCATACTAGTTTTGATATTTGGAGTTTGTGTTGGACACAATTTGAGCAAATTGTTACACTATTTTGAAATTGCTTTCTGCAACTGCATTTTTCCACAAGCGCACACCTATAGTAAAAGTCAAGTGCGGGGTTGGTAAGATTTTGAATGAAGTCTCTTTCAGAATTCTTTGATAAATAGACATTTCAAAAGAACAGCCTTATTGGAAAAGTTTTTTGTTCAATTTAACCAATCCCTACTGAATAAATGTTAAAATATAAATAAGCATTACACATTAAATTACAAACAGTGCAGTCTGTCTTTGTATCTTAACAAAAGAAAAGTCTAAAGGCAAAGATTTCAATTAAACTTGCGTGACCTTTAAGCTGTTTTCTCTTAGTATTTGATGTAAGATGTGCCAGTCTGCACCAAGTTTCTCTGTTGCTTTTATGAGAGGCGAGAGAGACTGAAACTGCAAAATCAGAGCTTTTCCTGCAGGTTTATCGTTTCTCTTGTGGTTTTGGAGGAGTTTTAAGTGATGGTTTCAATTTGGTTTCACAATGTGTATTATATTGTATTTTTAAAATACGTGACAATAAACTCTAGTTTGGCTCCAACCTTATAGTGTTGATGAAAAACACACATTTACAGACTTTCGGTTTTTGTCTTCTAGGAGGCACTGATCATGGCCAGTATGGAGCATCCTCACCTAGTGCGTCTTTTGGGGGTCTGCTTGAGTCCCACTATTCAGCTGGTAACTCAGCTCATGCCCCACGGCTGCCTGCTGGACTACGTACATGAACACCAGGAGAACATCGGCTCCCAGCTGCTGCTCAACTGGTGTGTGCAGATCGCAAAGGTAAGAGATGAACAAGTGTGTTTTTGCTTTAGCGTGTACTTTGGAAAACATTGTCTCAGATAATGAACCTCTGTACCTTATACAATGTTTGTTGTTGTGGTATTTGAGAGTTCATGGTAAATGCAGTATATTTGATTCTTTGCAAGTTTTTATACTGAACGCACACGTCTGCAGGCTGCTAAACCACTAAACACTCAGTTGCTTTGACTCAGTTGGATACCACATCAAACAGAAGGACGCTCTTCGAAGTATTTCCAAGGAAGAAGCTGCGGTGTCTTATGCATTAAGAGAAAATCTTCTTTCTTTAGCTCTGTGATTGAAACATTATGTAATGGAACGGTCTGTGAAGGAGTTCAGGAAAAATATTCTTAGTTTCCCAATAGGCTTGCCATTTTCATTCTCAGGATTGCATGAAAATTGTATTTGTTATTTTGTTCCACCGGTTGAGTTGTGGTGCTCAGATAGTCAGCGTTGAAGTTTGAAGTCCAGTCTGTGTTTTTTTTTCCAATTCAGTTTCTCATTTCTATACTCATTCCCTGTCTTTCTAGAACGAGGTTTATTTTTTTATTTTTTTATTTTTATTTATTTTTAATTGATCTGTGACACTAAAGGCATTTATAATGTTACTTTTTTTAAGCAAGAACGCATGAATGCATTTTTATTTCTAATTTGAATGCTGCCCTTTGGTGTTTTTCTTATTATTATTGTTGTTATGATTTCAGTCTGTGTTCCCCTGTGTGGACTTTTATTATGAAGTGTTTGTCTCCCATTGCTTCTATGTTCCCTTGTGTCTCTGCCTCCTTGTTTATTACCATGGCAATTAATTGTTGCTAATTAAAAGTATTTCCATGTTCCTTGTTGTTTAACTAGTAGATTTCTGTGTACGGTTCTCTGCTGTGTTTTGAATTATTGTTCTGGTTTGCCCCGTTTGGGTACTGTCAGCTGATCGACCAACCCACGCTACCCCTTTAGACCATTTTTTGTCTCTCTCAAACTTGTCTGCAGATGTCTGACCCTGCCTGAACGACCCTGTCTTCTAGTAAAGCTAATGCCTTGTATTTGGATCTGCATGTCTCAGTCCCCATCGTCACAATTGTTATTATTCATATTAATATTTTCTCTCAGTTTTAAAATACATATCATGACTGCTTACACACTGAAAAACTTAGGAGTCAAAGCATCGTTCGTCAAAATGTATTTCTTTTCACTACTCACAATAAGCACATTAAATTGTTCAAGCTTATATTGAATTATATTACCCTCTGTATTAGACAGAAACAATCCACTTGCCCTCTTTCAAGAGCCACAATCACTGAGCAGTTTGAGATTGTTTACCAGCATGTCATCTCTCAAAGTAGCTAACAAGTTTAAGGTTGAATCTGTGTTTGATTTCTCACCTGCTGCGGTCCTCAGGATAGTAATCCCTTCAATCGTCCATTAGAAAACCCTGCTGTGTTCACCCAGTGACCTGTGGTTTCTGCCTATACCGTTTAGATCTTGGCGTTGTGTTCTTCTGTCGTACAGAACCTGCATGCAGTGCAAGGGCATGGGCTCCTCCTCCTGCTGTGTTCTTGGAAAAACTACAGACTTATTTTATTGTGAGTGAATTTCCAGACCTGTTGCTTTCTCACGCCTAGACCTGGAGAACATGACAGCTAAGGTGAAGAGAGAGTTAGATGCCAGTAAGAGAGGAGACTGATTTTGGCACCTGCTACGTTGCAAGATATTTGAGTTGGAAAGCAGTATTTTTAGTTTCTGATTTTCACGTACTTCAGACTGATTCCTTCTTGGTCTATCTAGTGTCATCTTTTATAGCATTGCTTATTTAGTCGCAAAAAAACATCTTAATGTCAGATCAGCATAGACTTAGAGCAGTTATAGCATTACAGCAGAAACGTTATATAGAGAGTAAAATGGAGTTCTGGTTAAAGAAAAAATATATATTTTGACTTTATGTCTTAAAACATTACATTAGTTGTTATTCTATGTGCATTTTTTTTTAATAGATCAACCTGAAAAGGAACATATTTGGAATGATTATATCATCATTTTGCATATACCTTGGCTTATTTAAAAATCATCACAATTACAAAATGGATTTAGCATTGCAGGATGCATAAGAGAGTGTTGTAATATGGTTTCTAACATCGTCTGTCTCTCGGTGGATAAAGTGTGTGGCTGTGGTAGATCCATTTGCATATTTCAAAGCTAACTTGGCATTCAAAGTGATACCCTCTATCAGATGATGGGTGTCATTTGAATAATTCCCAGCATCTACCACTTTTCTGCCAGGAAAAAAAAAACAATGCCAAAATTAGAGATATATTGGAAAAGAGCAAGTTATCATCATTGCATGCATTTAGACTATTAGCTAATTATGTTCAGTTATTATATCTTGTCCAACCCCATCATTGCAGATTTTCATTTTTGCTATGTTTCACTGCAACTCTACGGTTTGTAATGTTTTCTTTTATTATATTTTTAATTTACTGACATTACAAGGTTTATGTCACATTCTAAAGAATAGTTTTCCTTAAGATAAAAATGTCCTGAAAATTCAGGATATCGGGTTTGTTTCTTCATCCGAGTAGATTTGGAGAAATTTAGCATTATATCACTTGCTCAGCAATGGAGCTCCTGCAGTGAATGGGTGCTGTCAGAATTAGAGTCCGCATGAAAACAAATAAAAACACAAACAAAGCTGCATATGTCTGCATTAAAAAAACATCACCTGTGTTGCAGCAGGTCTCCCAACCCTTCGATTCAATTTAGATATATTGTTTGTTAAGAAGCCTTTCGGTTTGTATATTTATTTATTTTAAATCATCTTTTAATGTTAATGCCGTTAAAAGCTAGCGTTCATCTTTTTTCCATCACCTCTCAAACAATCCCTAATCCAAGCTGAATAAGTGCTTTCATTCAGCCTGCTGATCACTCTGAGAAATGCAGAGGCCTTTGAAACCCTCCAATTACCGCAAGGTATCCGCCTCACTAATATATGTGTGGAGTTTAGATTTAGGGGATTCAAGGTCTGATTTGATCATTCATTTCAAGATGGTTGACTATGAAAAGAGCTGAGGTGTCCTTATCACAGATTAGAGTGAACTGGGCTAATTCAAGCCTTCTGCAGCTGATGGGACTCTGTGCTCATGAATGATTTAGTAATGTTTGCTTTTGAAGTTACGGGCAAAGGAAGAAATCTTGATCCAGTACTGAAATAATACTAATATTTTTATGCGGATGTGTTTTCCATTCATTCATCTGACAGTCTCATAGGATTGCCTGGGCTTTAGCCAACTGTGTTTTAGCCAGCTAAAAATAGTTTTATGTGAACATCGTTTGTCTGTCTTTCATAACACGCTGGCTTTGAAATGTGTCCGTCTTCTCATTTTTTTCACAATGGTGGTTTTTAGCCAGGTGTGTCTTTTTCAGTCTGAAATTGAAATCTGATTGTAATATATTGCACGCACTGTCATTCAATTTATGATAATACATAAGATTTACATTAAATTTGGCTCTCATGTTTCAGTTTAAAGGAAAAGGGGTTGTGTAGAGTGTAAATTCGGTTGCGTAACAGAATTTTGTAATTTGAAAAATCAGTGCATGCGATGAATGGAAGCATGCATCTAAATACATCATGCAGTGGTTTCCAATTTGAATTTAGGTTCCTTCCCAGGCCCCTCATGGCCTTTCATTAGAGAATCTAAAAATCTAAAATAAAAGAATATATTGCTTGCCAGATGTTTTGAATAACAATAATTGACGCAATCGTATATTTTGTTCAGTTTTTTGTGTCTCTTATACAGTATCATCAAGGCTGTGTTTATTGCAGTATATAAAAAATGCATAAACATGACTTAGCCTGTAATGCAGTATTGTGTGTAAACGCAATCCTGTCAGTAAAGTACTATTAAAACGTAAAGCAGCGTGTAGACTCCTCATGAAAATGTAGGTTGAGGTTGTTTTTGTGTTGATGTGACTGGATAGATCATGTATAAAGCAAACAGCATCAAGTTCAGTCTTGAGTTTTCATAAATAACAAATTATGTTTACGCATCTTCTTTGGCCACTTAGCAGCAAACTTTCATTGGTTTGAGGTTCTTTATGCAGCATGACGCAGTTAGTCATCATTGTCTTTGTTCCAGCAGTGTGTGATGGACACCGCTCCTGTGTTTTTATCACAAATTATACCGTGTTGTCTGATGAACCTCCTGTGCTGCCCACGCACTACAGCTTTTCAGACAGTATGTAGTCATGTTATCCTCCTCCTCCTTAACACATCAAGGAAACTGACAACATTGCTGTGCGTGTCGATTCGCAATGTAGGGCTGAAGAGAGTTTGTCAGTGTGAATCCCTCTTCTGTGAGTAAACCAGATTGCATGCAGATGTGTGAGGTCTGATCACACAGTTATGCATTAAAACAATGGTTCAGCCAAAAATGTAAATTTGCTAAGAATTTACTCACCCTCAGGCCATCCGAGGTTTAGATGAGCTTGTTTTTCATTGGTACAGATTTGGAGAAATGTAGCGTTCCATCACTTGCTCACCACTGGATCCTCTGCAGTGAATGGGAGCCGTCAGAATGAGAGTTCAAACAGCTAATAAAAACATGCTTACTATTTTTAATTAGTGTGAACCAATAACATGTATTCAAATAGTAGTATTGTAATGCTAATAAAAAAGTACTTTTACTCTGTCACATTTTATGTTGCGTGTTTAATTCAGTGAGCAGCCTCTATTTATCATCTTAGAAACATTTGTATACACAGTACATTGGTGTAAAATGTCTCGGCAGTCTGATCTTATAAAGAGTCAAGAAGGAGATGCAGTTTGGCAGAGGATGAAGATACAGAATGCCTGACCTGCAATGAATTGTGTTTCATAAGTGAGAGGGAATGGTTAATGATGTGCATAGCGGCCCAATGCTGACTGCTCTGATCACATTGAAGATTTATTAGTGAAATATGCCTGTGCTAGCATTGCAGCTCTGAGATATTGACCTTACCGTACTAAACAAGGAAAGAAGAAGGATTGAGGTGTTTAGAGATGCCAAAATGAATTGACATAAACAGTGTTTTACTACTAAATCTGCAATATACTGTATCATCTCACCATAGACCTCACTGTCTTTATTTTTAACCGGTTTTTATTCAAAAAAACCTTTTAGCATTTTGTTCTTACACAAATTTTACATATGCATTTAAAAATATAAATAATATATGCCAGCAATGAAATCTTTAATAGAAATGTAAGTGTATTTTCTAATGCATTTTTCTAGTCAGAAACTTTATCTCAAAGGAATAGTGCACGAAAAAATGAAAAGTTTGTCATCATTTTTTTTTTTTATTCGGCTGAACAAACTTATAACAGGAAGATATTTTACAAAACGTTTGTACTCAGGCTGTTTTGGGGCATCGTTGACTTCCATAAAAAAAGAAATTCATACACACTTGGAACTTCTTGAGGATGAGTAAAGCATGACAACATTTTCAAACTGACCTAGAATTGTGAAAACAGTATACAGATTTGAAACCAAACTGTTTTGCATATTTTAAAGAACAGACATGCAAACAATGTTAAAAATGTATTTTGACCACAGGGGGTATTTAATAAAATAAGCCTTATTATAACATGTTACCATTATTGTTGTTACCAGCAACCTTGCCCTCTGACCCACAATGCATCTTTCAGTGTATGTTTTTCACTGTGTTCTTTCATTCAAACGCTCTCCCGCCCTCTTCTTTTCAGAAGCAGCTTCCTCTCTGAGATTTTAATTAAGCCCCGATGGTCATGCACGTCTAATATTTGTTATTTCCTATGCCAGGGGTTAGAAAGTGTTGTAATAGGGCACTGCGGGAGCCTCTTCTCTTTTGTTTAGAGAAACTTTAACCTCTAGTCGCGCAGATGTAAAAACAAGAGAACAGAGGTTAGGGACGCTACTCGAATGCTCTGCCCTGCTTACATGCGTGTCACGCCAACGCTTGGACCTGCTCCTCATGCTAGCCTGCAAGAAGCCTGTAATACTAAACGCCGGTAGCTTTTGATGGGGTTTGCTCTTGCTTTAATCTGACTTCAGTCAGACTGAACACACAAAGAGCTGCTTCTCACTGCCTAGCCCATCTCTTTGGTGGAATAGAGAGCTTCTGTATGGAAAGAAACATTAGAGGCCGGCAGCAGTAAAGCTCATCATTTGAATGCTAATTCCACTAGATCCAGCTTCCTTGATCCCAGAATGAAGATCGTATTGGAAGATTCAGGATTGCAGGATTGGATACCGTTGAGAGCGTCCACCGTTCTGCCGACAAAAGCATTTGACCTCATATTTCTTTCTTATTTATAGCCTATATTTATATTTGTAGGAATGTAAATTAAAAAGCTCTTATTATAACTTTATAACATCTCTCTTTATAACATCTTTGATACAAGTACAATTGAATAATATGTGTATGCTTTGTATTTGTTAATACTCATCAGCATTTTAATGTTCACAACCTTCGACCATTTTTTTATATTATTATATTTGAAAATAACATTTATTTTCTTTATTTGCATATATTTTAAAATGTAATTTTTCCTGTGATCCAAAGCTGAATTTCTAGCATAATTTCTCCAGTCTTCAGTGTCACGTGATACTTCAGAAATTACTATAATATGCTAATTTGCATTTCTTATTAAAACAAATGCAGAAAACAGATGTGCTGCATAATATTTTTGTAGAGAGCATTATTTATTTATCTTATTTTTTTTCAGGATTCTTTGGAAAGTTTAAACGTAAACAAACCTGAAATCACTCATGACATTAAAAATGTCTTTGGTTCACTTTTGGTCAGTTTAATGTATCCTTGCCAGATAAATAAGTGGATTTCTTAAATGAATACATCTTCCTGACCTCAAACAAATACATAGTATACATTCAAGCAACAAAAAAAAAAAAACATCAAACTGTCAAGCTGTATTATCCTCATCTTGAAGATGCTACCAAGGAATACATTAAGTGGAGGAAAAAGCAGCTCAATGGGTTTTGAGCAGATGTTGTGTTCTACATGGATAGCTCAGGAAGGATATTCTGTGTTAAATACTGTGTTTCTTCTTATGTGTGCACACTGCGTGACTGTGTTTGAGAGAGGGAGAGAGTAAATGTGAGACAGTGTGTGTAGAAAGTGTGCAGTGATGGCTCTTGAAGCACTGGCATCGTGTGATGGATGGGTCAGTGTCTCTCTCCATATCACAGAGAAAATGTATTTTAACACAATGTTTCTGACTCGTTTCTTGTCTGACTCATGCATGTTCACATAAATTCTCAGACAGCTGTATAAGTAGCTCTGAGCAGCGATAACTGTTGCCTCTGGAAGAAAAAGTCAGCAAATGACATCTCACAGAGAGCCGTGAATTAGTCAAGGGGTTTGTCTGGATTTGGCTGGTTGGGAGATGCTTGAAATGCACTATTATGAGGGCAAAGGGCATTTTTCATTGGTAGGACTTTTTCCTAATCAAAAAAAGGTTTGATAGCGACAATTTTCAGAGGGTTTTTAAAAGACAGAGTCGCAAACTGCATATTGAGCTAAATATAATATAGCCTAAACATATTATGATTGCATATATTTTAATATGCTGTTTATTTTATTATTAGATAATAGATGATTCAGCTATTTATATATATATATATATATATATATATATAAGATGTTCTATATAGATGCTTACTGAATAAAATAAATCATTTTCTGGCCTCACACTTTTAAAAAGTGTTGTATATATTGCTCTTTTAAGATGCATTGTTACATTCATGCATACAAATAAAAGTCTTCCTTGTGTGAGTTTAGTTTAAACTTTTTGTATTTCTTGCGGCCCAAAATTTATCTCTTTTTTCTCATTCATTGACATGTTGGCAGGATATCCATTTTGTAATTGTGTAATTGTGCTGAAAATTGGCAATTACACAGCAGAACTCCAACAAACACTTTTTAATGACTACTTGTACAGTCTGTTTCCAGTGACCAGTATTATTGCAGTTTCACTTCAGCTTCATCCTCAATGCTTAATTCTTGTGTCTTTGTCCTTCGGACACAGTCATTTCTACCATGACAATATTCAGCACTTCCCAGATCAAGCCCACAGGGCCATTTCCTTGAACCTCGCTATCCGTGATTTTCTTCAAGCATATGCTGCGACTCAACAGCCCCTGCAGCACAGCTCCCCTTGCCTCCCAAAGGCCAGGAAGTTGCATTTTAATTGAAGATTAACATAAAGCCATAAATCATAGGCAAACTTCTGTAAAGGCACTAAGATCAGTATTAATGCACAGTGACCCAAAGCAGTAAATTGAAAGTGAACATGCGTAAAGGGAAAAAAAGAGATGCTATTAAATTTTGATTAGATGTGCTACTAATTTACTGCCGATCTTTAGGAGGGGAATCTAATTTGACAGAGTCAAATTTAAATCCCCAAGGTATTTGTATAGTGGTGGTCTATATGAGAGGTAGAGTGAAGTAGCTTTACTGTAAGGGGTACAGTACAGCACAATCTGTTTTACTTGTTGCTGTGTGACCTGAACCAGGACTGTGTCCTCTTTTGTCTCGCCTTTTCTCAGGGTATGATGTACCTGGAGGAGAGGCGTCTGGTGCACAGGGACCTTGCAGCACGTAACGTCCTGGTGAAATCTCCAAACCACATTAAGATCACTGATTTTGGACTAGCTCGACTGCTGGAAACCGATAAAAAAGAGTACAGTGCGGATGGAGGCAAGGTCAGTGTTTGAAATATGATCCATATTTGTCTAATGAAATTCTTTTCACTACAAGGTAAAAGCAAATAAAATCTAAAG
The DNA here is from genome assembly GCA_032275025.1 of Enteromius treurensis. Lineage (NCBI taxonomy): Eukaryota > Metazoa > Chordata > Actinopteri > Cypriniformes > Cyprinidae > Enteromius > Enteromius treurensis. Next base: position 4,782,056 of record JAUCMU010000001.1, read on the forward strand.
ATGATTTATGGAAAATCAGCAGTATTAATTTGTGTTAGCCAGCAGTTTTTCTTGTAAAGAACTTTCTGAAATCCTTTGAATGAAAGTTGGTTGGTTGTCATTGGGACTCTCGGTTAATGTTGCATTCCATACCTTCCCCGAATCAATTTAAAGTGGTCTTCATTATTATACATCCTTTAATTTAAAACTATCTGTATGGCAATACACAGTAAAGCGCTACTGAATATAAATGTGTCATTCATTCATCTATATTGTCGTGCTACATTGATATGGAAATGCTCTTTGCGTTACCTTTTTCCCCCTACTTTAGATGCCCATTAAGTGGATGGCCCTTGAGTGCATTCACTACAGGAAGTTCACACATCAGAGTGATGTATGGAGCTATGGTGAGACACACAGTGAAGCCAATTTTGTAAAAATACTGTTTTTCTAATATTTTATGGTCCCACTTTGTTTTAGGTGGCCCTAATACCTGTGTCCTTACATAGCAATTAGATGTGTATGTAGTATGTAACCACAGTGCAAGGTACATAGTATCTACACTGAAATGTTTGTTTAACTACACACACATATAACAACCCACTGAATGGTGTGTGTAAAAGAACATTGGTAACAACGCTTGTTGGTAATGAAAGTGTAAATGTATAACTGAACTAACAGCACTTTTAATTAAAGAAAGTGTTACACTTCATATAAAGTAAACATTTCCTATGGATTTACCATGGATTTACTCTCATGTTACATACTGGCGGTCAGTAAGTTAGGCTTTACATAAATTGTGGTTGGTGTCCAAAATGTTATTGGACAGGACAGTCCCTGAGGAGTTACCATATTACCAACCATGTGCACCAACGCCACCAACTCCAGATCCAACTCCTCCTACTTTACATATCTCTAAACCTACTCATCTCTACCCCCTGGATCAAATTATTCCTGTTACTCTCATACATATTGTTGTGTTGCTACCAATGTCCTGTTACAGATTGGTATTTACAGTACATGTACAATTCTGAGGGTTGTTACATGTGTGTAGTTACAGAAATATTACAGCTGTATATATTATGTAGCAATGTGTACTTACAATGTGGTAACATAATACATACACACCACTTAATATGTAACTACACAGGTATTAGGGACACTTAATATAATGTACACTATTTTTATCCTAACAGTATTATTTTTAGTTTTAGTAGTTCAATCTATAATTTATGCAGTATAATGTATCGTCATATATAATTAATATTGATTTAATACATTTATTTTATGGTCATTGTTTAATTTTTATATTATGTATTTTTTTTTATCGGTTTTAGTAGCTCAATCTATAATGAATGCAATTTTATATACATTTATGTCATTTTTTTGTGTTCTCAAAGAATTCTATAACCAAAACTAAGGATTAAATGCAAATTAGCTCAGTTGGGAGGGTAAAACTGCAAAGAACTGCTTAAAAAAGCACACAAAATTGGGATACTGTTATACACAAGGTAATTAAAGATAATGTAGAAGAAGACAACACATTCTCTAAGTCTCACATACACCTCCTGTAGCTTTATTACCTTCATGCTATGTTTCACGTTTATTCAGGGGTGACTATCTGGGAGCTGATGACCTTTGGAGGAAAGCCCTATGATGGGATTCCCACACGTGAGATTCCAGACATCTTGGAGAAGGGCGAGCGTTTGCCCCAGCCGCCCATCTGCACCATAGACGTCTACATGGTGATGGTCAAATGTGAGTCACATTCTGAGACTTTCCAATCTGTTCATATCGCATGCTTTTCTTTTTATCGACCAATGCTGGAGGGAGTGTTGCAGAAACCATTTGGTGGCACAAAAATGATGTACTTCACCTTTAATATAATAATGCTTTGCCATTTTCCTTATGAGGTAAAAAGCAAAATCTGGTGTGTTAATCTCATATTTGCTGTCACTTTTCTATCCAGCTCTCTTTATGCACTCGCACTATATTTGTTTTGGCACAGTCAATTCCACGAAGAAGCAAAAAGAGATGAATATTAGAACTGTTCATGGTAATCAGATTTGACTGGAAGCCGCCGTTTATGATTTGATTCAACGAAACAATTATAACACCTCAGAGAGTGTAATATTCTTGCATGAATTTTTAGCGCTTTGCATGTGTGTAATGTGTCATATCGGAGGGAAAATTAAATGGAATTAAGAAATTAGGATCAAGCAAATGCCATACTCAATATACAGTATGCAAATAAAGTATACCATATGCATATATAGAGAATGTGTTTATTATATGAAAATGTAAACACAATAAAACTCGATTGAGGTAGATTTTACCTCAAAAAAGTGAATTTTGTTGTGTATTTCTGACATGCTCTTCATCTCAGGCTGGATGATCGATGCTGATAGTCGGCCTCGATTTAAAGAACTCGCTGCAGAGTTCAGCCGCATGGCTCGGGACCCTCAGAGATACCTCGTCATTCAGGTGGGGATTGCTTAACGTTTCTCTGCTTGAAATTTGGAAATGTTCCTGAAGTTCAGTTGATAATACTATGTCATCTCAGGGGGACGATCGTATGAAGCTGCCTAGCCCCAACCACAGTAAGTTCTTCCAGAGTCTTCTCGATGAGGAGGAGCTGGATGACCTGATGGATGCTGAGGAGTACTTGGTTCCTCATTCCTTAAATGCTCCTCCCACTTCCCATATGCCCCACCCACATGTAGATTCAAATCAAGTAAGCACCATGTTACCGCAGTTTATGTCACTTCACAGCAGGAATTAAAATACAAACAATAAAATGTGTTTTATTTTGTTTTCTGCCCTTTCCTTGAGACATTATGTGTTTTTATTCTTAGTACCTAGATTCCCTAGAATATAATTACATAAAAACTGTAATTCCAGTTTTTCAGTCCCAGTTTTTCAGCATGGTTTCAAACCTTTTGATCTACTGTCGTTTAGTGCTGTCAAATGATTAATTGTGATGAATCACATCCAAAATATACATGTACTGTGTTGATGTATTAAATACACACAAACATACCGTATATATTTTGAAAATATTTTTAAAAATTTACAAATTTAAGTTATTCCTATGTTGCACAACTGAATTTTTAGCATCAACACCCCAGTCTTCAGTGTCACGTGATCCTTAAGAAATCTTTTCTTCTTCCTTTTTCAGGATTCTTTGATGGGTTAAACAATGTTTCAAACAAACAAAAGCATTAACATTTGAAATATTTTGTAACAATGTAAAAACCTATGCTTTTATTTTTGTATCAGTGTAATGCATCTCTCCTGAATAAAAGTATTAAAGTCTTTCCAAGAAAAATAACAATTGGAAACACCTAGGTCAAATTGGCACTGAACACTATGCGGAGCAGTGCTGCTGAACCTTGCTTTTATTATTACTATTTGAATAGACTCTCTCCATTGTCAAATTGGTCACACCCTTTCATAAGAACAGGCTATATTACATTCACTTCCTGCCTCATACAATAACTTACCACTTTAAACGTAAGCTTTGATATGGCTTAAAAAGTGTAATGAAAAATGAAAGAAAAAAAAAAAACTCAACAAAAAAACTCACATATGCAGTATGACCAATACAAAATTGTCCAAAAGGCCACAATGAAAATTCTGAAAGGCAAAAAGAAAAAAAAAAATTTCACTAGTATTATCACACCTTTGGACCCCACTGTATGCCTATTTTGTTTGTTCTGAATGTTTTTTAAAAAATTATTTGACCTTAAATTAATATTGTGTTGCTTCTGTGATCAGAACCAGTTTGCGTATCACGATGGAAGTTTGTGCCCTGAAGAGGTGATGGGATCCCGCCCTCATGAGGCAGTTGCCATAGGAAGTGGCCCCTCTGTCCCAGCAGGTATACAAAGATCAGGTCTGGACTCAGATGAACAACACTGTAATGGAAGCTTGAAGAAACAGCCCACAGCTCACTCAGTAGAGGACAGCAGTGGACAGCGTTACAGTGCAGACCCGACTGTCCTACTAGGAGAGAAAGGACAGAGGGAAGATACAGATGAGGATGGTTATATGTCCCCTGTGAAGGACAAGATCTCCACAAGTATGTTCTCCATTAATTAATTAAACCATTAATATTATTATTATTATTATTATTATCTGTATGTTTACTCTCCCATGTGTGTGACTTTTTTTTTTCTTTTTTGTAAAACTGAGAAAGAGACTTTTTGAAGAATACATTGGCCTTTTGTGTGCTGTTATGATAAATAAGTATTAATTTAGTTGTGTATTAATATTTACCTTTTTATTTATATATCTTTCTTTCTGTTTTTTTTTTCTTTCTTTCTTTATTCTTTTATGTTTGTTTGATATAAAAAAAACAAATACATTCAGAAGTGTGGAGTACAGCACTTAGATTAAATGAACTATGTTTACAATTCATAGTTAATTTTATGACTTTTATGGGTTTAGGGTGCTTTTTTTGCTTTTGGAGCTGAATAGTCCAGGTCTTCAATCACTTCCCTTAAATTTAAGAGACGTAATCAGGGCATCATTACACATTTGATGCCTTATGTTTCACAGAAGAAAGAAACTCTAGTATTATCACATGAGACTGATATGATATGAGGGTGAGTAAAGTATAATAACTATAGTACAATGTTGTATTGTTTATCTTTTTTGCAGATAATCTGAACCCCATCGAGGAGAATCCTTTTGTAACAAGGCGTAAAAATAAAGACATTCACGCACTAGACAACCTGGGTTACCACAGCACTCCTGATGGGAAGCCCAAGTGCGAAGACGAGTATATCAACGAGCCCCTTTACCTCAACACATTCAACAACACCAGCGGCATGAACCAGGAGATGTTACGGAAAAATGGAGTCTCCATCTCATTGCAGATGACCACAGCAGCCCACACTCAAGGCACCCATGTTCCCCACATCACACAAATGGGAAAACCCCATCATCACAGCCACGGACCGCATGTTCATTTCGCTATACCACCAGTTCAGCCTGTACACCCTGGACCCATGAGCCAAAATGATCAACACACCCATTCAGTTCAATCAGTTCATGATCACAGCAGCAAATCTGTCCTGCCAGCACCAGCAGGCCAGATCTGTCTAGTGAGCCATCAAGTCCAACCAGGGCACCCAAGCAAATCTAATCATTCACCCCAACAATTTCACTTGGCAAAATCTGGTAAAGGTGGCACAATGGGCTTACCGGGTCACCCGGTGCAACCGGGCACCCAGATCGGGACCTCATTAGTGGACAAGATGTACAAAAATAGCTTTGATAATCCTGAGTATTGGCAGCAAAGCCTCCCACTCAAGATTACCCCTCAAAACTCCCAAGACTCTTCGGTGATCTGCAATAACAAGTTTATTTACAAGCAGAATGGCCGCATACAGCCTGCCATGGCTGAAAACCCTGAATATCTGTCTGGTATGAAGCCAGGAACAGTCCTGCCTCCTCCTCCGTACCGGCAGAGGAACACTGTGGTCTAACGTCCAGGTCTCCGTGCTCTGTAGAGCCTGGTTCTTCTACCAGCACCTTAAACATCTTTCCTTGATCCTCTGGTGGTCAAAAATGGGACAAGAAACAATGTAAGCCACTGAACTGACGTTATGTCGCATAAAATATGACAGAAAAACCATTAGGGAAAGATCAACGCAATCCATCCATCCACAAAAACCTCAATAATTCTCAAGGACTTGTTTTTCTCCTCTACAGGTATTTTAAAGTCTCTCACATGGGATGGCACATCATCAGATGTACTAACATCATTCATTTGGTGAAATTAGATTTAAACTCCAAAGTTTCAAAACAATGCCACTGAACTTGGGTGTCCAGTTCTGCTCCTTGAGGGCAAACAACTAGCAGAGTTTAGCTCAAAAACACTTGCCTGGATGTTTCTAGTGAATCTGAAGGCCTTGATTTCTTTGGTTCAGGTGTGTTTAATTAGGGTTGGGACTACAATCCTGAAGAATGATGGCCCTTCAGGAACAATTTTGGATACCCCCACTTAAGAACCTTTCAGTAATCAGTTCTTACCATTACCGTTTTTTCTTAATGTGAAGAACTTTTTTCCACTATAAAATAGCGATTCCATGAATGTTAACCGTTCGTCGTGGATCCAGAGATGCCAGTGAAGGAATTATTGTATTGTTTGAGAGTGTACAGTAAGTGGTTCCAGGTGGCTGGTTCCATTTGAGGTTGAAACAGAACATGGATGTTTCAAATTAAAAATCCGATTCCAAATGGACAGGGAAGTGTTTTTAAAAGATTCTAGGCGTGAATATGCACTTGAATTTTATATTTCTGTGACCGGAACACTTGCACTTTTTTAGCTCATCCTCCATACTGTTAAAACTGCTGCCCTACTGGGACGACTACTGTTAGACCTGAGAGGATTGAGAAATTATGGACAGTCGAGTTCCTCAGCACAATGAGTTGAATAAGAGTCTGATTAAGGCACTGAGAGGCATTTGTTCGTATTGGGAATACAATACAATAATCGTCAGTGGGGTTATTACCATTTGGTGAGCGGTGAACTCACCTGTTGAGAGATTTGAAGAACTAATTATCAAGAAGAATGGCACTGAATGGTTTACAGGGTGTTTACATTAATTTACTTTATCGGTACCTGAACTGAGTAAGCACTGACAAAGGGTGTCTGGGAACTTTAATTCTCCTTTGTCAGAATTTAAAACGGTGGCTTTTCAGTTCTTAGGTAAAAAAAAAAACCTAACCTGAGTTAGTCAATATGCTATCAAAAGTTGAAGATATAGTCGAAATGTAACTTGTATTCTACTTTTTTCTTTTTTTTTTCAAACACCCATTTTTTTTAATTGTTCATAATAACTCCTCACAATTATTTAACCAGTAGACAACAAGGTAGTGCGGTATTGTTGAAGCTACTGTTGCAGATATTACAGCCTTTCTAAATTCTTATTGGTAATTGTCAATGCAATAATTTAAAGTTAGCTAATACTGTAGTAACGTAATAACGCTACGGCAATAAGAACGAATAACGATCGAATTTGAACAAGTATATATTTCCCTACTGAGCCTGACCTTCAGCCTCCACGTCCCGGTCAAAAAGCCTTGTCAGAAGTAGGTTCAGTTGAAAGTTTCATAGTTGACAGACTTTCACAATCTGGTAATTTCCTGTTTAATAATATTAATTCTGAATATTCTGCTTAGCGCCGCAGTTAAAAGTAAATCGAGATTTGAAAGCTGTTTTATGTTGATTTTCAATCTTAAATTGTCCATGTTTTGTAGATGTTATTTAGCTTGGTATTTGTTTTGCCTTCAGGCTGCATTCTGCTTGCAGCTGAAGTTAGAAAATCGAAAAAATGCATTTACTGTAGTTTTAATCTGCTGGTTAACATAACCACTAGTAATGTTGAGTGCAACGCAGTGTCAGTACTGAGCCTTTGTCAGATCTGTAATTGAAAAAAAGAATTTGGGCACAACATTTATATTGTTTTCATTACTATTTATTCACAATGGCTGCTATACATTTTTATTTGGGGCATTTCATAACAAATTTTCTAGTTAAAACAGCAGGTTTACTTGAATTAAGGAGGTTGGGCATGTAATGCTATGCTAAGCATCACAATTTTACATGATTGAGCTGTTTTTTTTTAAATTGCAAACACAAAAAGACTTTAATGTGCCACTCTTCAACATGATTCAAAAAACAGATGTTAGTCTGTATCACTGTCAGTAGTCTAAAATCTTTTTTTTTTTTGTTGTTGTTGTTGTATGTCTATGTTGTCACATCTAATAGCAAGTGTAGCACACATAGAGTAATTGTTGCCCCTGTAGTATCATGTTTCTGTGTAGCTTTTACTGATGTATTGTCAGAAGACTAGTTTGTAGAAAATAATCCCATTTTGATGACCTTTTGTCCAATTTGTGGCATATAAACACAACAACATTACTGTTACAATTACTTAAATAAGGGATATTGTGTTTCAGCAAGACGTGTGAACATTTCAATTGTCTTTAACTGCCAAATATCACAAAAACTAATGTTGAGGCAGCATTATGAACCTTTGATTTACAATTTTTAGTAAGAATTAAGCTGTTGTAGTAAGGCTTATTGGCTAGTGTGATCTCAGCATTAGATGAAGGTATTTGTACATGTGTGCATGTGTACATATTTGTACATTTAGATTCAAGCTACGTGCACTATAAAATGTAAACCCTTTTAAACGTGTAACCTTAGAGACAAATTCCCAAAAAATCTGTTATGTTTTAAATTGAATGCACACTACCATTTTAAAAGTTTCATTGTTTCATTGTTTTTGTGCTTTATCCTCACCAAGGCTGCATTTATTTGATAGAAACAATACAGTAAAAATATTTTTAGAAATAATAATAAATATTATAAAATACAGTTAGAATTTAAAAAATAGATTTAAATATATTTAAAATGTAATTTATTCTGTAATGGCAAAGCTTAATTTTTATCATCATTATTCCAGTTTTAAGTGTCGTTTGATAGTTCAGAAATTATTTTGATATGCTCATTTGGTGCCATATTTTTTGTGGTAACATGGATTACTTTTTTTTTATGAATATTAAATACAAAAAAACAACAGTTATTTGAAACAGAGCTTTTCTGTAACTATTTAAATGTATTTACCAACACTTTTGATCATTTTAATATGCCCTTGCTAAATTAATGTATTCTTTTTTTTTTCTTTCAAAAAACTATTTTGGAAAAAAGGGCAATCTGAAAGAAAGAGAGATGCCCCCAAACTTTTGAACTGTAGGGTAAAAGGGTTTGCAATTTATATTTTCTCAATACATTGACAAGTTAACCGCACATTACATATTAAACAATGCCTATATGAATATTAATGAGAACATGTTGAACTGGCAGAAATTCATGTTTCAAATAACTCATATTTCATCACTTTACTTGAATCTTTAACTTGACGTGTAAACTAATGCCAGTGGAACCACTGCAGGGAAGCATATTTTTACTCAAATTGAGCATTTTTATGGACTGCCGAGAATCAGAGTACAAGATTCAACACAATTTACAGTAACTCACTATTCACTATCTACCAAACTGTATATGTACATACTGTATATGACACACCATGTGCAAAGTACAGAATTTTGTACACACTTACAAACACACTACATTTTGCGTGCAGTAAAATGCACTGTATTTCTGAGCCATGAAAATACAGGCATTTGGAGCGACTGCTCTGTAACCCGTGCGTAGAGAGAAGTGAAAAGTATTTTTGTAGAGCGTTGAAAGATTTATGAGGAGTGTAAATATATAGAGACTGTTGCATCAAGACTTGTTTTTTTTTAGTCATGAAGCGTTCAGTTCTGTTTAACATGCGCCATCTGTAGTAAAGGTCTGACATTATGTCAGTAACTTTGTATTTGTGACGTTTGATTTGATCTCAAGTGATGTTCTGTTTTCCTCGGCCCTGTTTCTTTGTGTGTCATGCTCTGTTCTGTGGTCTTTTACGGTTAGCTGTGGCCCTTTCCTTCTTTCCATAAGTGCCCATTTTCTCTATTTCTTTACCTTTGGTAATTGTAAATATGACTGTTTAAGACACAACATTATCTACTCCTGTTGACCTAATTTTAAAGCAAAATACTGATCTATCTAAAGTGAACTCTCTTTATTTATTATATACTTGTTTTATATGTATGCATTTGGTTTGATTGCTTTTTATTAGATATGATCATGTTATGACAGAACTGCTCCACTGAAGCACTTGTGTATCATTTGTTTAAAATCACTGGGTGGCCAGTGCATTATTACTGATGGTGGGATGTATGAATATGTAATATGTAAAATATAATAGTATTCGGGCACTTAAAGGGATAGTTCACCCAAAAATAAAAATTTCGTCATTAATTATTCATGTCTTTCCAACAACATGAGGGTGAATAATTAATGACAGACTTCTCGTTTTTGGGTGAACTCTCTCTTTAAGTCACACTTATTTTTGGTGCATTTTATAACAAAATAGTAAACCAAGTGGTTCTCAGAATCAACAATTTTGCATTGACTTTAACCAGCTGGTGAAAAGTGTCAGAATGCTTTTTAATATTTTGTAGTGTTTCATAATTTAAAACCTAGGCTTATTTTGGTGAAATACTTTGCTTTAATGCCATTTGGTTTGATATTTTGTTATTTAACACAGTGATATTCAGATGTAAGTGTGGTGCTGTATTTCAGAGCTTTGTCCGTTGAGTACATTATTTTCTTTTATTTTCTAATACGACATGAAAACACCCGAGACAAAACTAATTATGGTCAGAGGTTTAAATCATTCCCCTTTCTGTAGTGACCACCCTCCACCAAACAGAATGCCAACTGAACACAAATAGTTCATATTTGTTACATGATCCTGTTACAAAGTATATTTTCAATTTAATATGAATAAAGATCAAATGAATTTGAACAAGTGTGTGGTGTACTACTGTAATAATAATGCATGCAGCATGTTTATTAAATGCTAATGTAGTCCTAAAATCAGCTGTGAATATATCATAAACATGATCTTTTATGTACTATAAATGAGTCTTTTTTGTTGTATCAAAAGGACAAAAACTGTCGCACATCAAACAGCTTCAAAATCTATATCTGACAGTGCATTATTCCGTTTTGCAGCATTGAAAGTGGGTTGTTGCCGATCCTTTTAATGAATGTTTTTGATCGTTACAGATCATGGAATCCACCGCAGCAAAGTTTTAAAGAATTCCCTAGTTATGTGTACGAGTATCCACAAAGTTGTCTTCTATTCAACAGAAATCTTTTGCTGAACTCAGAGACTTTCATTCAAGTCATAAATAAAACACAACTGTCCAATGCTGGGATGTTTCTCTGAAGTTTCTCATATTAATACTAATCAGCTAACTGCAAGCTGGGTGTTCAACGTGTTTATGCAGTAAAGCTCGGCTTGTTTTATCAGGGGAAAAAATGCCAAAAATCCCAAGGATGCCAAAAAGTCTTGTTAGTCTGCAGACAGGGTTCTCGTATGGTTATCATGGGTGTTGCAATACGCTTGCTAAGATGTTCTGCATATAGTTTTAAGATGCTTAAGCATGAATCTGATCACTGAAAAATTAGTGACCTTTTCACATTCAGTATAGTTAACCAAACTGTACATAGTTTAACAATTAAACTGCCCCTTTTAAAGGTTCATGTTTTGGTTTTGGGAATCCCAAACAACAGTTTGATGTGCATGCAAGGTCTGTTTAAAAAAAAAAACACTTCAATTCAGAGTCTACGCTTGCAGTGTTTTCATTCACTGCATTACACACAATAATCCTAGATGTTCATAAAACGCCACGCATTTCTAAACCGTCATTAGCGAATCAGCTTTGCTTGTTAAATTCCTCATTGGTGCAATCTTCTGTACAGCAGAAATAACACATGCAAATTGGTTAAATAAATTGATATACAATTGATCAACGAGCTCACAACAAGTCTGTCTTTAAAGGGTTAGTTCATGCAAAAATAAAAACTTTGCCATTGCTTACTTGCATCGTTTACGTTCAGCACACTCTCATTGTCTACTGAATGTAAGCAACTCTGATTATGTTGATTATGTTCTGGGTTACTCTGCAAAATGGCAAAAGACAGGAACTCAGTGTAACGCTCAGTACAAAGGCAACGGAGATCAGAGGTAAGTATAAACAAAAGAAGTATTTATTTTTTCCAGCAAGCAAAGTTCATGAAAGCAGTCGTTCGTTCCTTGTGATGGAACTGTGAGAACATCCCAG
>JAUCMU010000001.1:4795891-4817212 GCA_032275025.1 Enteromius treurensis
AATTAATGACAAAAATAATGTTTGGAAATGTAAACTGATATTTCCAACTGACACGCTACCGCAAAAGATAGAAATAACAGACTTCAAACCAGTTCTTCTTGGTGAAAAGACTAGTGGCCTAAGACTTTTGTACAGTACTGTATATTAGTTCAGAATAAAAACTGAAAAGTGCCCAGGTGTGCCAATCTGCCTTAACAAGCTCAACTGTTTCGGTACAAAGTTTTCCAAACACTCCTCTCCTCTTCTGAGGGACTAAACTAGCATGAGAACAGGCTAAAACATACAATCACTTACCATGCATTCTTACATAAAACCTCTCATTGAGTTGAAATGAGACAAATCACTAAAGAATGGTGTCAGATACTATTTATACAGAAACTCATTCATACTCCTGTTTCATGAATAAGGGCCAGTGTACGCAGCCAAGACGGTGTGAAAATTTGACTTGCAAAAGTCAGAATCGATCCCTCCATCCACTGTGACACCGTACCACTCAGGGCTGTCCCTACACCGCCTGCGTCTGACTGACTCACTGACTTCACCCTCAACAACTGATTTGTGCCTGTCACCTCTATACTGTGCGTGGGTCTGCGTTATAAGAACCAAAATGACTCAAACATCACACACACCTCATGTTGCTAGTAAAACGAAACCTCATTTTCTTAGAAAAGATCCGCATTTTCAAAACAACACACCTTTGTACGTTTCCTTTCTGCGATTACTAATAGGTGCCATCTCTCCTCCAGTGAGCGCACGCACAAGTCTACCACTTCGTGGAAATCAACTCCAGGGTCAGGTCTGTCATTTTTCCGTATCCATCTCTATAAAGCTGACAAGCGCCTCCTAATTCTGCCTATAAATATTCATTTGAAATTAGAAAAACCATCTATTATATACGAATTCTGTTGCCTGCTGCCGCATAATTGGTCTGCCCATTTCCTGTAAGTATACACACAGCTCTCTAATGAGCTCTTGAAATTCTCCAAATGAAAATCCCTCCCACTGTGTGAAACTCATTTACATCCCTTTACAAAATGTTTACTAATTCAGCAAAATTTGAATAAGGTTTCAAAATGTCATGTTTCCATCTAAATGGCACCAGTAGTAGACGGCACTGTTATTTAAAGATTCAAATGATCGAGTCCATCTGTCTCAGCACGTAGGCACGGGACAGTGGCGCCATAATGTAGGGATGGAGAGGACGTCCATGTTTGACAATAGCAGAGGAGGATGTTTGATCTGTGTCATATCAGAACAGCGAGTGCTGGTTAGTCACACACAGCCTTTAGCCTGACCTCTACTTTGTGGAACAAAAGCGTGACACGAAGCTCAACCTCAAAGCCACCTTTGAACCACATGGGCCTTTCTCTGGATGATTGTATTTGTAATTGATCCTGTCAATGCTTTCCACGAGAAGAGGATCGAGGAAAGTTTGTGTACTATCTTAGACGGTACAGTAAGGCAAGGCAGAAAATGCCACGATGCAATCACCATGCAAATATTTGGGTTTTTTTACGTCATCTTCATCTTTTCTTATTTTAACTGTGTCTTGGAAAAACAAACAAACAAACCGTGGTGGTATTTAATTAGGTTTATCAGGATCGTTGATGTAGAGTCATTCTGTGTCAACCATATCGTCTTAAATATTTGATTTTGCTAATATTTATTCTTAAGAAAGATAAACGTGTATAGTGATGAAAGACAAAATATTAAATGTCATGGATGAATATTTATGGAGTATTCCACTATTTTGTAGAAATATGGCAATTCTTACTTGAGATTTAGAGCCAAATTACAGACTAAAAATTGACCTAATCATGATGTTCAACACAGAGATTGGAAGGTCTATCAGTAAAATCTGCACCTAGTCGACTAACTGTTAGTTGAGCAAAATTTTTCGTAAAAGTAATGTTACATCGGGCAAAACATCAAATATGGCACATGTTTTAAGTATTAGCATTTTAAATTGTGGCTCAATCTAATGCTATCCTAGAAAAATGTACACTATTGAAGTGTGTGAGGCTGAACAGTAGCACTCACTGCAGGACAGATGGAGGCTGTAATAACAGACAAATAGTGATATCACTTGTGTGACGCAACATTTACTGTCGCATCCAATATATTCGGCACACCATCATCTTTCTGAAAATCCTGCTGAATTGTGCCTTGTTTGTAAATGGATCCTTGGAGCGAATGGAGCGACCAAGTAGTAACTGATGTGACCTGGAAGTTAATTAAAAATAAACTTCATGTTGGAATCAGTAAGAAGGCAACTTGGCATTACAGTGTCGTGTTTAATTCTGGGCCATTTTTGTTGTTTGATTTTTGTATTGCTTTACCTCAAATGCAAACAAATTAAATGCAACTGAAACGGATTCCTGAGAGCTGCGGAAGAAGGAACTCTAAATCAATGTGAAATAACCAAATTGAAGTCAGTTACTAAAACAAAATTGTAGCTTTAAAATCATGGAACATGCAGCAAGAATCATATGAACTATTTACATCATTTCACGCTCATTGCGTGGTAAAAAGCAACAACGAAAAAACAAAAACATTTTACTATGATCTATGTTTGTCCATATAAGAAAGAAAGTCATACAGGTTTGGAAAGAACTGAGGATGAGTAAATAACGACAATTTTCCACTTGACCAAAACACCCCACACTGCATAGGAGTCAGATAAGGTTGTGCTGCCAACATACAAAATTCAAAAGTTGCAATTCACAGTTCACACACACACACACACATATATATGCAACTTCCTTGGTCATCAGAACCACACGACACACAGAACTCCACCACCACCAACAGGAACCTCCCACATAGGCCTCCAGTAACTATGGTAACCTCCAGTGAGTGATGTCACCCTGACATTGCATCATAACCCCATGAGCTAATTGGGTCGCTTTTCTCAGGTCCCATGAAGCACGCGGGATAAACTGAATAAAACAGAGCAGAGTGGGAGACGGGAGCTGTGATGGTGGAGAAAATTGAAATTGACTGACCGAGAGGAGGACCCAAAGACGCTATTAATAGCTATTCAGCCTCTTCAGTCACCAGAACAAAAGCCATATGTGCGCAAAGAAACACACACACTGCTTATGGATGAGAGAGAGACAGATGGAGGCGTCAGACTGATGAGAGAGTAAGAGGTACAGAGCAGACTGTGTCTCTCCAGAGCAAAGTCCAACTCATTTCCGTAAATTGGTTCGGTCTAAAAAGACTGAGCAATTCCGTTACATCATCATGTGGTTGCTGACATCTCAGCATCTCCACAACGGTCCTATGAAGCATAATTTGTTAATTGCGTAAAGGAAGTTTATTCTAATTTTGTATCAATTAATTTTTTTATTATTAAAAAAAAAGCTGTTTTGCATCTAATTTGCGTTTACATCCAACAAAAATGAACTTCCTGGTTAATGTCTTTTAAAACGCTATTAGAACCAACAACTACTTTGTATAAGCATTGATTAAAAAAAAAAAAAGTCTTCCAATCAAGCTGTTAACATTTTCCTAGTAGTCTATGTTTTATTACATTTCTGCTATTGGCTAATTTACTTTTTCCCAGTCAGTCAAACAATCAGTTCACTCCAGATACATCAGTACTTGGTTCATTACAAATCATATGTGTGCAAATCATAGAATGTGCAATTGTATCCCCCTGTATTACTCCATACTTTGGATAGTAACTCACAACAGGTCTGCTTTTAAAGTTTTAAATGTTAATGTTAATGAAACTGCTTATGTAGAAAATTAATGGGATCTTGTGTAACCTGACTGCTGTGCAAGTTCTTTCCGTCAACAGAATCACTCTGGGCTCCAACGGGACTCTGTTAGGAGTTACAGCACGACAATGGTTCTACAGGGTCAGTGAGCCGTCAAACCAGATCATTCAGAGTCAAACACATCTCAGAGAATCAGTTGTCTGTATTGAGTAAGTAACTCTAAAATTAAACGAATCACTTGCAAGTCTGACAGAGATAGCTCAAGGTTCAGTCAGTTGTAAAGAGTCAAGACAGATCACTGCAGGTCAAATTTAAGTCTACGTAAATGTGAATTGATTCAGGAACCTCTCTGACGATTCAGTCATGTACATAATAATGAATAGCACCATTTAAAAAAACAGATATTTGTTTATGAATCAGACATCATTAAATCCTGTATCAGACATTGCTAAATAGCTGCGTTCGATATAAGCTACCATAGTCTCGGAGTATTAAAAAGCATGTTCTACATTGTAAGAATGTGTGTGTAGTATGAATTTAATCCGGATTATACTACATTGACCATTCAATCATTACCACGTGACTATTAACGTTACCAGCATCAGTTGAATCTCTTCACTGTCATCCACAAAGCCTCTCCCATGGCCCCATGGGATAGTAAAGTATGCACTTTAGGCTCTCCCAGAAGTTTTATGAATACTGTGAATCCAGAGATGCTACTCTTTTCCACTGTTTCTCTACTGTTAGTAGAATTTCGACATTCTCAGTTCACCGAGTCAGTGAGTCGATTCGGAAAGCCGCTCTGGCTGATTCTTGAACGAATCGATCAGTGCCGTTCTGTGATTCAACTCAAAAGATTCGACCCAAAAGGAATGATTCACTTACGAATCAGACATCGCTAAATCACGCACAGCTCCCTCTAGACGTAAACATGTCTGCCATTCAAACACACCGCCATATATTGAATACGCGCTGGTGAAAATACAGCATATGGAAGCTCAGTGACAGAAGGACACACACAGCTGCGCCACGGCAGAGACAGAGGGCGCATTGTATGCCCGCAGGACAGTTGGACACACACACGCACACACACACACGTGTACGTGTGCATGCATGCCAACCCAGGTGTCTTTTGTTTTCTTTACTTCCAGTTCGGTAGTACCACATAAAAACACAAGAGGGGGGGTGGGATCAATAAACGTCCGTGCAATGCGGCAGAAACCTCATAATAACTGATCTCACCTATTCCTGTCTACCATGACTGCCTCTTAAAACCTAGTATAATTCTTACCTAGACAGCATATATAAATATTACATTGTTTCGGACGCTAAAGATGCTCAAAAATGCTGTATAGACTGGCAGAGCAGAACACTAGGTTTTGAGACACAGCCCATACACCACCATGCAGCCCAGAATCACTGTACACAGATCAGATCAAACTGATCATGCAAAAAGAAGAACCAGTCAGGAACCAAAATAGGAATCGACTCACCAAAGACCAGCAACAAAGAAAAGCAATCGGTTCGCGTCTTAACAATTAACACAAGCATCAGGGTTTTGAAAAAAATGCATAAATGTGACAGGGAAACACTCACTTGTCAGAAGTGACCCGCTCGGTCCACTGGCGGCGGCTCACACACACACACGCACACATAAACACACACACACTACACACGCAGACAGAATAAGCGCTGCTGTAGTGATGTGGACCGCTGGCTTACAGCCTGCACTCCTGATTTGCTCGAAGAACTGCAGCCATCTTGATGAAGCCCGTGTGGCAAACCAACCACAAGCCTAGACGTAAGAGGGGAGGAACTAGTCAAATTATCCTAAACATTTTCCACTTATCACCCCCCAGTAGCATGTCTTGAAAAAGAGCTTTCCATATTTTGTCAATTGCTTATGCTTGATAAATTTGATGCGTCTTTTTGAATACAATTTATATATATATATATATATATATATATATATAAATTCGAGTCCCCAAACTTTTAAATAGTTGTGTGTATAAATGATTAAAAATATATATTATTATTTAGGGAAAAAAAAGTGTATATATATATATATATATGTGGGGGGGGGGGGGCTATGTGTAAGCGCATATATAAATTACAATATACAATTCTTTTTTTTTTTTTTAAATATGAGTCAAATATTATCAAAAAAAAGCAGAGCCAGACAAAGTACACAAATCCATTCGAAATGAAAGTATAGATACTGCTGGTTAAATGTTACTCCATTACAAATAAAAGTTGTCAACATTTTTTATTTTTTTTACTTAAGTGAAAGTATAGAAGTACTTGAATAAAATTCCAATCAATGCATAGTTTTTGCATTGTTTTATGTTACACTTGCAATACCTCATGCCTCTGAAGCAACCTACTGAATGCACTGACTATAGTTTGTAATATCTGTGTAATAAAGAGCTTTTATTAATTTTAAAAAAAAGAAAGAAATCAAACAGCTGAACATCTTTTGGTAAAAAAAAACTTTGGGACAGTCATAAACAAATTAGTTTGAGCAAAATATCTCAAGTATATTTCCACTGTTATTCAGCATCACAAATGCAAGGTAGTGTTCTTACACAGCTGTAGAACTGTGTACACACATAAAAGTGTATTCATTCATCCACATCTGAATCAAATGTACAGTCAAATTTGCAATGCAGATAATCTACAAAGTTATGTACAGTAAAAAATTAAAGAATCTGATTATTTTGTGGGGGGGTTTTTTATTTTTTTTTTACGATTTTTAGAAACCAACATTTGATTAATTTGTGTTTGACTTTAAGGTTTTGGTTACAAGTACATGGAAGAGTGTCCAATGTAAAGTGTGGGTCCTGTAACAAAACCACTTATATACATATTAAATACATTTTAGAGGTATGTATGAGGTCAAATTTGCTTAAGATATTCATCAATATGAAACTATGGATTTATTGGCATTTTTTTTTTCTGTATAAAGTCTGCCAGGGCTACAGAGGGGGTGATAAGCAAAATGTGGTGTGATCTCTTTAATACTTTTATGCATTAATTAATTAGCTCATTAATTAAATAATAAATGTAGTCCCTCATCCTGCAGGGCATAATGTTTCCACAGTGTAGTGATTATAGTTTGAGATTGGATGACCATTAAAGGAGGTAAATGTGTGTGTGTGTTCACACACTTTCACTTGCAGGGGATAGCAGTTAATAAGTCCCCTGGTAACTGCGGTTCACCCCTTGTCTCTGATTCCTCAGTATCTCAGTGTGAGATCCCAATAATACCATCACAGTCCAGACCAAGCTGGCATTATCCACACAGGGGACACCACATTCCCATTTACCCGTGCACCATCCAAACCCTTGGATCACAAAATGTCTCTATAACGCCTTTTTTATGAGCCTACTTTTTTTTTGCTTTGCATTCATTTGACACCCACAGCCCGCCTCACCTCATATAGGTCACAGATGGAGCTGTCCGTGGTGCTGCTACCTTTGTTTTTGCCATAGTGCTGTCCATGGTGCTGACAACACACTATATATGTATGCCATGCAGGCATCATCGACCATTTAAAATTCAAAGGGCTATAAATTAATGAATACTTATCTGTGCACCCCTGGCCCTGGTTTCCAGCTCTAGGCCCCGTTATGTCTAATAATGGTGGAATGAGCATGGGTTGCACAGGGGGTGAGCGCGAGACTCTTTGTGGCTGTCACCATGGGTCCTCGGCTCTATCTCTCAGCTGCAGACAGACAGATAGGAAGCATCACTATGCAGCGTGGCGGAGCTGTTTGTCTGAGGTGGTTGTGACACCCTCCGCTTGGGGGGATTTTAATGAGCTCCCCTGGGACGAGCATTAGTCATTTAACATCCTGAGGAGAGCAGGGGCATCCAAACACACATATACCTGTACTGTCCAAAACTTTGAGTGGACACACATTATACACAAACCAAAAAAACAAGCATACGAACTCCAGAAAGTGTGTAACAGGTTCCAAAAAAACAACTAAGTACTGCGCAATCTGTTTTGGCTGTGGAGTTATGAATATAAATGAATATAAAGTTTGCATGCTAATAATTGTGTTAAATGCTGGTGTAAATAAAGAAATGACTCTAAAATAACATTTAAATAGTATAGTATATAAATATATACATATGTTGCATGAAGAAAAAAATAATCCAGATTTTCAAATAGTGATATCCCAGCCAAATATTGTCTTTCAGGTGAAGTATAAATCTCTTAAAAAATTAAACTTAGCACTGCTTTTTGTTATTTTTTATTATATAACCATTCAATTATATGTGTGTGTGTGTGTGTGTGTGTGTGTGCGTGCGTGTGTTTGTTAATGTAAATATATTATATTGATTACATAAAAAAAATTTAAATATGTTTTAAAAATATATAATTGTAAAAATTATTTACATGCATTTAAATGTATATATTTATATTCATATTAAGTATATATAAATATATCTCAGGGTTAGGAATTGGCTGTCCGCCTCTTCCCTCTCCCGAGCCCTTAGGGTTATTCACCCTAGGGCTCGGCAGCCCTTTTAACCCTAACAACACCATTTAATACATCAATCAACTGATGCATTTACCCAAAATATTTGCATTTACATTAGTTAACAAAATATATAATACTATTGTTGATGGTTGATTCCGACCTAACCATTAACAAGTATCAGTCATGCAATATACTATTCACCACATAAACGGATTATAGATCCCAGCAAGCATTCTGCAGGGAGGATTCTGTCTACTAGAATGTCTTGTTTCCTATCCCATCACAAATGTACAATTAAGCATGCGTTTCTCAAGCCGCCTGCACCCAGCCCCATGATAGGTTAAATGGGTAGTGAGGAGAACTACAAGGCCGATCTGATTTTGTTTATCTTGGACAAGCTAATTAAAGTGTCACAATTCATTATACAGGCCGTGCCCCACCTTGTCAGAAGGAAAATAGGAATATCAATCATTTTGTGGCCCGGCTCAACCTTTTCCCTTAGCGGATCTCATCGGTTGCTGCCGCGTCGGCCCTGTTCGAGACATCAATGAGGAATGGGTTTCCCCCAAACACATGTCAATTTTCTTTCTCTTCTTCGCCTTTGTCAGAGCGCTGTCATGTAAGCATGACCTCCCATATACCTCCGAGAGCTCATTGTGTGTGCGCCATTGAAGAGTCCTCTACCCTTGTTTTGACATCATGCACGGTGAATGGAATATGATGTCGTCTGTTATCCAGAGTCAACTGTCACTTATTTGACAGATGGTTTTCCTGTCTTCATTTTCAATTTCAAGTGCTGCATTCTTTAAAATAAAAGATATTTTATATACGCTACAAACACTGGAAACATCTATAGGCCAGATACTGCAGGTGAGTCTATTTCCTTTTACATTTTTCTTCCACCCTCAGATTCAAGATTCCTCCCAACAAACGTTATACTGTAAACCACACAACATTTTGCTACACACCCTTGTTTTTTTGTTCTTCTGTTTTTCCACGTTTTGCATGCTTTGTTTTGTGCAGGAGTAGAATGCATCTTCTGAGTGGAGCGATTCTCAGTAATCATTTTCAAACATTTTTCACAGACTGCTTATTTATGTGCTATTTACCAAATCAGTTTCAGGTATCAGTAGAAACCCAAAGGTAGACAAACTAAAACGTTGACCGTTCCTGAGAAAAAGTTTTGTGTAACCTTAAAGAGAAATATGCTGACACTTTTATATAAGACTCAAGCTCAGTTGTGAGAGATGGGGTCATAAATTGTTTTTATTGATTCTGTCATTGCAATCTTGTAAAACACACTATTTCATAATGGAATTTTTGTATGTAGTCTGAAATGGAGAGATGTCCTTCATGATTTGATAAAAAGTACAAGATCAAATATCTTAGAAACAAATAATACTCATTATACAATGTACTGCCACATAAAATATCTTTTCATTGAGAAGCGAAGAGTTTAAGAGAAGTTATAGAAATACAGTGCTTCTTGTGATTATAAAAACTTTTTATTTAAAGGTTTATGCTTCTGTTCATGTTTTCTTTCATGATTATATTTATTTATATGTATATGGAAAAGTATATAATTTGTGAAGCTATAAATGGCCCTGGTTGGTCAAGTTTTCATCTGTTTTCATCACCCTTCTCTTATTTATTTGATATATTCTTGCTTTTTATATACAGCATCCCAGTTAATATGATCATAATATAAAGACATAAAAAAATAATTATGAAATCAGGTTTAGCATGTCACGCCACAGCTAAATGTGAACGCCCTTTAAACCCAAATGTGCTATAGTATAAACTCACCGAGGAAGTGAATTAAAGAAGAAAAGTTTAACAAATGATTAGTCCTCTACTTGTGCGAGTGCATAAATGAGTGTTTAATCAGTTCATGTTCAGATATTATTTCATTATCGGAGAGATACATTAGCATGTTTGATGGCTCTGCTCTCTGGGACTGCAAGCACCACTTGTACTCAAAAGATTTATTTTTATTATGATGAGAAATTTCATAAGAACATTTCAGTTCTTGATTGACTGATCAGAGAAGTGCATGAAATAGAAACTTGCAGCAAGAATACACAGTAAAAAAATGACCATGATTTTACCGGTAAAAACCTGTTAAATGGTTAACGGTAAATTCCTGCAAAACTTGATGTTCTTTTCTTTGAACATCTTTTAACTTTCTTATGTTTCTTCTTAGTTTTTCTTATAAGATATGTTTAGCAGGGTTGTTTTTTGCATATTTTAGTTTATTTTAGTGTTTGTGTGACTGACACTGGGCACCTTCTATACTGTATATGTTCATATTTAAAAGCTGCTCGTGATGAGCTTTGTTTCTTCATGCGACTTTCTCATCATCACCTGCATTTGGTGCTTATCAGTGTATTTCAAAGGTAAAAAATAGGTTGGTATATTAACATTATCAGTTAATGAAATGATGGTATTTAACTGTAAATTAAACTTTAAACCGTTGAGCCTAAAATGTTGTTACCATATTTTTTACTCATGAATTCTGGCAACCACAGTTGCTAGTTTTTCACCATAGATTTTACAGGATTTAGTATACTTAATCTACTTTAATCTATAAAATATGCTGTTTTCACATGTATTGCATGTCTCTTTCTTTCTAAATAACACTCAAATTGCTGGCAGAAATTAAAGCAAACGAGTGTTTGTTTCTTAACAGGTTGCAGGGGCATGATGCAATTTAATTTGTCAATTTGTTCATGAAATACAAAAATGTCAGAGGTTTTATTTGGAGTTAGTTTGGAAATGGTAAAGGTAATAATGACAAAAACCTTGGTGCACTGCTCTAACCAAATTGCAAAGCTTTTTCTCTCTTTGACTCATAGTTGACCTGAATTCATTATGATTGGTGTGGGCCAGTTCAGTGTCACTAATACACCAAAAATGGCCCTATAAGAGTTTAGAGCAAAGGGAACACACCTTTTATGAAGAACACAAGGTTTGCCTTCCATTTTTGTAAATAAGTCACAAGTACGCACTTATAGCACTAAAAGCATATTTTCGAATTCCTTCTTTGCAAAGGTACTCTGCCCAGAAATATCCTTTGTGGTCGGTTTTCAGATGCAGGCTTTGTAGTAGGTTGTCAGGACAGTCTGACACGCTGCTGGAGAGGCCCTCACGGCTGTGGGTATTTGATATGCAACATTTAATATAGCTTTCTCCAGCCTGCCTGCTATATGCACACTCATTTATTTGTGGAAAACATGATGTAGCAACTAACCAGTCCAGTACTAGTAATCTTCAGTAGTATTCTAAACTATATTTCATTGAACCAGCTTTTTGACAAATGATGAACAGCGTTATTTTAGTTTAATTGAGATGTTTAGATTATTTTTGTTTTTAATATGTGGAATTCCTTTTTCAGTTGCATTTTTTAATAGATCTCACATTTTATTTTATTGTTATTTTTAATGTATTACATTATATCTTATATGATTAAAATTTTTCTTCATGTTTTAGTCATTTGTTGTGTTTAGACTTAGTTGTTTAACTAAAGTAAAGGTAAATTAAATTGAGAACTTGGCTTAATTAACAACTATAGTTGTAATAAAATAATGTAATAGTGTTGTTAACATTTATTTTATTTCAGTTTGTGTTTGGGTGGGGGGGGGGGGGGTCAAACATTGATATATTTAGATTTAAAAAAAGATATAATAAAACTAAGATAATATTTGAGATAAAAGATTAGCTGAGTGTATCAGAATTATGAAAACGTAATTATAAATAAGTAATATAAGTTCTAAAATAAAATCTATGTTGCCTAAAGCATAGCAAGTCTTTTCACTTTTTAAAACTCAGTATGTAATACGGGCATTTAGTTTTGTTGTTTTGCTCTCATTCTTTCTCTCTCTTTCTTTTTTTTTTTTTTTTTTGTTGAAAATAATTTGTTCTCTGATCAAACACACATTGTGCAAATGGTACAAAATAGCTGAAAAACAAGCATTAACTTAGATCAGAGCTTAGATACGCAATATAATTTTATTTATTTATTTATTTTGCATTAATTTGTAAAAGATAAAATGGAAAATAGCAATTTTCCTGTTTTGCAGGAGCTCTGCTGAGGTCTAACATCAACCCCTGCTGTGTAAATGGGTCTTCGTGAATACACAGAAGGGCGCAATATTAATTATGTTCACAGTATCACGGACAGATACTTAAACTCTTGCAATTAAACTGTTGCAATCTGAATCACACCCATCAGCGAAACACGTCAGTCGTCTCACACCTCACACTGAGACTGCACCATAGGCTAAAAGAGTTGTTATTAAAGTGACAGTGATCCCACTTACCCCTCAGGTCTCTGTAAAGAAGCACTGCCAACCTGTACAGAAGATTTGCTCATCAGATAAACTGCTCTGATTCATTTTTGCTGACCTTAGGGGGTCTATTAAATCATTCCACTGCATTTCAAATACTTTTTGTCGGTCCTTTGTTGCTGATTAATCATTGTATCAGAGAATTCATGCAAGCAGCCTATACGCTGCATAAAAATCGCTAGTAAATTCCACATAATAATAATAATAATAATTGAAAAGGTAATATATATATATATATATATATATAATTTTATTTTATTTGAAACCATTTAGTTTCATTATAGTGTGATTAAATATTGATGAGCTTCAAATCTAAAATTAAGAACTTAGAAATACAACTACATAATTTACAATAAGTATCATACAAAATAAAAATAACACATACATTTAAAAAAGTTATCCAAGAGAATGTTGAGACGATAAAAAAGTATTCAAAAGTATCCATGACAAATCCATGTCCTCAATAAACTGCATGATTTGAGGGATCACAAAATATGATCACACTCATGTATTTATTTACTAATTTATTTATTTATTTATTTATTTATTTTTCCTATTTCAGTTCATTTCATTTTAATTTTAATAATTTAATAAAATTTGTTTTATACTTGTTCGCCAAACAGTTTCGGTTACCATTGACAAAGAATTTATAATAATAAAAAATAACTTCATGTTTAAGAAGCGTATATATTTTTTACGTTTTGCAGAAGAAAGTAAGTTATAAATCTTTCGAACCATATGAGAGTGACTAAGTAAGGTTATATGTTTTTCTTTTCATAATTGTAAATATGAGCAAAGTGAACTAAATCAAACAAATTAAAATACATAACATTTTAACTAAAAAAAAAAAAAATCTAAATAAAATAAAAAACATGCAAAGCGCATAGCAAACTCCATGTCTGCTAGCTCAGCATGAAGGCTAAATGAAATCTATACTCTTAGGGATTACAGGGAAGCCCTGGAAGGAAATCCTGCATCAGTTCCACTCCGATTAGCTGTCAACCATGTAGAAGCACGGTCACTGTCACACAGAAGCCAGGGTAATTTGCTTTAATAGCGAGACAACCCTGAGTCTGTTTGGAGTAATGAATACACAGAGTGTGCCAGAGGCCAGGGAGCGTGAACAGCCTAGGAAACAGGCCAGAAGGACCTGTGAAATCAAGCTTGTAAATACAGACTAGCATCTACTTTCTATTCTGGAGAGGGTTTTCGAGGGTTACATAGAGGTTTTGCATTTAAAAGTGAAATACATTTAGATTATTCAACAGGAAAATATGTTTAGCAATTGTCTATGACATGAGTGCATCGGTGAAATAGAAACTATTTGTTTATTTAAGTTTCTTGAAGTTTTAGTTACACTTTTTCATAGTATAACCTTATTACGTCTGCTGTTTCGTCTTCTTCTTTGTCTGAATATGAAAGCAATAACTTCAGATTGGAGTCCAACAGAAAAAAAAAAGAGTTCATGCAAAGCTGAGCAAATTGGTTATGCAAATACCGTGAGTACAAAAAGAATTTGGACACCGCAGCCACACTAAAACAAATTTCATTTCATTGCATTAGATAGGAAAATATCAAAGCGTAGAGGAATCTGAACAGATTTTCTCAGAGGTAACATCAATAACCAATTTTTTGCACTCAACCATTGTTACAGTTCTTAGTTTGTTTGTTTGTTTGTTTGTTTTTGTTTTTTTTACATTTTAGAGTTATATACAGTATCTTTATATCTACGTTTATAAATGTTTTATCAATAAGGACTAAACAAGCTTTTTTTTTTTTTAATTGAAAAGCATTTTGTTTTATTTAAAATAAAAAACACTTATCATATAGTTTGGTATTAGAATACAGAATTACTTAGGTGTTATTTAAGAAGTCTTTATTTATATATAATTATTTTTATTTTACACTCTGAATTCCGGAAATGTGGGGACAGTCTTAAAAGTTGAATAAATAGAAAACTGAAAGACTTTCAAATCACATGAGCTAATATCTTATTCACAATAGAACAAATCATAACAAAATAGCAGGCATCAAATTTGAAATCAACTTATTTTGTGCGAAGAATTGTACAAAAATGTTCTCTTTGTTCCACTGTGAAAAAAATATTGGTTTAAATTTCTTTTAGTTTTCCTTTTAATATATATATATATATATATATATATATATAATCCTGGTTGAACATAATTATATAATTGTATGAATAATAACATATTTCATTTATTTGTATTAATCAATTTTATAAGTAAATATATATATTTATATATATTATTATTATTATTTTTATTATTATTATAAATGTTATTTTCAGATGATGATGAGGTTTATTTACTTATTTATTTGATTTATTACTTATTTTTTCTTTCCAAATTACAAAAGCAAAAACATTATACTTGTTGTTTGTGAGCTGTAACAAACAGCTATTGATGTGCATGAGACATAATTACTGTGCAAGTACATTTATTAATTTGGCAGCTGCTTTAACATAAAGCAACGGGGCATTCAAGTCATCCATTTTATCTGCTTGAGTTCATGGATCAAACCCTTGACCTTGCTGCTGCAGTGAGATGCTCTAAAAGCTGGAAAATGCTCAGAAGTACTAAACAAAATAGCATAAAACATAATCTATTTCAGCTTTTTGGGCCGTATCAGAGAGCCTTGACTCACGGGTTTGTTGGTACTGGAAGATGATTATGTTAATGCAGTCTCAGCAAGCCGTTCACAGCCTCCAGCAAGGAAATTACACCGCAATGAAATAATTACAAGGAGTCTTTCTTCGATGCCGGTATTGGTCTCACAAATTATACATGAAACATCAAGCTTGAAAAATGCTGCTTCAATAGATTTTAGGGCAAAAGCCACTGTGTGTCATCCAGCAACGGTACGACTTCAGTGTGAGCTTTCAGAAGATTATTAAAATGGTGCAGACCTCTGTGAAATTGTAAGTAAATGTCTCTTGAGTCATTTGATGCATACATTAATTTTTTACTTTTTGCATGCAATTAAGTCTGGTGAAAATGTTGAGGTTCCCATTTCCATTCATTTCCATGGCAGGTGCTTGAATACTGTATGATCAGCCTTGAAAATTGACATTATTTTCTGTTGTTTTTGAACCAATCATCTGAACTGAAAATGTCGTGTGATTGATTAGTTTAATGTCATGACAACAATGACAGTTTATGTAACCACAGGAATACATTTCATACTTTTAATAGCACTCCAGAAATCAATACTTCTAAGATGTCTAATTATATATGGAGAAATGCATATCATTTATAAATATAATATAAACATTGCATATAAATCTAAAATGTTATATACAGAAATGTGTGTGCACGTGTGTGTGTGAGTGTCAAAAATACACACAAAAAAAAAAAGTCTTGACACAATTAGTATGTGCACCTGTTTGATTTTATTTAAATAATCATTTTTTACAAATATACTTTGATTACTTACCGATATAAATCGGTTAACTCTCAAAACTATTAGATTTAATCACTTAAAATTTATGAATATGGTTTAAATACAGCGAGCTCTGAAACAAGTTAGGTCAAATTAGTTCAATTGCAGGTAATTGGTTTCCATAAAAAAGGAAATGTTTACATACTCGTCGATAGGTGGCGGTACTGCACAACGACGTGCAGGGTTAGGCTTCGGCAGGGTAAAGGTCAGGGTTAGGGTTAGGATTTACAATGAGATCATCGTCACTGTCAAAAACGTTAAAAAAAAAAAAAAAAATTCTATCTAGCCCTGATTAGAATCGATAAATGCTGTTTTCACTTGCTGCATGAACAAAACTTAAACGAAATGCAATAAATCACAGTTAGTTTTGTTACTTGCAATGTGAATCAAAGTGTCAGATTTCAGATTCTGTAAGTTGCTAACTTGTCATTAAAGTTAAACAGTAAATACAGGTTTGGTGTTAAATGCTACCCGTATTCGGCGGGTCTCGTTTTCTAAACTACTGTACGTGTCAGCTTCTTATCACCTGTCATCTGTGATTTTCATGTATCATTTCAGACAGGACTAACACCTCTGTGTTCTGTATGCGTGCACTGCTATAATCATTCAGATTGATTACAATTAGTATAATTCATTAGTTGATTCATTTTTTTAGAGAATTACTGAGTTTGCTGAACAACAGTAAGTAATATGCTCTGGAATTATCACAGAGGTTGTGAGTAAAAAACACAGACTAGTCCCGTCAGAAAAAGGCTAAAGATCATTTAAGCACCCCACTAGCACAAGCAGCAGTTCAGAACTTGAACCGATTATCTCTTCCTCTTTACTTTTAGTTACCACAGCAAATAAACATGAAGGATCATCAGGAGGTACTGAAAGAAACAGAAGATCCTGCTGAAATTAATCCCATCTCATGTAATCTCTCAGTCAGTTTGAAGATGTCAAAGAAAAATTTACACAAAAAAGTCATTGAGTGAGTAAACTTGTCACTTAACAAGAGAAAAAATAAATAAAAAGAACAATTTACTTAAATATATGCACGATGACATTCTTTTCTTTCTTTCTTTATTTATTTTTATACTTTTGCACAAATTGATCTTCAAAAAAGACAAGTAATGACATCCCCTGTTTAAATGTTTGTATTTCAGCAAATAATAAATAATTAATAATAATATATAATAAAATAATAATAAATAATAATAATAAATAATAAATAAATAAATATATAATATATTATAATAAATAATAATAAATAAAAATTATATTAATAAAATAATAATAATACAAAAACAGCCTCACATGCAATTTAAATTTTTCTTTACAATCACTGTAATACACTAATCTACTGATTGACAGGGTTTATTGTATGGTTACAGCAAGATGTTTAAGTCCACTTTAGCTTTATGTCTGAATAAATCAATGACAATTGTTATGTTTTGGGGATCTTGTTGTTCTGCATGTTTGAAAATGAAGACTAAAATCATCTGGAGTTTCATCCCGAGGAGCCCAAATATCTACTTCAATGAAGACATGGAGACACTCATTAAATAAAATGTGGTAAGCGTGTGTCAACCAAACCTTATTACATTGTAAATGTCTTATGGATATGTTTACATTGAAAGTCATGTTACTCGTCTTATTGTCATCACAGTCTTACTTTTCCCATATGTGTAGTATGCAGCAAATTAGCAAATTTTTGATAAAACTCACTTCCTCTTAGTATAGGTAACTAGAAGTTAGTATGGAAACTAGAGTATTGGTAATTGATTTACTAACATAATAATAATAGCACATTTGCAGCCATTACAAATGGCCATGAAGAGTAAAGCTTAAGTACAAATAATAGATTAATACATTTAATTTTATTTAATTTAGACCTTTTTAATTAAATATGTGTTTTGTAAAATATACTCGATGTTTAATGTTTTGTTTTTTTTAACTTTAAAGTTATATATTAGTTCTATGTAAAAAGTTGTACCTTTTGAAAAGGTACCGCCCCAGTGTCAGCTTTTGTACCTTTATTTCTGAGAGTGCATGAATAATGTTTATTTTAAATAAACCATGCAAAAACCTGACCCCATTGAATAGAGGTTGAGAATATTGCCAAAATACAGACCTATGTGGATGTTTAATGACAGATTCAGAACAGGCCTTTAGGCCATCCCTTGTCATATTAATTGAATCACTAATCCGTTAAAAACATTGAATCACACAGCATGAGAACTGCCATCAGTACACCGCTCTTGCTGATCAATACCTCTCCGCTCAGCATTTTATGAGGGAGATATTGCGGTAGATGAGCCATTCCCGAGAGCTAGATCACTGGAGACGCACAGGCAGCGTTCCTATTACAAACCACTGAAGCAACTCAGCCACTATCCTGAGCCAGCTGACAACCACCTTATATATAGCAGTCACCCCAAACCGCACAGGCAAGCATTCAATTACAGTCTTAGTCAGGTCAGCAGAGTCGAACGCCGCTGGTAAAGGCATGTCATGTAGACATACGGTGGTGGCATCCTACCATGTCCGACGTGTAAGACAAGTAGTGTAGCAATCACAGTCTTGGATAAGGATAGATGTGCTTCTCTAGAAGATGAGCTGGCTGTGAAACGAAATGAATTTGACACCCACGTGCATTGTGACTGAATGATCTTGCAAGCTCTCTTTGGAAAAAGTCAAACTTTTTATTTGTCCAACACGCGTGTGTGTGTGTGTGTAACTTACAAACTGCACTGAAAAAAGTATACTTCATTTTTAAGGTAAGTGGTTTTAGTTAAATAAACAAAAAATAACTGAAAGTTAGTTAGTCATGTACATTTGTTTATATAAATGTAGCGTAAACAGTGTGTAGTCTTACTGATTGCAATTTAAACAACGGAAATTTTAACACATCTGTAACAGTCTAATGTAATGGAATCTTACTATATTTTGACCTAACTCATAAGGATATCAACATCATGAAATGTCTTAAATATTACAGTATGGCAATGCAAACTGGGGTTCCTGAATGAACTGCATGGGTTTGTGAAAAAATAAATAATATTACATCATAATATATATATATATACAGTACATATATATAGTCACGAGTGAGACACAGGGAAACATGCGGATCCATTTGCAAACGTTTATTAAAGAGCACACAGAGTCAAAACAGCATTGAAACGGGCAGAGTCAAACAACGGCAAACAGTACATCAAAGGCTGAGATGAGAGAGTAATCAGAGTTTGTGGCAAAGGGTCAGGCCATGAGGCAAACAGAGTCCAGAGGAGCGAGGCAAGAGCGAGAGTCCGAGAGCAGGCTTAGGTCCAGATCCAGGGAGGCAGAGAAACACGGAGAGAACACGGATGACTTGACCACGGGGGAAAAACACACGGTACATCCAAACATTGACGAGCGACTAACAAAGGACATCCAGGGTATTTATACATGTGACACAAGGTGGAGAAACAATGAAACACCATGACAACAAACAAGATGGGCGGAGACACGAACGAGCAACAAAGACAGCAGACAAGGTAGGCGGAGACATGAGTTCATTGATAATTAGTCCAACAGGTGAAAACAGACATAAAACTGACTGTTTTAGACTGGCATCTCCAGCTGAACATGACAATAGATAGATAGGTTTAAACAAACAATGAAAAATAGATATAACAATATAATGACAGACAGACAGACAGATAGATAGATAGGCCTATTATTATTATTATTAGATTACTTTTATTAATAAAATACAAGAAATTATTGCCCCGCATCATGCGTGAGGACAGTTAGATAGGCTATACAATGAATTACAGGCCTAATTAAAACTATTAACACTGCAGCAGACGCCCGCAGGACTTGACCAAAATGTGAAGCGAATTTTGTAAGACACTATTATTTTAATATTTTGCTGTCAAATTCAAGACTCTTGACAAAACGAATAAAATAATAAATACAATTTTGTATTCTGCAGGCTACACTTTTATTTGTTAGCCCATTTCTCTTTCTTTTAGTAGCAGAGATTTGAATGTGAGATTCTGGAAACCTAAATTTAGCGGGAACGGTCGGGTCGGGACGAAAATGTATTTTAAACGGACTGCGGGTGAACAAAGAGTGAAGGTATAACGGTCCGGGATACATCCTTGCAGAAGACCACTACACTGCAGCCATCAGTAAAAACTCAGAGCAGATTTATTTCAGGTACAGATCTTCAAAAACAACCTGTTTAAGGCGAAATAAGTCTCTTCTTATGTTTTTCACTACAGGGACCACAAAAGAAATATTACGGGAATAATTTAAGACATTTAGCTATTTAGACATTTTCCGCATATGTTAAAGTAGATTCGTCTCTGGTTAATTGTCTCAGAGACAACATGTGTTTTTTCTTTCACTTTCTCTATAGTGAATTGATGTTCACCATCTTGACCCCTTCCCCATACTATCAATTGTTTATAAGCCACATATAAGGCACTTTTTAATGTTTGTTTTTCAATGGTAATGAGAGTGATACTGATAGTTAAAAGATATATATGATAAAACAATATAATGACAAGACAGATGATAGATAGATACATAGACAGACAGACCGATAGATAAACAATAAAAAATATATATGATAGAACAATATAATGACAAATAGATAGACAGAGAGACAGACAGGCAGGTTACAGCATGTTTAAATTAGGCTTTATAAATAAAAATGACTCACCTGACACTGGCCCAGTTGCATCTATTAATCAATCTCAGCACAGGTGCTTCTCCTTTAGACACGCTGATGACCACCGTCTGAATAACTCTCTCAATGCGCGTCAAAACATCCTGTCTGTGGATGAAGGAGCATTAGTATACAACTATACCGACTGAACTGACCAGAGATGAGGTAAACCTGACATTTCTCTCCTGCTGTTACCTGCTGATGTCCTCCTGGCGTTTGTCAGCCGTTTCCAGAGTGTCTCTTAACTTATCTACCTCAATAAACTCAGCCATTCAAATGATGGATTACAACCGTAGTCAGAATGGCTACTGATGTTTTGTCTCGCTGTAGTTGTTGTTTCTTGAAAAACAGTTAAACGTTAGCGATTCGTAGCACGTTAAATGAACTTAGCGTATTATCGTCAGAAGTGATGAGCAGACAACGGCTGCGCGCGCTGCGTTCTATTCTCCCGCGCTAATTCGAATAAAGAGAGGTAAAGGAGTAATGCTAATTTAGCAGGGTTATTAGTATTAGGGCTGCATCAACTAATCGATAAAATCGATAATTATCGATAATGAAATTCGTTGTCAACGAATGCCGTTATCGATTAGTTGGGCTG
>JAUCMU010000001.1:4830420-4866822 GCA_032275025.1 Enteromius treurensis
GCCTACTGAATTTCGAATGCTATGAATTCGGACATACTACTCGCCTCGCATGCTGTTTTTCGCGTACTATATAGTAGGGAAGTAGGCGATTTCGGACTCAGCATTGCTTGTCTCTGCGTCTCTATCTGATGACGGTTCACTCAGGGCGGGTCTGAGGTAAGACACCAGTTCAGTCTGTGTGACATGCTGCTGTTAATCAACTATTGTGGGAGTGGCCTCTGTCTGTGTGACGCCACACCGACATGCATTTGAGAGTGACTTCAGAAGAGGCAACTTATTTTTATTAAATTAAAAAAAAACTACTTGTGGATCTTTATCATTGTAGGGTAGTTGTGCACACACACTCCCATCACCCATTTCAGTTCAAACAGCTTTCTAACAGTGCATGCGGCACCGGATAACCCCTTTAAAAGAACACACTTCAAGTGCTCTGCCCTTCGAAGGGAGTAGGGCATAGGGATGCTCACTTCTGTTTGAAATTTGCCCAATGTTTCTCTATGGTGTTGAAATCTAACAGATGTCCCAGTTCCGCTCTCCTGCAACTGATACTCAACTGACATTGGCTCATCTGCGTTCGAGGGGAGGGGCTTACCGATAGGTCACATGGACTGGTAAAACGCTGTTCTTGTTACATTTCTGGGCCTGGAAACATTTCTGTAGAGGGTCAGAAATATCTCAAATTAATCAAAAATGTCTTAATTTGTCTTCCAAAGATGGACAAAGGTCTTGAAGAATTTTCTAGGTGAACTACCCTAGAAATTACAAAAAGTAATATATGTCATCTTGCCTTACAGCCATGAACTGTAGTGAAATTGACAGTTATTAGAAGAGTTTGCCTTGTAGGCTCATTGGACTATCTTTAATAGGGAAAATGTTTAAAATTGAGAATTAAAATTCAAACGTGAAAAGTTTGATGACCGGTCATAATCATCTTGAAATACCTTTGATTTGTCTTAGAACGATCTTAGAATTGTAGAAGCGGACATACACTGGAGAAAAAGAATTAGAAAAGTCAGATTTTCATCCTCTTAATGTAATTCATGTCTAGCTCTCAAGCCCAAATCCTTTGTTTGAAGGGACACACACTTAGGGCTTTTCAAAACACTTAATATTCATCTCCAAGTGCGTCTATTGGATATTTAAAACTTTTCTGAGTGCTGAGAGACAGGGATTATATACCTGTGCAGTTACCTCTTAGATCTTACCATTGTTCCCAAACTGCACAGTAATTATACAGGTGATTGCCACCAGAGAAAAGCCATTGTTCAGACTACAAATTCCATACAGCATCGTCATTCACAGAGCTGGAGTTAGCCAATGAGACCAACAGTAATCATCCTGTACAAATTCAAGCGTAATGACCACCCACACGCTCAAACCCATTTAGCGACACCGTAATCACAAACACAACGGAACTATTCTTTGTTAAACCCGCGTGCCTTACTGTAGGTTGTTGCACACAAAGAACGGGCCTGAACTTTGGCCTTTGAGGGTTAGTGAAGAATAGAGAGGAGATCAGTATTCAGGCTGAGTTCCTGCCA
This sequence comes from Enteromius treurensis, assembly GCA_032275025.1. Classification (NCBI taxonomy): domain Eukaryota; kingdom Metazoa; phylum Chordata; class Actinopteri; order Cypriniformes; family Cyprinidae; genus Enteromius; species Enteromius treurensis. The sequence continues at coordinate 4,831,962 of JAUCMU010000001.1, forward strand.
TGCTTCTATTAAGTAGGAGAGTGGCAGTCTGATTATCCACATTGTTGTCAGTGGTGGGAGTGGACTGTGCTGGGAACATTTTTGCATTAACGCTCTGATCAAATTTTCATAACTCAATTTGGAGGAGGTTTGCATGTTGAGGATTGCGCACACTGGTAAACCTCAGGTGCCTTTGCATTGCACTTTTCCAGTGACATTGTCTGTCCCATGACAATATTTTACTTATGCTGCATGCACATTTAATCTATACATGTGTGTCCAGAAGTATATTTTATAGCTCATGGGAATTCACAGAAAGTTGGAGTAATAGTCCAAAAATGCATGGAACAGCTTATAACTTTAGGTATTATTTTATAATGTTTTTGTTTACTTTTCCTGTTTAATACGACTTTACAGCATAGCATAGCAGACTACTTACATGAAACGCATAGAAATATCAGTTGTCACTCTGTACATCCTTAAAATGTCTTAGTATTAAATGCTCAGTTTCATGATCAAAGCTCTGTTTAGTTTTAGTGTATGGGGCAATACGTACCTCTGTGCACTTTTTGTGCAACAGCGTTTTTATATACTTATATACTGCACGTTTCACTGATTTTTCAAAGAGAAATGTCCGCTGAGTGGCGCTAAAACACAGGTTGAATATGTGAACCCTGCTACATTTTTATTATGTTGATATAGGTACATATTGCTGTTTTTTATTGTGTTGATATAAGTAATGTATTGAGATGGTATTGAGAATATCTGGAGACTTTCGCTTAAAGTTAATGCTCTATCATGTTGGAAATATGCCATACACCAAATCCAACCCTTAATCTATCCAATAGTCTTAACAAATGCAAAACTGATTTTGCCATTTGCTGGTGCAACCGTGCCATTTTAACTACCTTTTATGCAGATTTGAACAGTTTTGTCAAACCGTAGTAACACAAGATTGGAACTGAAGCTCCTCGCCTCTCGAATACATCTCTGTACTCCATTAGCTACTGAACGTCTATAAAAACCCATAGATATAAAGCTGGGTATGTGTGATGCTAATGCTCAAAAGCATCAGTGTTCATATTTTCCAGCATATTAATATTGTTTTGAAGTCATAACATGATATTCTTCAAGTAATTGTGCGAAAATTACACTTTATTAATCGAACTTAACCAAAATTTGTTTGAAAATGAATAAAGGGTGTCAGAGTTTTATTGACTCTAAATGATGTTTATAAACAAATTTTGGGATTAGTCTCTAATCAGCCTATTATCTGAATATCCTTTCAGAGCTAAGAGAATCCTTTTAAATAGAGCTAACTTCCCTTCTCCGGGATCTCGCTCTTTGCATCCATCCAGCACCCCTTCCTCCGCTTCGTCTTTGGGGGGCCGAGCTCCATTCGACCATTGCTCTGGGTTCGGACAGCAAGCCAAACACGCTTTTATTTATTATTGAGGAAGTGTGAACTCGTGAATATTTATTTCTTTTGGAAACTGAAGTGATATGTACTAATTGGTACGTAAATTCGAGGTCTCACTAAACAGTGCACCCAGGTACCCAGGTTTATGCTATGAGGTAGGGCAAAACAGATAATGCAATGCAATACAATGATGATTGAGAGATGAACAAATAAGCATAACTCAAAAGCCAGATGAGCATATTTGATTCTCACATTTTAACACGATTTCTTTCTAAAGAAAAATGTTTCATCCGGAAAATGTTCTCAACTTGAAATATTATGAAACAATAACCTGGAAAAGTACTGTAACATGCAACATGATCAAGCTCTTCAGTGTTTCAGGATCCATCACTATCATTCAATCCCTCATGAATTATTTAAGTTCTGATGAGAGTCTCAAAGAGGTTAAAGCAAATCAGATAATGCATATTCAAAAGAGATCATCTCTTACCAGTAATTACATTGTCAAAGTTTCATTTAGTTAATTCCTTTGTTAGATGTCAAACTGATTTAAATATCTGAACTGTGTCTGTGCGTCTCTGCTTAATGAAGTCAGTAAAAGTGAGACACTTGTTTTGGTAAACTCTGTATTAAATTGAAAGAAATCTATTCCACCAACACAAATTTTTGAAAGAATATTGGTTGTTGTTTTAAACATACAGAGATTCAAAAATGTCAAATACCTTTCTTTTTCTTTAGGCTTACTCTGGTAGAGTCGGACATTTGTTGAAAGCATAAAGAATTATTAAAACACTCCAACAGAAGGACAAAAACAACTGAATTAGTTTGTTATATGGTGTAATATTGCCATCATTTAATCTATTATGCGCCTGCACCTGTGTGTGTAAGTGTTTGTATCCAACTATGTGTCTAAGTGTGTGATGTGTGTGTGTTTGTGTGTGAGAGGTACGTGTGTGTGTGTGTGTGTGTGTGTGTGTGTGTGTGTGTGTGTGTGTGTGTGTGACACATGCTATCATATTTGTGCGTTTATGTTGTAGGCCTAGGTGTGTAAGTATGGGTGAGAGCAGGCATGTGTTCGCTTACAAGCACTTTTTATGCACAAAAACATAAAAAGTATTAAGAATACTTTCTCAAACCAAAAAAGAGTGTCCATATAATTTACATTGGACTAATCAAATGTTGATATTCAAATTAATTGTTATTACAACTTTTCAAGACCACCCATTATTAGCAACATTTAAAATAATAATAACAATAACACCAAAAGCTAATTTGTCCTGTGCACTTTAGCCACTTTAGATAAAGCTATATTGTAAACCGGTGTTTGTCCAAAATGTATCAGCAAATCCACATTATCTAGCACGTCCTCGTCGTGTTTGATGTGTCCCATATTTTGTTGACTCTGGAACAACATTTTAATGCAAAAATATATTCTTGACCATATTTCTACATCTAAACCTAACTTTACACATGAGTAATGTCTAAAACAGAGATGATAGATGACAAACACTGATTTTAAGCCTAAACTTCACAAAAACTGTTTCTTCAAATGTCATTGGTTAATCACAATGTTGTCCCAGGGACATGTTGCACTTGGTAAAATCAGGTTAGTGCATTATGCATGTGGCATTCTGGTTCACGTCAAGTTTAACATTGGTTTTACCTCGTAGTTCAATAAAATAAAGTCTGCTTCAACCTTAACGTATTTTATTCTGGCCTCTTCTGAGATAAGTAAAGCAGTAAACCTCCTCAACACCAGATGGCTGTATTGAGTTGTTCACAGACAGACAGTCTTGCAAGCAGACGAGAAGAACTCAAGCAGTGCTGCGCTAACAGTCGGTATGTTCAATGTTATAACAAAAATAAATGTTGTTTATAAAGTTATTTAGCAAGACTGCACTCGATTAGGAACACGCACTTCAGATTTATGACCTATGTGTTTGTAATGTGTGCTTTTAGCACAAGTAGCATTATCGCATGACTGTGCAAAAGGGGGCGTGTGTTCATCGACCCTAGTTTCATATCCCAAAACATTATAATTTATCCCCGAATAAGTTTAATTATTTGCAGATTTTTAAAGCAGCTAATTAAGTATAAATAGAATTGTTACCATTGTACGGGTGTGTAACGGGATGTTGTGTCTGTATGTGTTCACGCGATAGGCCCAAATCGTGCATCAAAACACAATGGGCTTTTGATCCTATGAAGAACGTCGCAGTCCGTCTATAACGCGGCAGAAAGGTTCATTTCCCGCTAAAGGCACCAATGACGTGCAAATTCTTCCTGCTCTCAAATGTGTTTACTATGACGTGTTCGATTCACGTTTAAACGAAATGTTCGAATTAAAAATTCAAATTTGCCTCTGATTCACTGAAATGTTTCAAAGGGCCTGCGATGCCCCAAACGTCTAATGCACCAATATGGTCCAAATAATGTATAATGTCCACTTGTGTTATGCACTGCTTTTCAGGTCACGCCTAAAAATGTCTGAACAACGAGCCTTAAAGAATCCCTATCAAGATTACACTGGGCCTGGATGTGCACAAGACCTGTTTGACATGCAGGGGAATGTGAGTGATTCCAAAATGGGAAATGGGATCTCCTTGCTGCACTAGTCTTAGAAATTATTGAAGTACAGTAGTATATGACAATAATAAATATTCATTCCCATCACTGAATTGCATTAATATGTGCTGTTGTTACGTAATCATCATCATATCTTATTCAGATTTCTTGTTCATTTATTATTTGCTCATTGCAGTTGACCCAGCATTTCGCCAGTTGTATAAGCAGCAAGATCAGTGAGCTTCTGGCGGTCATGGAGAATGGACTGAAGAACGCTGACCCCAGGGACTGCACTGGTTACACTGGCTTGGCAGGTGAGATTGCACATATATGTGATGAAACTGATGCAATTGTGCACCCAAAAATGAAATTTACTCATCCATACGTTTCATCAAACATTTTTCCTTCCGCTGAACACAAACGAAGATATTTCAAGGAATGTTGATTAAAAAACGTACACATATTATTATTATTATTACATTTATACAACTCATGTTCGTATGTCATAAAGCTACTTGGCCCGCATTGCTAAGTCCCTCCTCCCCCAACTGCAGGCATTGCCCTGCTCTACCTGCACCTGCACAGCATCTTTGGAGAGCCCTCTTTCCTCCAGAAGGCTCTGGACTATGTCAGCTGCAGTCTGAGGAGTTTAACCCAGCGCTGGGTGACCTTCCTGTGTGGGGATGCAGGGCCGCTGGCTGTTGCTGCGGTGGTCTATCATCGACTCCAGAAACCTCATGAGGCTGAGGAGTGTGTAAACAGGTCTGATGTTGTTTGACCCTGCTCCACCTCCATTTTTGTCTATGTTGAGTCAGTGACTTCACTCTTCAAAAAAACAAAAAAAAATAGACCAATCTATAAATTCAAAGATATAATCAAATAAAAATGCATTTCCTTTGTCTGCTATTAAGTTATACAAAGATATATTAAAGAAGGGGCTATGGTTTTCATTACCATCGTCAACTGATTAGTTGCAATTGATTGCATCCAAAATAAAAATGAACATGAAATGTAAAAAAATATTTACATGATACATGTGTGTGTACTGACTATATTTATTATGTATATATAAATGCACACACATGCATGTATATATTTAAGAAAACTATGTTGCATTTATATTCTAAGTAAACATATTTATATATGATGTAAATTATATGAATATCAGTATATGCATGGAAATATTTTCAAAATATTAATATATAATAAATATACACAACACACACACACACATATTATGTAAACAAAAACATTTAATTTGGATGCAATTAATTGTTTGAAAGCAATAGTTTTTATTTTAAAAAATGTAGGCCCGGTTTCACAAACAGGGCTTAGCTTAAGCCAGGACTAGGCATTAGTTAAATTAAGATATTTAAGCAATTCTTTCAAAAATCCCTTCTAAGAAAATATTACAGGTGTGCATCTTAACACAGAACAATGACACTGACATGTTTTAATATGATATGTCAGAGCGAGATATTTTCATCTGAGACCGCTCAAACATGCAATTTAGCCTGGGACTAGCTTAAGCCTTGTCTGTGAAACTGGGGGTTAAATGGGGTTTTTTTTCATCTGTATCGTGTTATTATTACTATAAGTTTTATTAAACTTTTATCAGTATGAGTATGTCTTATTAAAAGGCCAAAAAAATCTTTAAAGAGTAAGCCATGTTAGTTTCAGAGAAAAAGGGGGGGAAGTTATGACAGAAGACACATGTGTATATATAATAAACATTGTGAACTTTAAAAGTAAAGTCCTTTGCCTTCATCTCGGACATCCTTGTTTGCCACTGATCCATATAAACGTGATAAACATTGGGAATTTAGATTATTTAGATGAAGTAGTATAGTTAAATATTATACAGTTTAGCCCGAAAATGGAGATTGTGGAATCAACGCCTTTCAAAATTTATTGTTTGTTGTTGGCTGTCCACACTGAATCTAATTTCCTTTAGATTGCTGGCTTGTTTAGGACATATTACTACTTTAATGAAGTTACGCTGGAATTCTCCCAAGAGTTGGTGTTCATTAGAAATCTCATTCTAAGATTCCAGAAAGAGGGTGAAATGTGGCTGATTTCTTGGTCTGTAGGGCAGCTCAGCTCTTTCTGTTTCCTGTTTCTCTTTCTCAGTCTTGACAGGGTTTCATTCCCATGGGATCTTATTGTGATCTATTTGCTCCAATGTTTCCAGGCTGTTGCATTTGCACCAGTCAGTAGTGCAGGGGAAAGGCAGGCTTCCTGATGAGCTGCTCTATGGCAGAATGGGCTACCTTTACTCCCTCATCTTCATTAACCAGCAATTTCAGCAGGAGAAGATCCCCATCCAATACATTCAACAGGTCAGTCACCATTCTTTTGGCCTCAGACCTGACCGAATGCACATGACCTCAGGAGACATGACTAGAATGAGTTACGAATGCTAAAATAACAATATCTACACTTTCTGTTTGTCCCTTTGCATATTGAAAAAAATATATATATTCTTTTTCATTAAAATGTCATCTATTTCTCAGGCTCCAAAATCGCTTCTGTGTTCTGCTGATGTAACCAAGAACATGCAGACAGTGAAAAATAATATACCCAAAATATTTGTTGTTTATATACAAAAAAAAAAAGATATTATTGTAGTCTAACATTCATAATCAAATTCCAATGAATGAAGGCAAGCCTTAGATTATTTCTAGTGCTAAAAGGATGTTTGTTTGTTTGTTTTTTAGTGACTGGTAATGCAATAAAAAAGTGTCAAATGTAATGACCGGTGAACACCATTCAAAGTTTGTTGTCAGTGATATATTTTGACAGAAATTAATGCTTCTGTTCAGTAAGGATGTGTTTTTTTGAGCAGCATATTAAAATGATTTCTAAAGGATGTGTGACACTGAAGACTGGAGTAATTATGCTGAGAGTTCAGCTTTGCATCACAGAAATAAATCTTTTTATTTATTTTTTTTAGAGACAGTTATTCAGTTAGTTCACAATAATACTGTATTAAAAAAAAAAAAAGTCACTTTTATTATATATTAAATTGTATTTTTTGCAACTGATTATCAAGTCAAAGTCACTTTTACTTCTATAGTGCTTTTAACAATAGAGTTTGTAGCAAAGCACTGAACATTATCAAATAGAAGAACAGAGTGATGGTACAGGCTTTTAAGGTAAAAATCTGAACATCAGTTCGTAATAAACTTCAAATTATCCTATAAATATATGGCCTAAATATTTGCCATTTAACAAGCCTAAATAAATTAGTCTTAATAATATTAATAATATCCTATTTAGTGCATATTTAGAAATATGTCACTTTATGGTGACATGGCATGATTTTGATTCGTTGCTTCACCTGATCGTGCTTTAATTTCAGATCTGTGATGCAGTGCTGGCTTCAGGACAGAATCTGTCGATCAGGAACAAGATCCAGGAGCAAAGCCCTCTCATGTATGAGTGGTATCAGGAGGAGTATGTGGGTGCCGCTCATGGCCTGTCAGGGATCTACTACTACCTGATGCAGGTAAACGCAATCCCTCACTGAACCTTATTGATTAAGTAAACACATTTAGGGAAATAACTTTACCGCTTCGGTTGAAGTCTTTAAACCAAGTTTTTTTTCCCCCCCATAGCCCGGCTTTGTGGTTGGCGACGACAGAGTCTACCATCTCGTCAAACCCAGTGTGAACTACGTGTGTCACCTGAAGTTTCCTTCAGGCAATTACCCACCGTGTGTCGGAGATTCTCGGGATCTTCTGGTGCACTGGTGTCATGGCTCTTCTGGAGTGATCTACATGTTGATACAGGCTTTTAAGGTACAAATCTGAACATCAGTTTGTAATAGACTTCAAATTGTCCGTTTATATCAATAGATAGAGAGATCGATGGACCCTCAAGAAAACCTAACATTTCCTCTTCAGGTGTTTGGTGTGAGGCAGTATCTGGAGGAAGCACTGCACTGCGGGGAGGTGATCTGGCACAGAGGTTTGCTGAAGAAGGGCTACGGCCTCTGTCATGGAGCCGCTGGAAACGCATATGGCTTCCTGGCCCTTTACAAGATCACCCAGGATCCCAAACACCTCTACAGAGCCTGCATGGTGAGTCTGACCCCTCTCAAGAGGAAAAAAATAAAAACATTCTTGATGAACTTTTAAGACATTATGCACTTTTAAAGGTACGGTCGCAATTAAATGCTACACTATATTCCAAATTCAAGAGAGCTCGACTAACATTATAAGTGTACTCCAGGGGAAACCGCAATGATTTAAATCTTCAGATCTCCTTCAAAGTGTTTCTTCACAAGTGAAGTCTTTGTGATATTTTTCAAACTACCTCAATGACTTTGTCTCTGGGTTAATTTATGCATGTTCTGTGCAACGCCTGAAGTCCGTTATAAATCATTGTGCTGTCAGGAGGGACCTGTCATTGCCTGTTGTGTGTACAGAGGCATGATGGGATTTGATGTCTTCTCATCCGCAGTTTGCAGACTGGTGCATGAATTACGGAAAACATGGCTGCCGGACTCCAGATACACCGTTCTCACTGTTTGAAGGTAGAGTAAACATTACACGCGCATATCTACACTACCACTTTTAGTTTTAATGTAGATGCAAGAAGTCTCTTAAGCTCAACAAGGCTACATTTATTTGAAAAAAAAAAAACAGTAAAAAAATGTAATATTGTTAAATGGTATTACAACTTTAAAAAACTGTTTTCTGTGTGAATAGATTTCAAAATGGCATTTATTCCTGTGATGCAAAGCTGGGTGTATGTGTCTCTATCTAGCAGTTTTGACTCTTTTGATTATTATTACAATACCTTCCTGTCTGTCATATTTTCTCATGAAGGGATGGCAGGGACAATTTATTTCCTGGCTGACTTGCTGCAACCAGCTAAAGCCAAGTTCCCTGCTTTTGAGGTGTAAAGGTAAATATACTTCTACTTACATAATTATGCAAATAAAAACTGTTGTTAATGTCACAGTTCTTCATTCCAGACTGTTCCAGACGGCTGAGCTTTTTCGCTTAAGCTTCCTAGAGCCAGAAGAACTCGTGCTCTAATGGTGGAATAGTACTGTCTCACTCTGCATGTGCGTCTGTATGCCGCTGATCTGTCACAATTCACGCTAAGTCTTTTGAGAGGTGCTGTACATGTGGAGAACAGTACGCAGGAGATGTTATTTTTGCTTTTAATGGAAGGTGGATGGGAATCTAGGCTGTATAGATTAGGGTCGCTTTGGAACTATTTAGGGAAGCTGCTTTAAATAGTTTGATATGCTTAACAGGTTGCACCGTTTTCGTTTGTGAACTTTTGATGTTATATGTTTGTTACTATTTCTTTAATTAAGACTCATTATAAATGAACTATTTTGATGTATTTGTGAAGATAATTTCTGATATAACAGCAAGGTAAAGTTTGAAACATTTTAGGTGGCGGTAATTACTCAAAAACAGCAGCTTTAAGGTAACAGTAAAATACAGTGATGATATGCTTTCTGTAAGATTAATGCTTTGCTTTCTGTATAGTAATGTATTATCTCTTGATAATCCTAGTTGTTATATCAGAGGATGTGCTGCCAACATGATTTAAGTTTTATTTGGTTGTGGAATATTTTTTTTCTAGCATTTTTATTTGCCTTTCCCCATTAGTATTTGTACATTTTCATGTTCACAGCAATAAAAATAAAAAAAAAATAAAAAGGAAACCAGATGTCTGATCACATTAACAATTGTTTTCTGAAGTTGACCAACACACCTTTCTTCCTCTAGATGGAGCTACAAATTCTGTTTTAGTACATATCTTTGGGAGGTTGTGATCTTTTCATTTAGCTACACTTTCTGTAGTTTTATTTTATTTTAAACATCCGCAGACCACAATGTGCACTAGCGCAATTCAGTTCTCAAGAGATCTTTGTATAGTTCTTTTGTAGGTTTGCAAATTTTGAGAAACTCAAGTCTTAAAATGTTACATTTTCCAGAAGTCAAAAGGATTTGATTCTGGAAAACATTTGTGTATTAGTTCTGTTTTTTGTCATAGTTTTGTAAGCACAAAAGGATGTTGTGCATACAGGAAGTGAAGTGATGCATCAAAGACAATGCTGTGTTTTGCAAAATAATAAGAGTTAAGCTTTTAATTTTCTACATCAAGTTCAATGATACTTTTATCTTGACAATTAATAACATACTGTTTAAATTTTGTGGTCACTGTTTTTTTTTTGTTTGTTTGTTTGTTTGTTGTTGTTTTCAAAGAAGAAAAGCTAGTACTTTTATTTAGAAATTTTTTTTTTTTTTTAAGTGACAACAAAAACAATAAGCTGCACAAAAATATCTTCTGATTTCTGAAGGATCATGTGACGCTGAACTGAGTAATGGCGGCTGAAAATGTAGGTATAGCAGGAATTAAATCACAGTTAGATTTCACAATAAGCAATGTTTTATTGTATGTTTAATCAAATAATTTGCAGCCTTGATAAGCATATAAAAAAAACGTTACTGTTCCAAAACTTTGAACAGTTTGCCTTCAATACATTCAAAGCAAATATTTTTGCACCTATTAGGTTCAGATATGTACACTTTAAGGTACCAAAACGGACCCCTTAGGTACAAACCTGTACCTTTTGAAAAGGTACCGCCCCAGCGACAGCTTTAGTACCTTTATTTCTGAGTGTAACTTCTCTTTGCTTAACTTTTATTTGCCGATTTTCAACTAATCTTTAATTGTTTAGTTTCATATTTGTATTTTTCTTCTTGTAGGACCTTCATGTCCAATCATTCAACTCAAGCTCAATATATCAAAATACGGATGTTTTTCAATTGTGTTTTTACTTAAATTATAAAAATGTGAGAATTTAGCACTGGATTCAAAAATGCAAATTTTTTGAGTATTTTTGAGCCCGCTCAATCTCACATATAAAGATCAAGTAAGTAAAAAAGAAATTTACTCTCACTTGAAACCCTCTTGCATGTCCAAATAAGGCTCATACTTTCTCAATGGCTGATGGACAATGCTTGGCCCATACTACAGCTTTTTTTAAACTCTGGACTCCTTGGTGTTGCTTCCAGCTGATCTGACGTCAGTCTCGCTGTGTGTGAGGTGTAATTGCACCGGCAGTCCCAGAGATCTGAGGAACTGATCTCAAGTCAGAGGAGAGAGTGGTGTAATCTGAGCAGCTGCTGGTTTACGATCTGGAGCTTGCTCACTCGGTGGGGGTGTAAAGTGCTGAGACATGTCAACCACCCTTGAGGTGCTACCGACCCTCTCAGAGAAGCTCTAGAGAAACTCTACACCTCCTAAAAAAATGACTAAATATAGAACTCATCTGCCCAGGGGCGAGGTCTTCAGCTCCATGACTTCTGCAGCATTCAGTGGGAAGAGTCAATGTCTCAGAGCAGGACTGGAATGTCTCTGCATTGGCTGCACTGTTTGTTTGTATTAACACATCTAATTAACTGAAGGGCAGTTAAAATACAAAAAAAAAAAAAACTTTAATGTTATGATATGGACCACATTGCAAAAATGATTGCAGTACAAAATTGTGAGGTCATTAAGATTTATTTGTTTGTTTGTTTTTTGTTTTAATAAGCACTTTTATTCCGGAAAAACTAACTTAATTGGACAAAAGTGACAGTAATGCTTCCAAAAAGCTCTATTTCAAATTAATAAAGTGTTTTAAAAAAATAAGAAGAAAAATCCAGAAAAAGAAAAAATACAGTTTAATAAAACTATGAAGCAGCGCGGCTGTTTTAAATATTGATGATGTCAAGAAATGTTTCTTGAGGAGCAAATCAGCATATTAGAATGATTTCTGAAAGATTATGTGACACTGAAGACAGGAGTAATAATGCTAAAAAAAAATTCAGCTTTGCATCACAGGAATAAACTACATGCTCAAATTGTTTGTTTTATTCTAATTTTACAAATATTACTTAATAATTATTGTATTTTGATAAAATAAATGCAGCCTTGGCGAGCATATGGGACTTCTTTTTGAAAATAAATAAATAATCTTACAGGTCCCAAACAGGATTTGGACCATTACAGCTTGTTTTGTGAATTAAAAATTCAATCTTTTTATTTTAATTCCACTCATTAAAGCTCTTACACTGCAAAACCATTAACATTATTTCTTAAGTGTGTTATTTTATTTTTTTCTTAATATAAAAAAAGAATAGTAAAACGTAGCTGAACTCCATTCTTAGTTTTGTTCTTGTTGTTGCTTTAACCTTTTTAGTGTTTTTAAAAAGTAAAAAATTAGTGCCTTTTGGCAAACATTGCTGATGTATTTTTGAGAAAAACCAAAGGCAGCCTCGTCAATTGCCTTATCAGTGCCTTGTGTTGCATAAACTTGTGTGTGGATAATGTTTTATTAATTTAGCTGTTTATTTATTTAACTAAATGTAGTCCATGTACAGCCCAAATCATGCGCAAAACTACAGATCTTTTAAAGCCGTATGATCTCTCTGTAGGGTGTTCTGCATCTTCTGAGGAAACATTACAGCATAAACACAGCATACCAAATGTGAAAGTAGAATGAGTGAATATGTTAAAGAGCATGTCACAAGACTGCAATGCATGCAGTGAGGGGGCTATAATCCTGGCTGGAAAGTGTTGACAAAGGAATGAAAAACGCTGAGCAACATTGCAATGACTGATCTGCTAACTGTTCTAGCTTTTTCACTAATACAGCGAGTTGTGAGTTGCCATCACATTTGTAATGTGACATTTAGCCCCCATGTTAGGTATGTTCAGGTCATTTTGTCCCAGTGAGGATTTACATGTTTCTAAAACTAGTTAATGTCAACTAACAGTCATTGGAGTATTAGTAGACTGTCTGCTTTATATCTTCTAACACTTTCTTTTAATGGGTCCACAACATACTAGATACTGTCTATCAGAAACTTTGCAAGTATATGTCAACTTATTCTACTAACCCTAACATAAGCAGTCATGTAGTTTCAAATGAATAAGAACTAGTTGACATGTAGTTAGACAAAAGTTAGAAGAATTTCTTAAGTGGATATCAAAATAGAGTGAAATATTGTTTTGCATTTTTTGAGGATTTTTCCCACCTTTTTAAACGTGTGGTGTTTCCAGTCAAAAATGATGGACTTACTAAAAATCTTAGATTTGATCTTCTTGTTGACTTATTTTCTTTCAATTAGAAAATTGGTTATAGGCCTCACTGATCTAAGCATAACAAAAACATTATCTTTTTTAACATGGACAATGCCATATATTTTGAGAAAGAAACGTAGTTCAAATAAATGCATTCATGCAGTGAAAAATAAGCTTTAAGGACTGTTTTTTTTTCTATCTTCCCATATAACCATAAGTGGCCGAGACCACCATATGCAAGTTAAAAATATCAACACTGTAATCAAAAGCCTTCCTGAGCTGTTGTGTCGGCATAACAGGTGACATCAGAATTTACAATCCATCACCCCTGACTAAGAATAAAAAACATTCAGAAATTCTTGTAAATAAAGACACAATACATCAAATTAAAGTGCTGACTGAAGCCAAGAGGTCTTATAACCAGCCTGGAGCACAGTCTAAAAATACCGGCACACATGCACATGGAATAAAGCAGCAGCCTTCCTTCCAGCTTGACCTAAGAAAGTTAAAGAAGTTCCTCAGCGTTGTAAGATCCGCCCTGTGACATCATTAGCATAGCATAAATAAGAAGGAGCTGCTCTATGGCTCAGGACCACTCTCCTGGGACTCCGGCTTCTTGACTTCTGCCCCTCCGCTCCTGCACCCCAAAACTCCATCATGGTGTGTACACGGATTACTCTTGCTATCTTATCGTACTTTATTCATGTTCGTCTGGCTCAAAAACTGTCAATAAGCCCGCTCAAATGAAGTAGGACACCTATCTTCGATTTTCAAATTGACTTTGCCGGGGCAAGATACAGCGGTGTCATATAAAGAACCCCAGTCTGTTTGTCCGTTTTAAAGAGAAAATCATGCAGCTGGTTTGTTCCCCTGCTGGATATATGTGCACTTTCCCAGCTGTTGATTTGCTCATGTCCAAAAAGGGCTTATTTTACCTACTGTCTTTTAAAATAATTCCTTATTTCAGACTATAGTGTATGTTGTGAGATGTTGGCAGTTTTGCCATTTGGAGTGATCCATTGTTGTCTTTCTGGCAGGCTGGAGAATTCTCTGCTGACCAGATTGAGGGTGAGTCTTTGCATGTCAAAGCTTGTTATGATCTGGAAATGGTTGTATGATTGTTGTACTTATTGTTACCAATGTAATACGGATGTTGGAAATGGATGATGACAATTCTTCCACTTAAAAACAAACAAACAAACAACTTAATTAAATTAAATGTATGTACAAAATCTCAACGTGGTACCAGACTTTAAAAAAAAATTATAATAATTAAAATAAAGTTGACATTTATCCCAAATGCACTAAATAATAAGTAGGGAGGCTTTAAATAAATTAAGACATTTGTATGAAAGGATAAATAATAAGTTTAAACATATTTGTATTGGAGAATAGAAAACTAAATATAACAAATAAGAAAAATACTTTTTTTTAATTATATGTTATATAATTATGTATATATATATATATAAATATATATATATATAGTTTTTTGATGTTAATGTTAAAACAGAATACTTGAAACTTTGATTGCAAACCTTAACGCAATATATATGTTAATACTTCTTTATTTTAGTTGACTGATGAATTGAGTACAATTTGTATTATTGTGTATGTTAAGTAAATGAATTGCTGTACCATGCTGTGATGTAGTGGTCAAAATATTTCTGATCCGTATATTTCTCTATCAAAAGAATTCATGAGTACCCAACCTCACGTCCAGTTCACAGCATGGTGCTGCTCATTTAGGTGCAGAATGTATGCGGTTGGTTGTAGGTGTAAGTTACGTTGCTGTCAGCATTCTTGTATTTGATTTGGGTCAGTTGAAAAGCATCGTAACCATGTATGGCAAAGGCTACTGTCTCTGAGGGTATCGCCTTTCACGTCACGCATTAAGTGCCACCTTCGTGAACAGCTGCTGGAGCACAGAAGTCATAGGATGCTATTTTTCTGTCAGCAGATCACTTTAAACTTGGTCTCCCTCACAGCCCATGGAAATGCTGTTGCTAAGCTCTTTTTAAATTGGCTCTATTCCTCCTCTGCTGCATGTACAGTTGGCAAAGGAGAGATGTGGGAGAGCTTCCTTGTCTTTACCTAATTTAAAGCAATGATGTACCTAAACTTTTGTAACATAATAAAATAAAATAAACTATATTTAAAATATTTCATAAAAATATTTCATAAAACAAATGTATATTTAAATGTATTTAATAAAATAAATAAAAAAATGCTATGTCGTTGCTATTTTATGAGATAAATTTGTGCTTTATGTATTCCTTTTTTTTTTTTTTTTTTACATTGGTTTAAATCTTAAAATCTACTTCCAGGTAACCTTCTGTTATGCTTCTGTTACAGACTTCAAAGAGGCTTTTGGTCTCTTCGACAGAGTTGGTGACAGCAAGGTTGCCTTCAACCAGGTTGCAGACATCATGCGCGCCCTGGGACAGAACCCCACCAACAAGGACGTGAAGAAAATCCTGGGTGACCCACCTGCTGATGGTAAGATATTTACTCTTCATGAAAAAGGAAGGGGGTTTAATTCTAAATGTTTCACAGACCCTCACTGATTTGTGATGTGTATGTGGAACTATATGCTCACAGATATGGCCAACAAAAGGATCGACTTTGAGGCCTTCCTGCCAATGCTGAAGACCGTTGACGCCATCCAGAAGGGTACCTATGATGACTACGTTGAGGGTCTGCGCGTCTTCGACAAAGAGGGCAACGGCACAGTGATGGGTGCTGAGCTGCGCATTGTGCTCTCAACACTGGGTGAGTGAAGATGAAATTATTTTGCATGGGAAAGCAGACTGCATAATCTACTCTGCAAAACAAATGACTATATAGGCTCAGTAATTAGATGGTAATATAATGGTGTTTTGGCTTATCGTTAAAAAATTTACAATGTTACAAAGTCACTCATGTTCACAAAGGCTGCATTTATTTAATCAAAAATACAGTTTAAATGCTGAAATATTAATGCAGTTGAAAATAACTTTTTTTTTTGTTTTTTTATATTTTTCAAATATAATATCAGCATTGCTACTCCACTATTCTAATACGCTAATATTAACAGTGTTCAAAAAATTAAGTGTTGCTTAATATTTTTGTGAAAAATATGATGCATTTTTTTTCAGGATAGTTAAAATAATAAAAAGTTCAAAACAACAGCATTTATTTGAAACCGAAATCTTTTTCTAACACTTTATTTATTTGTCTGTCTCCTGTCGATGAATATGTCCTTGCTAAATAAAATAATTAATTATTTAAAAAAATAAATGGTACTACCATGAAACATTGCCAACATATAAGTTACAATTTATAAAATCCATTCTTTATTTATATTTTTTTGTTTATTAATTTATTCATTCATATAAATATAATGATTGATCGATTGATTATGGATATGAATGATGAATATATTCATTTTATTAAGAGTACTAAATTATGATCATTTTTATACATGATTATCAACATGTATATATTCATATAGATAGGTGCTTTGGCATGTCCATGGTGCATGTCCAAAAAAGCATAATAATACTGTGGTACTTTATATTAAGCAGTATCTGAAATTAATTATTCTTAACCATTCCTCTTTATGGCACCATCAGGTGAGAAGATGACCGAGGCTGAGATTGATTCTCTCATGCAGGGACAGGAGGATGAGAACGGCAGTGTCCACTATGAGGGTACGTACCTCCAATTTAACCATTCAAGCTTCTTTTAGGCACTAATTAAAGTGATATAATAAGCTCAACTTTCACTGAATCGTTCCGTCCATTATTTTTAGCATCCACCTCAGGCCTTGTATGGCGAGCCAGTGGAGATGATCATTCCTTATGCATGTCTGCTTCTCCTCTTACAGCTTTCGTCAAGCACATCATGTCTGTGTAAGAGGCCTTCCGCTGAGAGAGTGGTGAAGAAGGCTGAATTATATCTGCAGACCCCATGGTGTCAGGACATCCATTCTGTTTTGAAGACCAATCAATAAAAAGGACAATGGGATGTCACTTCTAAACCATTCAATTTTTCCCATTATTTGTTTTCTCGCCAACTTTTTTTTTTTTTGGAAGTTACATCGTCCTTTCATGCAGTTGACCCTCCTTGCCTTCTTTTTCCACCCGGGGCGGCCGTCCACAGTGGGATGGAGACCGGGTAAGATGGAAAAGGCCACTCATGAAGTGAGGGTTGGTTTCTTCTTTCTCCACCCATCCAGGGTTACAACAGCTATGTGTTAAAGGCACATGACATTGCTGTGGCCAGGCTGCCAATTTCCCCTATCCCAATTTTCACACAGTCATTTCACAATAAACTTTTTTCCAAAAGTACACAGGGTTGTTCTTTTGTATGCTAATGTACTTGCTGGTAACACAAATGTAACTCAGATAAAACCATATGGGTGATGTGAGTTTAAAATTGGCTCAAAAATGCTGATGCATGTGTCACTTTAAAAAGAATTAGCTTAGCTTAAGACAGAGGTCAAGTTCACCAATGCTGGAGAGAGTCTGTATGAAACAGTATATGCTCGTAAGTTGTGTGAGAAAATGTACAGTCAGCAACACTTCAATATGTTCAGGAAAGAATACAGCTGGATATTAATATAGAGAATCTGTTGCATACACAGTAAACGCCTAAATATAAATCTCATGTGACTTTTATAATGATGAACACACTTTACAAAAAGAATCCATTGGTTAACATTAATTAACTGTATTTTTCTTTGTTTATATGTTAATTTCAGCATTTACTAATGCATTACCAAAGTCAAAGATTAAGATTCAATGCGCAAAATTAGCATAAAGTTGTACTGGTGTTTATTAATGTTAAAAGGATGAATAAATAATTAAAAAACAACCAACAAACAAGAAAATAAACAAATATTGCTAATATTATTAATTTAGGTTAGGGCATTAACTGATGCTAATGAATGTGAACTCATAAAGTTCATAGGTGTAAAACTATGTACAAGCACTTTTCACATAAACAACATGAAATACTGTATATTCCATTAAAATAATTATTTAGTAAAATAAAAATAAATTAATAATAAAAAAAATAAATAGGCCCATAATAAATAAATAAATACAAACGTGAAAACGTTATTATAAAACGTTTTTCCCTTTGTTTTTAGTGTTGTTTACAGTGCTATAGATAGATAGATAGATAGATAGATAGATAGATAGATAGATAGATAGATAGATAGATAGATAGATAGATAAGAAGTAAAAAACTGTTTGTACGCTAGAGAGCGTGGTTTCTCTTCCGGTCGTATGGTGTTTGTAAGCGGAAAAACAGAAGAGGGAGGAGGGATTCAGAGGTATTTTGTCCTAACTGGTTGCCGTACCCGCTGAAAACAGATTCATACGATGGCGAGTGCGAAGTGCTGCAGCGAAGACCCCTCGAAAGAAGGAGGTGAAATTGACAAAACTGTTTTTGTTTTAGTTACTTCACATTTGAAAGTCTTCGAGAATAAATGTAAATGCTTGTATTTGTGAACGTAGGTTTAAAAGTATAGTTTATAGCCATAAATTTGGACTTTCTTGCTAAAGTTAGCAAGCTAGCTACGTTAGCTGGTAACGAGCTGTGTGGATGCGTAATATTTAACTCTGATTATTAATATAATTTAACTAAATGCATAAGATTGTTACTTATTATTATGTTTAATAAAGTTTCACTTGGTAAAGCTTTGATCTAATATAAACTAATATATAAACATAACATAGTAGCACCAAAATGCAAATAGCAATTATTTATTTTCGGAAGTACATTGGTGTACCATGCAAATACTATGGTAACGTTATATATCTAATTACAGATTTATGCTATCATTATGGTTTTCTGGGAAATATCGATATACTATAATAATACACAAAAATAGTGCTAAAGTACTAAAGTGTAGTGAATCTACAGTGGTGTACAATGTAAAATGAATGGGTGATAATTCAGTGTCATGGTAAAGTACTATGCTATTACAATCTGATACCATGTTACTGGCATATTAATGTTTGTAATTGTAGACCATGGCACATCTCAGCCAGGTGTATCTCAAGTGGCTTTATGTGATGTGTCAGTTGAGGCTATTTAAAGACAGTCAGTGCTAATCAAATGAATAAAAACTAATCGATTAGATTTTAAGCTCAACAGCATCTCTCTGAGCAGGTCCTCCTGGCATCCCTCATCTTTCAGGTAACTGTAGTTCACCTTTGGTCTCCAAGCCAACAGTCGCTCACCTTGGTAAGTTGTTTCGCCTCCAGCAGGACCGGAAGAGAAGGGAGGCAGAGTGAAAACTAAGACTGTCTCTTCCAGCACGGCATCAGGGGACGGTCTGCGAAAGCGGTCTGCTGATGAGATCGACCTAGAAGATGACTCTAAAAGCAAGCCAGCACCATCCAAAATATCTAAACTAGGGTTTAACATGACTGCGAAGAAACCAACAACAATCTCTATCAAGCTCGGAGCAAGTGTATGTATATGTATAGTCTATATGTGTTTTTAAATAATTTAAAAT
Source organism: Enteromius treurensis (assembly GCA_032275025.1). Taxonomy (NCBI): domain Eukaryota; kingdom Metazoa; phylum Chordata; class Actinopteri; order Cypriniformes; family Cyprinidae; genus Enteromius; species Enteromius treurensis. The sequence continues at coordinate 4,851,536 of JAUCMU010000001.1, forward strand.
AATGCTTACCTGAGAGTTGTTAACTTTGAACATTTAAAAATTGCATTTTATTGCTGCTTCTCATTTTTTAGAAACCTAAAGAACCCACGCCTGACTTACCAAACAAGAAAGCTGGACTTGCATCTGTTTTTAATGAGGATGATGATGTAAGTATCATTTTGTAACCTAAAAATGTAGTATTATGGCAGTCCTTGTGATATTTTCAATATTGTAGTAATATAGATAAAAGTACAGACTTCGGTTCCAAACGGTACAGATTTTATTATTTTTTTTAAATGTTGATTTTAAGAGTCAGCTCAACAGTACTCCAATGTTAGCAGAAAATTGACACTTTTAAAATGTCAGTGCATAGCCTTTATGTTAAAAGAACAGTTTCCTAACCTTTTTTATTTTATGTTTCAGAGCGAGCCTGAAGAAATGCCACCTGAGGCAAAGATGAGAATGAAGAATATCGGCAGGTTAAAATGATACATTTTTAAAAGTTTCAATTTTAGATTTCATTGCATGTTAAAGAACAACACAGCACTGTTTACTACCTCCTGATGTGTAATTTTGATTTTCAGAGAAACACCCACATCTGCTGGACCCAATTCCTTTAACAAAGGAAAGCAGGGATTCTCAGACCATCAGAAACTTTGGGAAAGGAAGCTTAAATCCCAGACAGATCAGTGATGTCTGGCTGCTTACTAGTTTGCTTTTAGGCACCAAAATATTTGCCCTTTTTGTCTCTTCGTTTGATGAGCTTTGTACAAATGTATATATGTAATGAATGTTTAAACTATAAACCATCTTTTTATTGTAGCTACATTTGTTTTTGTTTTGTTGTTTTTTGGGTTTTTTTTTCATTTAACCACATAGATAAATAATGCCTTCCTGTGTAAGACCCAAACCACAACAGAGAAAATTAGAATACTTTCTTGCTGTACAATACGGTTTTGACTTCTGTTATAATTTGCTTATAGTTTAGTTGTTCTCCAGAGATGGAATATAGTGGCCAAGTCATTTAGGATTGTTTCATCAAGACATTGTAGTTTATAAAGTCATTAATAAATGAGAGATGTGGTATCACTTTGAAGAGCTTTTTTATGTTGTAATCAATGTGGGAGTCAGTTAAACAACATGAACGTAGGTACATTATTAGTTTTTGATTGAACAATCTTTTTAAAGTCATTATGTAAAGGATATAGTGACATATTTTTTTCTGTATTGTACATCCAAGTGAATTATTTCACATATTACATTTTTTGTTGTGTGTTTGTTTGTTTTTTTCGGAGAGATGTCAAGATAATAACACGGAGAACTACTAGTATTTAAAACAAACCCAAAAAAACTAAAATATATATATTTATAATATATATATAGGACTCAAGGTGCAACTTCAGCTCACGCAAGTTGGCATGATTATCTGTTATTATTAGTTTGTTAGTTTCTTCATCCTCGGCCAAATTATCCTTTGCATATTTTAGGCTCTGGCTGTATGTGCCATCTTGACTATAAATAATGAGCTCCATCTTGAATTGGGTTCTCAGCATGGACTCTGCCTGGGATTCTTTATTCTGCTTGATGGCTTCAATCTTAGTCTTCAAAAGTTATATAAATATAAAGTAATATAAATAGTACATTTTATTGTGATTTAAAGGCATCATTAAAAACAATTGAGAGAAGTAATGAAAAAGTGGGATTTAATAGTATTATCAAAAAAGGAATCTGTGTGTTGACAAAAAATACAAACAAAAAACTACCTTTGCTATTTTCAGAAGATTAGGGAATCCAGCAAAACTGCACTGTGCCACTTGGATGAACTTCTTTGTAATCACATCAATGTGCACACAAAACACTGTTAACACTGCTAACTTTGCAAACTTTCACACAGGCCTACTTCCTTGATTGTGCAATGAACCCAGGAAGGTTGGCTATTTATTACTTAGGCTCCTTTTTCCAAAGGAAGATGTAAGGTGATCTTTCAATTTTATCTAAAAACTACAGATGTGCTGCATAATCTTCTAATTCAGTGGTAACTAGTGCTAGTTTTCTGGGCAATTTTACCTTTAAGGAAACTGGCAAAGTTCCCATGTACAGATTAAGGTTAAAACTAAATTTGTTAACATATTGTTAAATGATTAAAATAGAGAAAACAACTCAAACCAGAGATTGTCTTCAGTGTCTTTAATGCAGGTTCTTCCAACAGCTTAATCTGATCCTTAACAAGTCCCTCGAAGGTCTTGTAATTGATGAATCCTGGAAGCTCTCTTCCTCGATACTTGATTTCATAGTTGTCAACTTCTTTCTCAATTTTCCTGTTGACTGCAAAGGGCTTATGAGCATTGTCAGGAGATGCTCTTTTATTAAAACCAATGATTTTTTTGAGTTTCTTAAGAGACCAGTGATTAAACTTGGATCAACTACATTAAATAACAGTACACACATGGAGGTGCCAAGTATAAGCTTTACTCACAAGAATGTCCCGACCAATCCAATAAGTTATTCCATTTTGCAAACTCTTGGCGAAGTTCTGGAAAAATCAGTAGATCTGGTGCACATGTAACCTCTTCCCCAGTGGTCAGGTTGAGGGTATCACGTATGAAAGCTGTAACTTTCTAAATTCAGTGATGAATGGGAAAGATTTCAGAAACATGGTAATATCAATATGGCTAAATGTACTTTAATATAGTAGCTGTGTGGATTTTGTTTGTACTTGCATCAATGAAAAAGCTCAATTTTTCTCCAGGGTCTGATGGGGGTCCGTTGCAATATGCTTCCAGTTCTTTCTGTGTCTCAGCGAGTTTTGTCCCGATTTGTTCTTCTAAACGCGGCAGGGATTTCTACACAGCAGATTATATGTGTAAAAAAATGTGTAGTTACTGTAGGTTTCATGACGCTTTAATGCTTGTGTTATACTTCATTGATTTTCCATTTTAAATGGATTTAAATGTTATACTAGACCAGTATTTTAGCTTGAAACTCAATAAATGTGACCGTATACTCACCTAAAGTGAGGATGTTCTTCGAAGAAGGCATTTTCTGTAGCCATGGCCTCATTAAGAGTGACTTGATCTTTAATCTCTTGTTGTCCTCTGCACCTTACGATCATGTAGCCTTTAGTAAGGTAAATGACCTCATTGTGTACAGTGTCTACTACTGTTTCTTCAGTGCCCTTATCCACCAGATCCGGCTTTGTTAAGATGCCTGCAGTAGACAAATAATGTGTATGGAATTTGCATGCTAGTTGTTTTACTGACTCTCTTCAAATTATCCACCTTATTTTGATGTAAGAATGGAGCTGCCATTGGTTGGTTACGTTGCTGGATATTGAAAACTAATTTGTTATCATATTTTAATTCATTATCATAACCATAGATACTGATTTGTAGCACAAATAGTTTTACCATTTACTGCACTTTTGTTGTTCTTATTACCGCAGTTGATGAATGCAGACGTTTTGTGCATTCACAGAGAAAGGCTTCCTTCTGTATTTCGAAATGAAATGCAATGGGAAATGTATACCTAGAATTCTTTCGCCCCCAACGTCCTCCTTTTGAGCCATCTGTAAGGCTTTTGTGGTTGCGATGTCAACATTGCACCACAACCAGGTTAATTGTTTCTTGTTTTGCAATGAACTTCTTGATCAATCTCTTAATCTATAAGAAATGCATTTGTTCCTGTGTCTCACTCACAAAGATTTAACAAAATGTCATATGAAAAATATAGTAAATAGTATAGTATAAGTAAAAGTGGAGTATATAGTAAACAAGTAGAGGTTACCTGATCTCCAATATCCTCAGGTTACCCCTGAACTGCCACTCGTGTTATACCGGGGAGGTCAATGAGTGTGAGGTCAGGAACATTGGGAGAGGTGATCTGCAGACTGATGAGTTCATCACTTATACCAACACCTTCTCCGGCCATCTCATTCTGGGCTGAAAACACAATTAGATACAACACCTAAGTCATATATGTACTCTTTTAGGTCTGAAGATACACTCTAAGCATTCTCTACCTTCACAAATCTTTTTCTCAACTTCTGTTGGATCATCAAAGTCTTCCTCGTAGTCCTTGTAACTTATTTTCCCATGCCATTTCTCTTCGTTTTTATTTCTTATCATTTTTAGCTCGAGAGGGCATCTTGTAACAATTCCTGTAGGAAGAAATGGTAGATACCAGACATAGTTTCACCATGGTGTTCTTCAAAATGCCTCAGTAACCATCTTTCATGCCATAAAAATTACATGGTAGTCATTTAGTATCATGGTAGAGAGTACAATAAAATAACTTATATTTGTATGTGTTGTCCTAACCACTACCCCTGGGTAACGCTACTTCAGACAGCGCCTCAAGAACTGAACTCTTTCCTGAGCTTTGGTCTCCAATGACGGCTATGGCAGGCAGAGCCAGGTCCTTTTCGACTCCCAGAGATCGTAAATTGTCGATAGTGTCGATGCAAGGACGGATTTTTTCCTCATACTGCTGACTGAACGTGTAACTCATTTTCTCCATTCTTAAACGGCTTCAAAATGCCAATATAACCAAGATAAATCCTTCTTCCTATCACATCAAAAATTCAGATGCTGTGCAGTCCAAGACAAGATTGTCACAATGATGGTGTTTCGTAACCGGTAAAATGAATAGAGCTTCCTGGATATCACAAAATATCCTGTTTCTACATGCAGACAAGAACTCTTGGCAAAATGTGGTGATTAGCTTCCTCATTTGGCCTAGGTATGGTATGGCTAAGCACCAATGGGCCAATTTATTTTTACCATGTGTGTGGTATGGCTTAAGAATTGGATGAAATCTTCAGTTGGATGGCTATTTGTATTGAGGTATATGGCCCAGATGAGAACTGAGAACCATATGTGTCTTGGCTATGGCACACCATGGAATATGTTAACTTATAGCCATCTGCTATCCCTTATGAAAAATAAGTTTATTGAAGTGTGGTCTTAGTATACATATTTTAAAGCAAAAAATAGGAAAGTATACTTTTAGTCTACTTTTTATGCACTTCTTAAAAACAGACTTTATGTACTTAAAAGAACTATACTTAAAATGACATTTTATATATACTTTACTGACTTTACTATGCTGTACTTGTGCTCCTAGAATTTGTATTTTCAATGTTATACGGTAAGGGGCGCTAGTACACATCTTCTGTACAGAATCCTTCCATATGTAACACATAACAGCATAATACTTTGTAACATTATGGCATAAAATATCGACAGATGAAGAAGTAATAATGACCGTCAAGCTTTGGTGTGTTGATGGATGTCATCTACATTTCGATTATCATTCTGGATCCAATTCAATAGTCTTTTTCAAGCTTCACAAAAAAAGTTATTTGAAAAAATGTTTGGAACCAGGCTGTTTTGGGTCACCACTGACTTCCATATATCTTTTTTTTCCTTCTATGGAAGTCATTGGTGACCCAAAACACCCTGGTTACAAACTTTTTTTTAAATAACTTTTGCTGTTTTTGTAAGTGATTTGCTGTTTAATGGGTATAGGCAAAAAATCGGTGGCATAGATGTGGTTAATAATGGCTTTTGTTCTATCAGCCATATGTGGGCCACACAAAGGCCATCAGCTGTTTACAGAACTAGAATAACATACCATACTAGAATAACATATAAGGTTCATATTTGAGCCATGTTTTCATTACTTGGCTCACTTCTGGTTGTAATATTTAGTTTTGGTTCAATTCTGTAAGTCTATGTGCGAGAGACAATGAGAGCAACAGGGTGTTTTTTTTTTTGCAGACAATAAAACAATTTCATCAGGAAAACATGGGAGTAGTTTGTCGTTTTGTTTTCATTGCTTTTTTATATATTATATACGCTATGGTATGTTATATATAATACATTACAAAAACAATATTTCTGAAACCAGCTTGCAGACCTTTCCCAATCCCTTTCCCCCTATCTCTCTGCCGCTTCACTTCGTGTGAGTTCCGATCTATCCTATCTAATAAGGGCAAAAATGGAAAATTAATAAATCTTTAAAAAGGTACAACAACACCCAGCACTAGACCCAAAAGCCGTATACAAACTTTACTGACACTGAACAAAAAAAACAAAAAAAAACATTAATATTGCTTTAAGAGGAACTTCAGAACCTAAAATCACTTCACAAATAGTATAAAAGTATTTTAAAAGGATGTGTACAGTCCATTTCTTCGTAAAGTCTTTAATGGCTATTTTTCTTGATAAAAACATAAACCAGCATTAATATTTACATTCTTTGCTGCCAACGCTCTCAGTGTGCTATTTATGTTGCAATCGAGTATTTGAGGTTAATTCTAATAGGTAACTAAGAGGCTGCGAGCCTTCATCAGACGTTTCTGGCGATTCAGAAGGCTCTCCCGCTTTTGGCCAATATCAAAGTCTTCTTTAAGCAGGTTGTCCATGCAATCTTTATCATGCAGTAACTGCAACATGTTCCTTTGCAGCTCCAAAGCTGCTTCCTGGAGCAGCAGATAGCGGATCACCATTGGGATCTGGTCTGCCAGACGCTTGCTTGCAATCTGGTGAAGTAGATAAGACAGCATCTCAGATATACTTTTATACTGTATTTGAGCAACCTTTGATGAATCTGAAAGTTTTAGTTAATACACTTACCGTGTAATAGGACTCGAGGTGCAACCTCATCTCACGCAAAGAGGCATGATTACCTGTGCCAATGTCTACACTCACAATACTACTCTTTTGAATTTCGAATGGAGACTTTTCATTTTCTGCCTCTTCCTGCTTGTCCTTTGCGTGTTGCAGGCTCTGGCTGTATGTCCCATCTTGACTGTAAACAATGAGCTCCATCTTGAATTGGGTTCTCAGCATGGACTCTGCCTGGGATTCTTTCTCCTGCTTGATGGCTTCGATCTTAGTCTAAGAAAGTATATGAAAGATTTGTTACAGTAAACCTTAGTGAGATTTTTTTTTTTCATTTCTATTATAATTCAATAGCATTATTAAACATTAAAAAGTAATGTGACTTTTAGCATTTAGAGTATTTATGAGTGATAAACCACTTGAAATTTGAGTACTGCCTGAAACCAGTAGCAGCTACTGAGCATAAATAAATGTGGGAAAAATTACGTGTCCTACCAACTAACAGGGAACTTTCACTAACGTTCTTTACCGGTTTTGTAAATGTTAGTACAATCATTTTTAAAATAATGTTTTTGGAACATTTTTATAACGTTAACATTATTGTAACGTTGACAGAAAATGTTCTTAGAACAACGTTTTTAGGAAGTTACTTGTACTTAATAAATGTTCCTATAATGTTGATAGAAAATGTTCTTAGAACAATGTTTTTTGAACATTTTTTGTTTTCTGAGCTTTCTCTGTTGCTCTGGCATCATTATTATTAACATTAATACTATTAGAAATAATTTTATGTTCAGTGTTAACATTTGAATGTAATGACATTATGTTTAAGTTTATTCTGTTCATTCTGTTTTAAAATTTTCCTTGTTTGTTCTTTTGAAATATAAAGACCATTGATGTCTTACAAACATCTGACTGTAAATTTCATCATCTTTCAATTTAATAAAATCGGGTTATTTTAATTGTTATACTTTTTTGTGGTTGTACGTTGCAAGTTTAATTAGAAAATTAATCAGCTATATGTCAGTACTAACTCACCTTTGCTATTTTCAGAAGATTAGGGAAGCCAATGAAACTGAACTGGGCCAACTGGATGAACTTCCTTCTAACCACATCTGTGAATGCAAGCAGAATGTTAATGTTAAAGCTATTTTCAAGCTTGATTAGCTAGTGAATTTGTTTTTTGTCATGAGAAACCATTTATGATGAGACAGCTACCCTTTATCCGAAGCAAATCACAGTGCTTTTAATTACAGAAAAATCCACCTGGACCAACCTTGGGTTACTCAATAACAGAATGTTGAGTTCATGGGTCGTCTTACAAGGTGTTCTTTGATATTCAATATTCAGTGGTTTGAGACTTAGATTTTTTTACCTTTCCTCATAGTTTAGTCATATACTCAGTATAATCAAGTAGAACACTTTCTGTCAGAATAGTACTATAGGAACAACTTAAAAATGCGTTATATATATATATATATTTATTTATTAGTGGCGGGCCGTTATCGGCGTTATCGCGCGATTAAAAAAAATATCGCCGTTAATCTATTTACCAAGTTGGGTTGGAGTCTATACTACAAGCTGTGGTGACTTTCACCTTTACCGCGGATGTATAGCCGAATTACACTGTAGCCTTATTCGGACGGGACTAGTTTTCTAAACTACTGTACGTGTGAGCTTCGATCCTTATCACCTGTCGTCCCTGATCTTCATATACCGTTTGGAATGCATTGGTATTAGCTGCACGAAACCAGCGCGCTGACAGACTTGCGCGTCACATGTGGATTATGTTTGTTTATCCTGAAGCGATTGATCGCGGCTGCGGATAAATGCACTTGCATTTTCTAATGCTTATATACAAAACTGATGAACACACCGTCAGTTATGTTTTCAGAGCAGAGCAAAACATCTGATATTTGGAAAGAGATCCGTGCATTAGTCTGAATGCAGCCTGTTAAAGCTGCTGCTGTCTTGATCTCATCAGTAATAATCAAGCGGCAATAATGCCGAGGAAAAAAAGAAAAATCCAACTTTTAAAATTCAAAACTATTTCTGTTAACTTTCGTATACTCAAAGAGCACTTTTTAAAATAAGCAATAGTTTTAAAAGAGTAGCCTGTTTATAACGATTAAAACAATTTAAATTTTGCACAACATAAATATGATTTAAAATGTAGTCATGTGCAGTAATGTTGAAGGAGAATGTGATATTCTCCTTGTTTCACAGACAAGGCTTAAGCTAGTCACAGGCTAAAATGCATGTTTGAACTGCTTCACGTGAAAATATGTTGCCTCTGATCTTAACATTTTGTAAAAAGATGCATAAATATCTTAATTTAACAAAGGCCTAGTCCTGGCTTAAACTATGCCATGTTTGTGAAACTGTGCCATTGTGTTGATAATAATAATCTTATTGCATTGAATTGTGAAACCATTCACACCCCTGCTTTTAAGATGGCAGTACTGACACACAGATATTCTAAATATAATAGGGCTTACATTTTTTGGCTTTGGCAGAATTCAAACGAGCCATTTTAATCTAGATTAATCTAGATTAATTTCAAAATTAATTTTTAATGCAAAAGAAAAAATCCACGAGAATGATGCAAGAGGAGCGGCTCTTTCCTCAGCCTCTCCTGTCTGCTACAGCTGTCATGTAACACCCCCCATGAGACAGCAAACCCCTCAAACACTGTAACATCATCCCTCCCTCTCTCCAGAGATCCCCTCCGGCATCAGTCAGGGGTTATCTCTGGGACAAAAGACCAAATGTCTGTCTGTTACACACAGCAGTGTACAGGACAATGAGTGAGTGTGTCTGCTCGTGTGATTCAACAATATATGTAAAGAGATGTGTGTGTGTGTGTGTGTGTGTGCAAACGCATGCATGCATATATTTTTTTATGTTTACACATATATTTGGGCTATACACACACATTATATTTTACAATATATTCACACACAAAACAGCTATTTTAAAAAGTTTTTACTGTTCTTTTGATCAAGTAAAGGCAGGATTAAAATTGCTAGTGAAAAATAAAATGTATTTGAAATACATTTATGTAAACTACAAATACATTTACATATTAATACACTTACTTTTGGTATAATAAACTGGTATACTTAAAGTCTGCAAATTTTGTACTCTTTATTTGTTTGGAAGTAGTTCTGAAATCCAACTAAAGATGAACTGATGCATATTTGATGATGAGTGTTAACTATACTTACTATAGTGTGAAATAAATGTTTTTTAAATGTATTACTTTTTAACTTCTTTTTTAAGTAATTCTGAATAATTACAAATAATTCTCAAATAATTACTTTTAAATTTAAATTACGCAATGCATGAATAATAGTAAGAATAACAAATAAAAGGATAAGAAAGACAATTAGAAAACTGGAAAAATATTTTAAATGAGTAAATGGCAGAATGCTAATATGAGTCAGCGACTGTTTCCACTCTTAGAAATTGCCTGTTGGGTCACTTTTGGCTTCTATTATGATTTTACATACGTATATAGAAAACATACTGGCTTTTTCAAGTTTATTGGGAGTTTTATGATGTCCTTTTGTGAGAACTTCCATAATTTCAGCAACAAATAGAGTTTTCAGGTTTAGTTTCAGCAAAACAAACTGCAGAAATTGCTTTTTGATGTTTTATGTTCCAAGTGACCATCTAAACACAATATAAACCAAAGATCATGAGATCATATGTCTACATTCCCTAATGAAGAACTAACAGCAAACACCAAAACAACAATTCGAATGCTGGAAAAGAAGGAGGAGCACTTCAAAGCTATTATGGAACAAGAAAAGACAGGAAAAAAGAACGAAAGAATTGGTCAACCCAAACCCAGGAAAAGCTGATTAGATCTCCTGCTGGAAAACAGAATCCAGTCTGCTCTCGGAAGTTTCCATCTCATCAACACTAAACCACACAAACTATACTAGTCAGACTGTAAGCACAGATCCTAATAAACCTTTTACATCCATGAAACCTTTCCATTTCATGAAAGATTCATCACAGTGAAAAAAAGTTTTTACAATTTTCTTTACACTAAGGTTAAAAAAGCATGTAGAACTATCTACCCTAGAGAGAACAAAAGAAAGAAATATATCTATGTACCAAAAAGGATATACTAAAAATAAGTTTATTTTGTGCTTACTGCATTTGTGCTTTTAGGGTACTAAAAGGTGTAACAACTAAATCAGAACTCATTTTGTGCTCAATGTATTTCAATGTACAATGATCTTAAACTCCTCATCAACAGTAAACTATCCACAAATACATCATGTTGGTGTGCCATACGCTATAGTGATTACAGCATTGAGAGCATGTGGGAGGAAAGAGAGAGTGTTCTATTGTCTGATGATCAGGGGTGTGACAGAACACACACTCTCTTCATACACACACACACATACACTCTCCCTAACCACCTGCTGTTCCTCTATTTGTAGTCTTACATTAGCAAAGGCTGAGGTCTGAGTCAACAAAGCCCCAGTGTCTGCTTTATCCCCCCCCCCCCCACACACATACACCAATTATGGGAGATTCTGTCTCTGGTCTTAAGTAAAGCAAACACACTTGCATTTCATAATATTTCTTTTCTATTAGCATAATTGAACAGAATTGAAAAAAAAAACCAAAAACACAAAAACTGAATGCAATGTTTCCAGGCACCTACAATTGCATGCTGTTTGCAATTAAATGAAAATGTGATATTTAGTGGGATATTAGATATTTAAAAACAGTGTTTTTTTTGTTGTTTTTTTTTACTTCTACAGTACATGTAAACTAATTCTCATTCATTCACAACTACATGTCTACTAACTCTCAGAGTAACTGTTAGGGTAGGTATAGGGTTAGTAGAATTAGTTGACACATACTTGCAAAGTTTCTAATAGTCAGTATGTAGTGTACTCATCAAAATAAAGTGTTTGGAGATATTAAGTAGACAGTCTACTAATACTCTAATGACTGCAAGCTGACATATAGTTGCAAATTTACTCAATGTTAGTCGGATATCTAAAATGAGCCATCGAAATTAAGTGTTACCCATGTTTTAGTACATTATGTAGTTGCAAACCAATTTCGGGAGGAAGTGGGTATGAAGTAAATACAGCTGGCACAACTTTGTCAATCAGTACCGCCTTCATCGTAAGCCAGTCCAATCTCTATCTTTCCACTATAAATAAACCAGTTTCCTTCCCTTCTGCATCTCGTTCTTTGCATTCCATCCGCCTCCCCCTCTCTCCCATTAGCTCCTTCCAAGAGGGGTTCGAGCCAGACTCCGAGCCACGCCCTCGTTAGGGTTCTCGCTACTAGGGCTCAGGTTCTGCCATGCTCTCACCTCGCCCCCCAACAGCACGTCAAACATGCTTATTATTATTATTATTATTATTAACAATGACGAAGCGCAAACTCGTAAAATAAAAAACATCATTAAAACATGATGAATTAAACTGTATTTAAAAGTGTATTCAACATTATTATTAAGTGTTACAAATGTTAAGAAACAGTTATGAAAGTGAGCTCTATAAGCAGCTTTTTATATAATTTATATTATATTACCTACAAGTACAGCTTTTTAAAATACTTTTAAGTTTGAAGTACTTTGCATCACATTCAATACAATTAAGCATATATAGGATGTGGAGTAACATCCTAAGGATGTTAAAAAATGTAGTTGCAATGAGGCTTTCATATAACAAAGAACAAAAAAGACTTAATCAAATCTGCATCAACTCGAAGAAACACTCATTTACACACACACACACACACACACACACACACACACACACACACACACAATGCCTATGACGACAACACATACACACACACACACACACACACACACAAATATCCCAACAGATATAAAGTCATTCAAACGCCTAATGGTGTTTACCACAAAGCCACTCCTGTCCTGTTAGCATCAATTACAGGAGCATTAACATAGCTCATGCGCCTCTTGCTCTGCTAAAGTGCTGTTCTTCTTAGGATCAGGTCTGTATGGTCAATAGCTTAGGTTGTGATTAAGATACAAACCACACCTGAGCCCACTTCAGTCCACTTTCATTTATAAAGCACATTAAAACTGCAGTAGTTGCCCATAGTGCTGTAAAAACGGTATAGAAACACTTGTCATGTTTCTCATGTTAAAATATTCCCCCCAACCTCCAGTAAAAAAGTAGCTTAATTTAAATATCTAGATACACAAACTCTGGCAGCCTTTTAACGTTATTTTGCTAATTAATTATAATGATGCTAACTGGTTACCCAAAATCGCATGTAAGCAGTGGAGCCAAAAACAATAGTTACCTTAGCTTTTACCTGAGGTTCATTAAGATTATTTCTATCACAGTCAGGGGGTCATATAGCATGTCACTCTTTGCAACTCTGATCTCACTCTTTTATGCCTTCCTGTCTGCTGGACCCCTGACAGTACAGAGGCACAATCTGACAGCATAATTAATAATTAATGAGGCTCTTTGATTGAACACACATCATGGGAATATGATTCACCCTCAACAGAATAGACTACCCAAGATAAGATATATTGTATATCTGTTTGGATTCATGGGTAAAGCATACAAAGAATGAATAATTTTATTTATTTATTTTGCTGTGTAAAAATTACTTTATTATGGGTAATGAAAGGTTCATATTTTGGTTCAAGAAAAAGACTTTCATTTCTATAATACGCATTACAGAACTCTCTCACAATCTCTAACCCAGGGCTGCCCAAACTTTTTTCTATGAAGGGCCAAAGATCAAACTTGTTTGGAGACCGTGGACCAAAAGTAACCCCATATGTATAGGAACACAATTAAAATTGTGACGTCGCCCGGTACGGTGCAGCCGGGCCTGGGGTTGGGGCTCGTATGCGAGCGCCTGGTGGCCGGGTCTTACCCCACGGGGCCCGGCCAGGTCCAGCCCAAAGGAGCGACGTGGTGCCACCCTCCCGTGGGCCCACCACCTGCAGGAGTGCTGCTTTGTGGGTTGGGCGGTGGTCAAAGGCGGGGTCCTCGACGAGCCAATCCTCGGACACAGAATCTGACTCTCGGGACATGAAATGTCACCTCGGTGGGGGGGAAGGAGCCAGAGTTAGTGCGGGAGGTTGAGAGGTACCGTCTAGAAATAGTCGGGCTCACCTCCACGCCCTGTTTGGGCTCTGGAACCCAACTCCTCGATGGCAGGTGCACTCTCCACTACTCTGGAGTCGACCGCGGTGAGAGGCGGCAGGCTGGTGTGGGCTTGCTCATAGCCCCCCAGCTTGGCCGTCATGTGTTGGAGTTCACCCCGGTGAACGAGAGGGTCGTTTACCTGCGCCTTCAGGTCAGGGTTAGGTCTTTCACTGTTGTTTGCGCCTACGGGTCGAATGGCAGTGCAGAGTACCCGGCCTTCTTGGTGTCTCTGGTAGGGGTGCTGGAAAGCGTTCCAACTGTTCTACTGCAGGACTTTAACGCTCACGTAGGCGATGATAGTGATACCTGGAGGGGCGTGATTGGGAGGAACAGCCCCCCTGATCTGAACCTGAGTGGTGTTCTGTTGTTGGACTTCTGTGCTAGTCATAGTTTGTCCGTGACGACCACCATGTTCGAGCATAAGGGTGTCCATCAGTACACGTGGTACCAGGGCACCCTAAGGCCATATGTCTCGGACACTCAGGTGAAGAGAGGGGCGGAGCTGTCAACTGATCACCACCTGGTGGTGAGTTGGATCCATTGGCGGGGGAGGAAGCTGGACAGACTCGGCAGGCCCAAACGTACTGTGAGGGTCTGTTGGGAACGCTTAGCAGAGCCCCCTGTCAGGGAGGTCTTCAACTCCCACCTCCGGCAGAGCTTCAACCAGATCCCGAGGGAGGTTGGAGACATTGAGTCCGAGTGGACTATGTTCTCCGCCTCCATTGTCGATGCAGCTGTTCGAAGCTCTGGCCACAAGGTCTCCGGTGCCTGTCTTGCCGGCAACCCGCGAACCCGGTGGTGGACACCAGAAGTCCTATCGAGCCTGGTTGGCTGGTGGGGATCCTGAGGCAGCTGATAGGTACTGGTGGGCCAGGGGGACTGCAGCCTGGGTGGTTGCAGAGGCAAAAACTCAGGTATGGGATGAGTTCGGCGATGCCCTGGAGAAGGACTATCGGTCAGCCTCAAAGAGGTTCTGGCAAACTGTTCGGCGCCTCAGGAGTGGGAAGCAGTGCCCTGCCAACACTGTATACAGTGGGGGTGGGAATCTGCTTACTTCAACTGGGGATATTGTCGGGCGGTGGAAGGAATACTTTGAGGATCTCCTCAATCCCACCGAGGCGTCTATGCCAGAGTGCTGGAGAGGAGAATTTGTCCGATAATTGAACCTTGGATCCAGAAGGAACAATGCGGCTTTCGTCCTGGTCGTAGAACACTGGACCAGCTTTATACCCTCTTTAGAGTACTGGAGGGCTCATGGGAGTTTGCCCAACCAGTCCACATGTGTTTTGTGGACTTGTAAAAGGCATTTGAGCGTGTCCCTCGCGGTGTCCTGTGGGGGGTGCTCTGGAAGTACGGGGTCAGGGGCCCTTTGCTAAGGGCTGTCCGGTCCGTGTATGACCAGAGCAGGAGCTTGGTTCGCATTACCGGCAGTAAGTCAGACTTGTTCCCAGTGCGTGTTGGACTCCGGCAGGGCTGCCCTTTGTCACCGGTCCTGTTCATT
>JAUCMU010000001.1:4893322-4908924 GCA_032275025.1 Enteromius treurensis
AACTACCCTGTATAAAATAGTATAAAATAGTATAAAATAGTATAGTATAGTATAGTATAGTATAGTATAGTATAGTATAGTATAGTATAGTATAAAATAAAATAAAATAAAATAAAATAAAATAAAATAAAATAAAATACACTTTACTGTATTAAATATGTTTAGTAGGTTTAATAATTATTTTATAATTGATAACATTCAGTAAGATTCACCCTTGTTCACATTAATACTTACCGACTCTGTTGACAGCATCGTTTTCTTTGCTCAAGGTGTTTTGGTCCTTACTATCAGAGTATTTTGGAGGATATCTAGTTGGATAGTTTTTTCCTGAGAATGAATCCGTAGGACCTAAAAAACAAACAAACAGAGAATTAAATATTAACAGAAAGCAACTAAAATGACTAGGGGGAGCAAAGCAGTACAAAATGTTCAGCGAACTGAAAAACTGATCAGAACATCGGACCACCCTTACATCTTTTTGGCTTCTAGGCATTATGCCCCAGGTTTTGAGAGAGAATTTAATGAATTGGCGTAAAGCTGCAAGTATCTCCGCACAAGCCCAAAGAAGGGACAGCTGGCATCGCCACAGGAAACAAGCTCACATGACATTTCAATTACACGCTGAGGCACACTAGCATGGACACCCACTATAAGACCAGTGACATGAAAGACTGTTGTGGAAGCAGTGATCTTCACCGATGCAGGTGTAGGTATGGGGGGTACTCACTCTGTCCAACTCGCAGGACCAGCTTCATAGATTTGGTCCTACAAACTCCGCCGTCGTGGTTGTCCAAACCTTCAAAAGTGCTGTTTGATGTGGCTGAAAGAGGGGAGAAGAAATTACATTAATTACTAAATGTACATCATTTTGTAAAATAAATAAATACAATAACACCACACAAAACGTGTAAAGTGCATGTCTGGATCAGTAATCAGAAATGGACTTCCTTACAAAATAATGTCACATCACATAAATGTGATTCACATTTTTTCCTAATAAAAGCAATGTGACATTATATTAAAAAAGGTCATAACGAGTTCTCACAATTCAGACTTTTTTCTCAGAATTGCATGATTCAGTTGCAATTCCAAGTTATAGAGTCATAATAGTTAGATATAAAATGATTTTCAAATTTCTTCTCATAAATGTGAGTTTGTATCTCGCAATTTTGCCTCTTTAATGCCCTACTGACTTTTTTTTTCTCATAATAGCATGATATAAACTCACAATTCCAAGTTACAGAGTCATTTTAGACAGAAGTTTTACTTTTGTCTAACTAATATGACTAAATTAGCTTTTTTTTGTGTGTGTGGCAGAAACAGGCTTCAATCCATTATCCATTATTTATAATGGATTGAATACAGATTATTTATATTGATAATTAAGCAAACAATTATATCTATCACTTCAAGAATTTTTCTATAAATTCTCACTATAATAATCATGTGAAATGTAATTTTCATTTCTAGAATACAACAAAAAGTTTATTCATTACTTAACAGTAATTATTGCATATTATAATTAATAGTAACTATAAATGTCTTGAAGCACCGTTTGCTGTATTGCTGTGTTTAATCATTTTATTTTGCATCAACATTATGCTGATTATTACAAAATAATGCAAATCAACTTCGAGAACAATTAGAACTAGTGAAACATCAAGAAAAATACATTTCAAAGCAATATCTACATAAATACATGTATAAAAAAATTTAGCGATATAATTCTTGGATATAATTCTCTTTTTTTCGGTGAGATGCATCTATCCAACATTTAGTCCACATTTCTGTTGAATATTTCAAGCCCTTCATCCATCTTAAAAACTTCAACATGCCACCGAATTATTCTTTCCTCAAGAGGCCCATTTCTCTTCCAGTCCTGTGTATGTATTTGGCCATATAAGGTTTAGCAGCACTAAGTGAGCTAGTTTATGACCTGGTCAGCTTTCCGCATGCATCCTCACAGGTGCTTTAAAGCCTTTCAAGTGTTCCTTGCGGACATTTTTAGTCATGTGTTCATCAGTCACTGTGCATGCGTACGCAGAAGGTGAAAGTTCAGCTTGCTCACACAAAAAGAAAATCTCAGTTTTGCGGCGCGCCAAAGCTTCTTAAAAGCTCCTGATTGTTTGCCAGTAAGTCCTTACGAGGGGCGCGCACACAAACCCCTCATACTGTGCATATAAACCGCAGTGTAATCACACAGGTCTGAACTTTACAGAAACTAAGCACATTACCAAAGCCTTTTCACATCATTATCACAGAATATCAAGGATTTGCTTTGGCCGTCAATCCACAGCTAGTGGAGTGGCTTGGTCGAACGATTTAAATGCCATTGTGCCTGCGCACCCAAGCTGTGTCCTCTGATAGCGGAGCTAAAGAATTCCATTGGGCCGTAATCTCTCTTTCACTGCGAGGATTAAGACCAATCCCACATGAACAAATGGACTTCCCCTCCAAACAGCTTAGGGCACAGAATGACCAGAGAGTGAAAGGGCAAGAGAGTGGGGGGTGGGCAGAGAAAGCCAACCAAAGAGCTAAGGAGAGAAAAACAGGGGGAGGTGGGTGGGTGAGTGCTTTTACCCAACATGTCCCAGTTCCTTACAACCGTTCCCACATTCATCTGCAGCGGCCGCTCTAGATGTGACCCGACTCTTAGGCTTGAATGAAGCCCGCTCATTTCCTAACCACAACAAGCACATTCAGCGCCTCGGGCCAGCGCAGCTCAGCCAGTCACGAAGCCAGCGACCGAGCAACAAAGTGGAGGTGGAAGACTGAAGTTGCGCACATACAATAAAGCAAGTGTATCCAAGCAGATGTTATGGTTTCTGCAGGTTATTTTTAGATTTTTGGAGAGACCTAACTATCCTAGCGATCATATTTTAACCACATATCCACACAGAAATGCATCCTGTCTGTACGTCTAGAAGAAATGCTAATTATTTGATGGAAGTTGCAGTTAAGGCAGGACTGATTGTGCTGATGGTTGCTCCTAATTTTTCATTTTTATTGGCTGATATACACACACACACACTCAAGTGTGTTTATCTGACACACACACACACTCAAAGCAAATCTGAATTTTTAGCATCATTATTCTAGCCGTTAGTGTCACGTGATCCTTCAGAAATCATTTTAATATGCTCAAGAAACATTTATTATTATTACCAGTGTTAAGAACTTGCTAACACTGCGATCATATTTTAGGATTCTAAAAAAACAGAAGTTAAAATATAACAGACAATTAATAGGAACAGCATTATTTGGAATAGAAAATCTTGTGTGACATGATAAACGTCTTCAATCAATAAAATGCAGCCTTGCTGAATAAAAGTATAAATAAATCGTACTGAACCCAAACTTTTTTCAACGGTATTGTAGGTCAAGTCTTTCCAGCATGCCTAAAAAAAGATCTCATCCTCTCATTTTGTCAACTCTCACACACTTCACAGTTACACACACACGTTCTGACATTTGCATGCACACAAGCACACACACACTCACACAGACACAGAGGTAAGTCTCTTTAGAATCATTTAGGTCAGATATCCATGTCCCTCGGGCTGCAGGCCAAGCTGCCCTGAAAAATCACATCAAACCGATTGGTCTCATACCGGCAAAGGATTGAGGGATTTGGAGCATGTAAATCTTCAAATCACATAAACGGCCATTAAGGAATGTGCCAACTGAATAGGGGCTGAGATCAACACACGCTAAACTGAACGATAACCCCTTTTTTTCTGAAGTGGTCGAATGATACTAATGGCATCCGTGTAAAGGACCATCAACAAGTCTTCCTTCCCAGAGAACACTGAACACTTGAGACGTTTCCATACCCGGAGGGGAATAGGACAAAAATAGGCTTGGGAAAAACTACATTTAAAAAGAAAAAATGAAACGCAAGCTAAACAATATCTGTAACAAAGACATCTTGTGTGGTAAACACACTTGCTAATGGATTTAACACGTTAACTATAAACTTGATTTGTTCTCTATTTTTGGAGGGCTAGACTAGTCAGTCGCCTTCCCAGACGAAAACACGGAAAAGATATCTTGGGAGACAATGCCGGAGGCAGAAATTCCCATGGGTGGGATCAGTTCTGCATTTGGCTCCTTCTACACAGTGTTACAGCTGCCAAGGGAGGTGAAAAACGATCATGAATCAGCACCTTGAGGTAAATTCTTGAGTAAGCATGGCAATGAACTTACAGATGATGTGATAGTCCTTTCCTTTGTAGAACTCCAGGCCCCACAGGTTGGGGCTGAACTCTTGAAATTTGAAGGTGAACTTCACGTCCTGGTCCGGCTTGTCACAGTTGAGCAGTAACATGTCGCTCTTAGTGACTCGGCAGGTCTCAAGTTGTTCTTTGGGAACAAGATAGACCCGGAAGTATTCAATGTTCGTCTGCTCAGTGGAGCCTGGCTTGATTCTTGGACACACAATGTCCATTTTGTCTCCGATCTGAGGGTATAGTACTACACCCCTTCCTGGGACAAACCTGTAGGGAATAAGGTGATGTTAAACATCTTATAGAGTTACAGGAATGGGAAAAACACAGCATAATAATGAATCAGTTTTCTATTGTTTATTTGCTAGGCGTGAAAGCCTTAAAAGTTGATGTGAAATGTTTTATGTTTGGATATCTAATTAGTTTATCCTCACAGCAAAACTATTCAATATTTAAAGCTTGTTGTTTGTTCAGGTAATTGAATTAACCAATCAATCACTGGCTTTATTGGCCTTCTAAGTGTCACGAACCAATCCTGAATCCTATGTAAAACAAAAGATGACATTTGAATGTTGTAACAGTTTTTGGACCCCGTTGACTTCCATTATAAAAAAAAGGAGACATTTTTCAAAATAGATTCAACTCATGGTTGCCACCCTCCATTTAGTCTAAAACAAGCAACTCAACGCAATGGATTGAGACAAGCAATTTCCTTTGGCTAATTTTCAGAGTTCTGTCTTGAAGCAGAAGCATCTAAAGCATTTGGGACCTTGGCTTACTTAGACATTTTTTTGACTAATGTATGCAACTTTGCAGTCTTATGTTTTTCCCCATTACATACTTCTCTGCTCTGTAATGCATTTGCACAATTAACAATCGCTCACTCCTGACGCTTGCTGGCAGTCCTTTCCTGCCCTTGATGTTTATTACAACCTCACTATATCACCTATTACATTGTTCACTCGCTGTAAAAGCATTCTGATATTGACCTTTCAATTATTTGCAGATTAAGCTGATTTCTCATCAAACACACAAATTCCATTTGCAAACAGGCCATTGCATCCACTGGATCAGTTCTTTATTTTCTTAATCTGCCGTGACAAAGTTAGACATGGACTTAGTCTCTCCCATACTTCCCTAAACACCATAAGGCAGAATAAAAGAGTCACTTTCTAAGACTAGCTTCCATCCTCATAAAGTCATTAAGAGCTGGAAAGAAAGGGACCCTCGAGCTTCTGCCGGGGGTCCTAAGAAGACAGGAAGCTTTAGTGCCCCTCCTCCGCCCCCTGCAGTACCAACCTCTGTGTGGCTCAAACCGGGATGGGGGTTGAACTGTGCCTTCATCCCGGCGCACCTTTTGTCTCCAAAGCTCTGGGACAAAGATGACCCACTGAGCTACTGGAACTCATGAAAACCGATTACAACCTGCGGCAAAGCCCCGCTATACTACAGCTTAGCATCTTAAAGGAACGTTATCCTGCATCTAAACAAAACGGATCTATTTGAATACAGGTTCACCGCTGTGAAAAAACAGTCACCAAATCGGCCGGTTTCACTTGAGTGACCACATTGTGGAATAAAACACAAAATGGGAAATTTAAGCACATTTCTGGTGAAATTTCTTTATAAATATTAGTTGATAACAGGTACACTGACCAAATGGCAAGAGCACGCTAGAGTGTGTGTGTTACTTTGACACAGCTGAGAAAACACCAGGCTGGGTGTTTCGATCTCAAAAAGTAGCACTTACTCTAGTTTAGCAACTATTTGTCTTGACACCGAAAGGTGTGGTAAGGAACAGATGTATAGACCTTGGAGACACACTTCACAGTGGAATAAAGGATCTCAGGCCACAGATATGGCAATCAGCGAGAGGCTGTAATCCACTCTTTAATTTAACATTTCTCAACTTATAATCAGTCCTAAATATAGGCTGTGGCTCAGCACACTTACACGATATTAACTATGATGTAAGGTCTCCACAAGTTTGATTGCTCTAAGCGCAGATTCACTCTGCAGCTTTTCCTCAGCAAATACCAGGGTACATGTATTTTGCAAGACATGTCAAGCTCACCATTTAATTCCTACAAAACATGGCATTTACCTGCAGTTTTTGACAGGGCACACACAGGGTAATTGCTTAAATTATGTAAATTAAAATTTACAAATAGTGGGAAAGGCTATGAGGTGGAAGTTCGTTTTGGAAAAAGTTTATACAGTGGTCGCCGTTCAGCTTCATTCTGCAAATGAAAGTACTTGCATCTCAATGTTGCTGCCAATAAGGCATCATTGTAACTAATACCCTGCAGTCTGGGAAGGTGGGTGGTCCTCCAACAAAGTGCCATGGATTACGAATATGTTTAGTGGGCTGTCTTGTGTTTAAATTACTATGACAGGATAATAAAATCAATAGAGAAATCAGCATATTAAAACTGTAAAAGAGAAATTACAGATACACTTAAAACAATGAATGGTTCTTTGGGAGCTGTTTGCCACACCTTCATAACATTCAAGTAGCCTGTTGCTTTTTTGGTTCTTGAGGTGTCTGTGAGGTACTTCAAAAATTAGAAAAATCATGTTACATTATAGGGTCATTCCTACCAATCAGCCTAATGGTTTAGTAGTCCAAGTACACATATTTTTTTGCCTTTGACTTATGATTGGCAACAGTATTGATCAGTACAATAACTTATTTCCCAATTGTATTATAGTTATAATAGCACTTGTTTATTGAACAATTTAGTGTGTATTCAAATTTGTACTAGTACTGGTGTGAACGATAATTTAAGCTATTCCAAATAGTTATTACATATGATAAGAAAAACAACAACTGGAAACTAGTGAACTTACTGGAATAGTGTCATAAAAAAGTAGCCTATTAGTAAAGTACAACTGGAACAATTGGTAATACAGTTACACTGGACAATACATCCACATGCTGTTTAATGGCAAAGCCCTTTGCAATTTGTAATCAGTTACAATGGAACAGTTAGCTTCCATTACAGTAAAGGCTATTGGATAAATAGTTACTGACTGATTTATAGATCAATCACTTTTGGAATAAATGTTCACTGTGTGGAACATAGTCACAGTTAGGCTACTAACTAATAATTAAAAATAACCAGTAATTAAAAAAAAAAGAAAAAAAGATGACAACATAAATAGAGGCATTGATGTTAAAGCTGCTTGCCATACGGCGCTTTTTCGGTAATCCTAAATTTTAAGTGTACTTACTTGGTATTCGAAGTATTCCAATATATTGATTCTAAAACTGTTGATCTAGCCAGTTTCACTCGACAAGCAACCATGAAAAATATATAACTCCACATAGTTGTATCCATCGCGATGCAAAAGAGTTCAGCAGTCCAAATTTGATTATAACAGTGAGAGATCCACAGGCGCTAACACGAGAAGGGTCCGATGCTGCTGGCCGCTATCATCTGCGCAAAACGCTTATGATTTCGAAACGAGAAAAAAAAATATGTTTGCCAATAACTCCTAAAATAATAAAGCTCCTTTGCACCTGGCACTCTAAAGAACCAATTTAACAAAACGCTATGTGATAATCCATCAGGGTCTTTAGACATTAAAATGTTTTAATACGCATCCTTTGGGAAACAGAGCCTATGAACATTCTTAGGAGCGCAGAGAAGAGAGTTAAATAGCGCAGGTTCCGTGGAATGGCAGCATAGCTCTGAAACTCGGATGTTGCTTAGGTCTAATCTAAAGGCAGTATCAGTGCTTCCCCTGTTCTTCGCCTTTGCATTCAACTCTGCCAGTCTTGGAGTGCCATCAAGACGTGCTCAGAGACTTCTTAGGACAACCAAATGTTGCCGTTAGACCCCGCCCACATTACTCTCGATTGGATGACGCTGAATGAGTGACACCTAGTCGAATTGAAGCAGACTAAACAGGAGTCTGGAAACGGCACAGCTTTATAAAACATTAGGCTACCACCTGAATTTACCTGAGGCACAACTGCAGTCAAAATTATTTCAATACAGTGGTTTTTAACCGAGACGCCGCAACCCACCAGGGGGCATCTGTGAACTCTATTTAAAACAAGTTATATTAAAATAAACGAGCAATTCCTGCCGTTAACAGATATAAAATATTAGTAGGCTGTGAGTAAATGAAAATGTATGTGATTTATATATACGATTTGTATATTTAGATAACCTTTGCATGTTTGAAATCCTATAACTAATCTTTTATTTTAATCTTAAAGCGTATGGAAGCATGTAGTAAATTTATTTCCCACGAGATTAATCCGCTTATAGTCAAGTAAAGCTCAAGAAGTATTAAAACAGCTGTATTAATCACACGGCCGCGGGCTATTTTTGTTACCAGTTTAAAAAGCTTTTTTCAAAATTATAGCTATTAGCTTACAGAACACATAAACATCTCGGAAATAAGTCAATTTGTTCGACGGCCGGGACAACTTTTGTTTATTGTCCTTGGCGTGTTTGGACAATAATCAAAGGGAAAAACTAACAGGTAAGAGATAATTGAATGTCGATCTGTATTAAGGTGTGATGTGTTTGCACTTCCATCGTCTGGTCTGCCTCGAATCTTTTGTGTATTTGCGCTCTGGGCTTGTGCTGACCTAACAGAGGTGTCAAACAAACTATTAATTAGGCTGCGGATTTAAAGCATTAGGTGACGATGACATCCTGACCTCAAAACTTAAACCCACTTTGAACCGTTTGTCCCAAGCTTTCCAGAAACTATAGCTTTTGTGACAGACAGGACATCTCAAATGTATATTATTCCTAAATACTTGCTTTTTTATGTACCTAATTGTGCTTAACTTATTCCTAAAACTACACAGGTTTATACACACATGGAAGCAAATGTCAGAAACAAGACACATTCATGGATTTATTGGGGATTCTTGACATGTTCTTGATAAGTGGGTCAAATATTCAACCACAAACACAAACTCTTTCCAATCAGCAACCTTTCACTCGATCACCTCTAAAAGCATCTCATCACTAACATATACGCAGCTCACTGACATGCAACGACCAGGTACCTTTTCTTACATCATCACTTTACCTCTTCAATGAATTAACATGTAAGTAAAAATGATAAAAGGAGGTTATTCTCGTTGCATGATGCTTCTTGGTTGGACTGGTTACCGTTTAACTCATAGTGGTCTGTGCTCTTCAAAACAGAGGGATGGAATTCCAGTTCAAGCCATTTCCTTCTAATTATTTTATACTATGAATAAACTATTAAAAAAATAAAAATAATTCAATCAAATCAGCCAGGAAGGTCT
Source organism: Enteromius treurensis (assembly GCA_032275025.1). Taxonomy (NCBI): domain Eukaryota; kingdom Metazoa; phylum Chordata; class Actinopteri; order Cypriniformes; family Cyprinidae; genus Enteromius; species Enteromius treurensis. The sequence continues at coordinate 4,902,830 of JAUCMU010000001.1, forward strand.
GTTGAGGCCTTGAAATTAGTGAAACCGGAAACCGTGTGGATGAATGAGCAGGTCAGGCCGGTCCTTTTTTACCTTACTCGTACAATGCACCGAACGCGTTTGGAGAGATTACATGGAGGACATCTATACAAGAGTCAGTAATACAAAACAGACAGGTAAAACAGGGAAAAACTGAAGGGTATCTGACAAATCGAATTGTTCCCGTTGTTCGGAGAATTTGAAACACACCACATGAGGGTTAGGTTAGGTTAACCCTATGAAGAAGACCTTGCACTGCAGCACAACGTTTCACACGGAGAGGAGGTCTGGAGAGAGTCTGGACAAATCCTGGCAACATTGTTTACATCACTCGGAGGCCTTTAAAGAGAAAGAAAGTTTAGGCCTCGACTTCCCTTTCCCCAAAATGATCTTCTGTTCTTCTTTCTGCTGTTTCTGTCGCTCTTGCTCTAACTTCATACGCTCCTCATGTATTTTCCTCTGCTCTTCAACTATTCGTAGTTGTTCCTCCGCCTGTAAGACAGAAAGAGTTAATTAGATATTAACATATGAACAGAATTTAGGCTCCACAGCATCTCCATCTGGGAAAGGTTATCTTTTGGGCTATGTTATACAAAATAAATTGTTTGCAGTCAAACAAATAAACAATATAAAAGTACAAATAATTTAAGACTACTCATTAATAGTCAAGTGATATATCAGTTGATTTTTTTTTTTAATTACTGACATTAGCGGATAAGTTTTTCTGAGACTTTTATTATGACAGCATGTGAGACTTTTATTTTGACAACAATTGAAATGCCAGTTCCTGAGCGCACATCCCTATTCTCTGTCCCATTCACAGGTTTACAAAATCACTGTTGTCTACAGTGTTTCCCTTCTTTTTATTTATTTGTTAACTATTTCTTCATGAAAAATAATAAACAATTTTATTTTAAAAAAATTTAATTTTTTTTTAAAGGAACATTCAACCGTTTTTGAAAATAGGCTCATTTTCCAACCGTTTTTGAAAATAGGCTCATTTTCCAACTCTTTCACCATTTTTGAATCCATTTCAGACGACTTTTAGCTGCAGCTTAGCATAGATCATTGAATCTGATTGGACAGGTTGCATCTCGCTCAGAAATGATCGAAGAGTTTCTATATTTTTCCTAATTCTTCTGTAGTTACATCTTGTACTAAGACCGACGGAAAATGAAAAGCTGCAATATGGCTAGGAACTATACTTTTTGGTGGAATAATCAAGGAACTTCGCTGGCGTACCACAGGTGTAGCAGGCACAATGATATTATGCAGCGCCTAGAGGCCCATTCTAAGGCTGGTGGTCCCTCTGTAATGGTTCTTTTGGTTTCTCCCAGTGTCACAGATTTTTCTTTTGTGATAGCCATAATGTGAATAAAGGCTTTATCAACTTTTGAGGTCATTCCAGCATGTAGTGCTTTTCCCCATATTTAGTGATTTTCTAATCATTACATGAATATGGAACACACAAAAATGCATTTTTCATTCCGCGTCGCCCCATCAAGCTCTCGCTGGATCCGCTCCTCGGTATCAACGAAAGGAACGTCTGTACTTCCTCAATAAACCACGAAACAGCCATTTTTGGTTGATACAAAAAGGTGTGTTTCTTCAAACAAAACAGTTGCGTCTGATCCTTTGCTGGCTGTGCTGATTTAAATCTAGCGGGTCTGTTGTGTCTCGTGTCGCAAGTTCAGTGACGCAGTAATGACGATTTTCTCCGGCCAATCAGTGACCAGCAGAGTTTACATGTCATGTTTTGGTAACGGTACGGCTCACTTGGAACCACGGTTGAGGTGGTACTAAAAAAAGGACCAGGTACTGTACCGGGTACTGTTCCCATTGGAAACCCCCCCCAAAAGTGAGCTGTACTGAACCGTACCGTACCTGACTATGCAGTGGAAAAGTGCCATAAATGCTTGTTACTGATGCACAAAAAATGCAAAAAAACGAAAATGTGTATGTTTTGGCAATGTGTAAACGTGACTGACACAACCTGAGGTCGTATTAATTTTTTTACATGCAAAAATACATGCAAAGACTTTGGACTTAAAGGGTGTGCAATGAACTTAAGTCAGATATCTGCAGATATCTGGTCATTTATATTCTTACTTGTTTTTCTAGGGGTTATAATTTAATACTCAATTTTGAATTTAATTTTGATTTAATATATTCAAAATGTTCTCATAGCGTTTTTATGCAATTTCATGTAGTTATTTGTAATTATTAATACAAGTTGAATTTACTTAAATTTAAGAATTTGACATAGAATATGCTGCGTGCATTAAAAAGCATGCTGCATGTTATTCAATTATTACATTTAATTTAATTATTTTTAATTAAAAGAATATTCTGCAGTTTTATTATCAAACTACCAAATCATATTTAAAAATGAAATAATTTCAATACGAACCTAAAACAGAAGTTCAGTCCAAATCTCATCTCGTCAAAGTGTCTTAGTTACAAGTCTACAGATAATAATTACTAGTAAAATGTATATTCGACTCAAATGTTTTGAATATTTGCAACATTCTCTGACTTGATACAGAGTTTATGCTGTATGTAAAGCCATAAGAAAGCACGTTTCAAGTGTGTATTACACCTGCCTCCACCTAGTGGTAAGAATGTGTTTGGAGTCCATAGAGATGAACAGAAAAACACGCTCAATTTAAGAGCTCTGGGTGAATGAGCAGAGCCTTCCAAAGTCTACAGATACATCCAAACCAAACTGCCATCTACCAACAATACATGCAAATATACTGACACTTCGAGGCAGAAATAAATAAACCAACATTTAGGAAACAGATTCCCTCACATACAGAGAGGATGTCTGCTAATATAACTACTGTTGGCAACCAGACGAACAGAGAAAGCGGCATCCCAAACCAGGATCTTTGTGTTTAGCAGGATGTCAGAACCTGACCTGGGGAGAGTTCCTCCTGTAGTTTCTTTCCAGAATAAGATAGAGATTAAACTTTCAGTCAAAAAATATTGGTAACACTTTATTTTACAGTTACAGGGCAGAATCGAGGTCGAGAAGTCAGGCAGGAATCTAGGCAGGCAGCAAACAATCAACAAAACCAGGTAAACAGTCCAAAAACACAACAGTGGTAGAGATGCTCAGAATTGTAACACATGGAAAACAAGGCCTCGCGGTGAGTGGGTGTTTGGTTGTGGCTTATATGTGCATGTGTAATCAGTATGTGGGTCATTTGATATTTAGTCGACTAAAACTAGACTAAAACTAAAAACAATTCAGATGACTAAAATATGAATGAGATGAATAAGACTAATGCTGCATCCGAAATTGCTTACTTCCCTACTATAAAGTATGCGAAAACCAGCATGCGAGGCGAGTAGTATGTCCGAATTCATAGCATTCGAAATTCAGTAGGCGAGAAGTACCCAGATGACATACGATTCTATAGTAGGCATACCATGGACCCTTTCCTATCCCATGAGGCTCCGGAAGAGGAGGCATCATATTCGAAAAATGGCGGAAAGTTGAGACGCGGCTCATTTCAAGTGTACGTACCTCAGGAAAAAACATTGTTTCTTGTGATTGAATTACACTTGTTTAACACAATAAAAATTTAAAAAACGGATGACTTATTGAAAGATTAATTTGTCGCGCTGTTGTGACGATGCATGACACGTGACAACATCAATATGGAGGTTGTAGTACGTCCAAATTCCATTCATACTACCCACATTCATACTATATAGAAAGTACTGTTTAACGGTCGGGTAGTGCGTTCAATTTTAAATGTAGTACCTGCTTAAGCAGTATGCGATTTCAGACGCAGTGTTAGACTAAGACTAAATTAAAATTTGCTGTCAAAATTAACACTGGTTTGTGAGCTGTGGACACAGTTCAGACTGGAGCGCCCTCTGGTGGACACAACAGGGACTCCAGGTAGATATTATGACATGAAGTTAACAACTACCTTAATAACTATTATAAGCAGCACATTATTTTTTATGAATAAGTATTTGTGAGCCATTCAAAAAATATGTTCTAAACAGTGTGAATGAAATCCAGACATTCATTGTGTCGTCAATGTATTTTTGTATATGTATGTATATTTGAACTGACGTGCAGTCACACCATATTGTGTATTGTTGCTCTGTTCTTCACACAAAGCCATCATACAGATTTTGAAGACTTACCATATAGTGCTGAAATGTTTATATGATACTGTAATTACGGTGCTTTCACGTCATTTTTGGAGCTAGAGAGTCCCTGCCTCGTAAACTTTTTATTCTGTTCTCACTCTGCTAAACTTCTCTTTTCGGATTCCATGGGAAAAGAAAAGCAGAAACTGCTACATTTGGAACAGGGGTTCATTTTGAGGTGAACTGTCCCTTTAAACTGATATACAGGAAGTATTTCCTTTTATTCTGAAGCCTCGCAGGATGCAGTCCAAAACACGATTTCCTCTCATCCTCCCTTCATGCAGACTGTGAGAAACACAGCACAGCTGAGAATAAAACACGTTTAAAGTGCTCAAGCAAGCCTCCCGGGTGGATAACATTTGTGTATCTCGATCAACCTCTGGGTTTTTTTGTTTTTTTTAACCACAAGGGAAAATCATCATCTCATCAAGTTCTTATTTAACAGTCATGCAAGCCTGGCCGTTATTGTGTTGTACTCCCATTGTGCACTCCCCTGATGAAAGCACCGCACATTTCAGGTATTAATTAGTAAACACTGCATGCCACCCACCGTGTGAAAAGTGCCTTACGAGCAGAGAGGGTTTGACAACTCGTTAAACTTCACACTGAAAACAATGCCAAGCAAGTCATGGCAGACAAAGTTTGAGGAGTTTGCCCTTTTATATGTTCTCCCACGCACACATTCCAGTGTAAAACCTCCTATTATACCATATACCCACAAACGATGGAAAGTCCCTTTGAGAGAATAGGAGGAAACGTTTGGAGAACTAAAACTTAAACGAGAGAGAGGGAAAAGAATATTTGTCACAGTTTGCCGAAATGGCGCGGACAGTTCAATGTTAAAAGGCCACAAAATCCTGAAGGCTTGTTTTCATGTGACAGCAGAGTTTAAGAGCTCTAGATGTGCTTAGGCAAGTACTCAGAGTCACATGAGCGAAAATACAAGCAGGAGCTATGAAAGGCCACACTTCATTGATCTGTAGAAATCTAAAGGCATAACTAAAGAAAAAGCTTTTGAAAGACTGCATTTCTGGGAAGTTTTTTTTTAACTAGACTTAAAGCTAACCTGAAGCAAATGCAATTTACACGGTGGTGTCGGTGTTATAACTGGAAAAAAAAACTAAAGTACAAATCATTTTTGGTAAATTAAACGAAGCTAAAACAAAAAGTACATATTAGATGAAAACCATAAAAAAAATAAAAAATACAATTATAAAAAGTTATAAAGTCACAATTGTGACTTAAGCCTAGTCCTAGACTTCACTGTAAGTCTAAACTGTTTTAACTAAACAGAACTTGCACTGGCTGATCTTAAAATATATCAGTACCTTTGTTAAGCCTTAAGACTTACACCTGGCTTAGGCTTAACCCTTTCGCTGATTTTCAAGTTGCAATTGCAAGTTTTAGTCACAATTGTGAGATGTAAAGCCAAATAGCAAGTTATAAAGTCACAATTGCGAGATAATAAGTCAGAATCGCGAGATATAAACGCATAATTCTGAGAACATATTCTTTTTCCGCTCAAAAAAGTTTATATTTTACAATTCTAAAAAAAGGCAGGATTGCAACTCATAAAGTCAGAATTTCCAAGATAGTCTGATTTTATAACACACCATTTTGAGTATATATCAAGCAATTACGACTTTTGTCTATATATCACAATTCTGTTTCTGAGCGTTTGAGCAGACATATGCACATTTGTGGCCTGCTGGAGGTCATCCTTGCACAAAGGCGGAGGTAGCGGTCCTGCTGCTGGGTTGTTGCCCTCCTACGGCCTCCTCCACGTCTCCTGGTAGCGCCTCCATAATCTGGACACTACGCTGACATCAGTGGCGGCTACTGGTCTGTCAAATAGGGGAAGCTCATTTTCGGCCTACGTCATAAAATTGTCTATTTATTTATAA
>JAUCMU010000001.1:4909024-4940696 GCA_032275025.1 Enteromius treurensis
AAGATTACCGTTTGGCGCCATCTTGTGACAAACACTGGACAACATAAGGTGCAATAAATAACTAAAATACATCCATTGTTATATATTCATATGTAGATTTTATTAATTGTCTTACGTTTGAATGTTAGTCACATGGTACTATATCGTTTCGCAGAAGGATGAAAATGTAGCCGTGTAATAAGCGGGATAATATACAGGCAGCCGGTAGTTATCGCCCCTTCAAAATGAATTTTCACGGCTACTCTGATCTTAATTTCCATCACATTCCCTACTGTTCGGAAAAAAGTCTCTTTTGTAGGATTTTGGACCCAAGATTGATTCCTAATGGTTTTTTTACCTAATTTGTGATTAACATGTCTTTTTTTTTCCACCTGTTTTTTTTCTGACCCAATGAGCAAAAAAATTTAAATTATAATAATAATATATTAAAAACACAATCTTTTTTAAAGCAACACATACCAGTTTAGCTTGAGCATCAGCTATCTTACGATTGTTCTCCACCAGAATCTTCTCCAGTTCTTCGCGCTTTGATTTCTCCTCCTCCTGCAAAGGCAAAGTGCTTCAGTGGAATAGTAGTGACAAAACACATTATTATTCCCCCCAAAAAAGAGGCAGAACTTGAATAACATTCAGCTCACCAGACATGGATAAACCTACAGTAAACTTGTCCTCCACTCACCAATAAACAGTTCCTAAAGGAGTCAGGGTCAAATTTGGGAATGTTCTTTTTTCCCCCTCTTTTTTAGATTGCACAATGTACCACCAACCAGCAAGGGAGGTTCTTTCAAACCACTGACCTGTGTTCTCGGTACTTCTCTACTTACATCTCACTCTCATGAAAAAAGCCACACAGTGAAGTGCCGTCTGAGGAGCAGTCAGCTCAAATGTAGTTAGGAGGAACAGAAGCGTGAACAACTTTCATCGCTTCTAATCGTAAGCAACTCAAGAGACAGTGATGTTCAGGCGAATCGCAACAAAGGCTCACGGAATTCACGGCATGAGCTGTTTTGTTAAGAAAACTGTCAAGGGTGAAATATGAAATTTAAGAATAGCAGAACGGTAGCACGATTGAGTGAAAAGCTACAGTTAACATTTTTTAGAAAAAAAAAATCTATTTTACTTTTAATTTTGAGAGAAAAAAAGGCTGTTTAACACCACATACTACCAAGTCTTTTCACATCAGTAACTTTCCAGCAAATATATAACAATTACATTTTGGGATTGCTATACTAAATCATCTCATTTTCTTCTATAATACTGCTAACACGGAAGAAAAGATATGTGTGTATGTGCAAGTTACCTCCCGAGCTTTCTGAGCGAACAGCTCCGCTTGTCTCTGTTTTTCCAGCTCCTCTAGCAATTGCTTCTCCATGATGCGTTTGGCCTCCTCCACCCGCCGCAACACTTCTCTTTCAATCTCATCCTTTCGCTTTTCCAGTTCCTCCTCCACACGTTTGGCAACAAGTTCTTCTACACGCCGAGCAGTCTCTTCCTCGATCAGACGCTCCTCTATCTCCTGTTGTCGACTGGGACAAGATCAAAGTCAGCGGTTTCATTTAGTGTGATACATTTAAAACGTGCTTAATGCCCATTAAGAAATAACACAAATGAACAATGCACATGCTGGTGATAATTAAACGTTATTATTCGCTATTGCTTACCTCTCTAAATGACAAAAAAACAAAATATAAACGTAGGAATCATTTTTTTTGCCAAATTCCGAAAATGAATAAATAAATGTATAGCACACACATATATATAGGTGGCCAAAATTGTTCCAACAACTGACATTTTTTTTTGCCTCCAAAACATGATTTCATTTCATAATGTTCATGGAACATGCAGATGGTTGCTTGGAGAACAACAAACCACTGATGAAGGGAGTCATGTTTCGTTTTGGTTTTTTATTATTATCTACATTTAACTTTATTCGGTTTGTCCATCTTCTGCATCATCGATTGCAGCAGCACATCTCTATGGCACAGTGTCCATCTATCCATGTTATCCCATGACTTACGCCAAAGGCTTTCTTTTCAATGTACAATATTATCATGATATTTCAGATACAACTATATCAAAACTTACACTTGATTAGTAATTGCCAAGCATAATGATTCCAGATTATCACATATTTGTATCACCTAGCTTACTTATTCAGCTTTCAGATGATGTCAATTTTAAAACATTTACCCTTTTGACTGGTGTTGTGGTGCAGGGTCACATACTGCACTGAAATTCTTGCATTTACATCACATTTCGACATACTTCCCAGAATACCGTGGTGTTATCTTGGTACTTTCGGAAGGGTCCTCGTGGGGCTCACGCTCACACCGGTAAGGGGATGTTTACATCTGTGACACATGTTTGGTTATGGAAAGTGCGGGTACTCACATTCTCCTCTGCCTTTCCATCTCGACTTTCTTCTCTTCTTCCTCTTTTTTCTGCTTTTCATCTACAGCGCTCCTCTTGCTCAACGCCCTGCCGAAAATATCGATTCTCTCCGGCGGAGAGGCGGCTCTTTCCCGCTCCCGGCGAGACGTGGCCGTGTTAGATTTGGACCGAGAGCGAGACTCTCTCTTCCGACTCCGTTTGGACTCTCGGGACTTCGAGCGCTTCTTCTTGTCTTTGTCCCTGGACCGTGACCGGCTTCGCTTTTTACTGTGCTTGCTGCTTTTGGAGTGCTTGGAGCGGGAAGAGCTGCGGCTCCGCGAACGACCCATTTCAGACGCCGGTAACGTTAAGAGTTCAGTAGCAGTAACCAAGAGACCGAGCACCTCTAAAGCATCGGATAGACAGAGTGCAAGCACCTGAACGTCTTTCAAACAAGCCCCAAAACCCAGATTTAAGGAATCTGCCCAGACTGCATGACAACAGCCCTGAGATCGAAACTCTTGCTTACAAATGAATTCTTTAATAACAACGTGATCATTTAACTGCACGGTACCACTTATCTTGTGTGGTTAAAAAAAAGCAAGATGGAGGACGGTTGATCTCAGATCCCAGAATGCAATTTCTCATGTTTTCTTACGCTGTATTTACAGCGATTACTGCCATCCACTGGCGTGGAGCAGAAACAAAATCGAGAAACGAGACGAGCCAATCGTATTTTGGTGAATCGACTGTTCGTTCACTGAACCGATTCACAACTACGTCATCACTCCTGGAATTTTATCACTAACTTTCGAAGTTGTTGCTCGCCATAATGTTTTAACTCTTATGTTACACAGATATATATATATATATATATATATATATATATATATATAATGATCATACTCCCTAACAGTATTATAATTAATACAAATATATAACAAGATGAATATAATAATAATAATAATAATAATATATTTTCTTAAATTGTATTAATGAAGAATATCATTAATACCTTTGCCCTATATATATATATATATATATATATCTTAATAAACAAATTATTATACAAACATTATCCTGCATGTTAAAATCTACATATGTAATAATAATAATAATAATAATAGTTTTATTATTATAAAAAATACCTATTTATTTTAGTAACCTAAACATAAAGCATAAAATAAATTAAAAATATTGTCAGTAAGAACACAAAATTATACTTTTATCGATGCTTTATGATAACAAAAATGGCAGTAAAGATAGGCCTATTTATGTGACAACTGCTTTCAACATTGACAATAAGAATAAACGTGTCCTAAATCATATTACAATGATTTCTGAAAGATCACGTGACAAGATAGAAAACACTTACTTGCTATATTTTTCAAAAAATGATCTATCAATATTTCTCAATCTTCTCAAGTGCAGTAGGCCTAAATGTGGATAAAAGATTTAATAGGATAATGATGCTATTAACCTCATCAGGCCTATACACATTATGTGTTCTAAAAAAACTTCACAAAATACACTCACTGTAATGACATTATGATAAGAACTGAAATATACTTTGTTTCTAATGATAAGGAGCCTAGCTGACTGATGGAAGTGCATTGAAGATCTGGATGTAAACTGATACAGGTCTTGTCTGCATTAGACATGTCCATCAATTATGAATGAAAACAGCAGAATTTTTAATCAAACTACTCAAGTGGCAAAATAAAAAGGCTGAAGCAACATCCTGCTGGAGAAGGGTGATATCCTGGCGATACAAAAGGGCAAAGGTATTAATGATATTCTTCATTAATACAATTTAAGAAAACATATTATTATTATATTCATATTGTTATATATTTGTTTTAATTAGTAACACTATTAGAAGTATTACGATCATTATATTATTATGATTATTGTTGTTGTTTTAGTCATGTTCACTTGCACTTGGGTGTTTTGCTTGCTTTCTAACACAGCTACAAAATCTTAAAATTAGTGTAAAAACTGAACACAAAAAAAATGACGAATATGACATTCAAGAAATGTTCCCCGATCATGAGTTGATTTTAGGCTAATTGCTTTTAGTTTGCTTTTTAAACTAAATCCATGTCAAAAATGCATTTTAAAGCTCAAATTATTGTTATTATTAATAATAATAATCTCAGAAATAAAGTAAACGTGTTACACACAAAATCCTTATTTCCACATTTCCTTAGAAAGCCTAGCTAAATCCTGACATAGGTTAGGTTAATGATTATTAACAGCTTCTTGAACATGTTATACTTCAACTATCCTCATAGCTTCTTCTATGTAGATCAGTTTTAGTAAATGAAAACATTTAACATTTAAGGATTTTCAAGAGATATATTTGCTTACACGAGTTTGATCTCTGGCAAAACCCCGCAGCACTACCCTGACACCTGCTGGTCAGATAACGCTACTGCAAGATGCGAGTCTAATTCAATTTGTTCAGTCCATATAAACGACGCCACTAAACTCCTCCCAAACGGGAATACGTCAGCAGCATACCTATGAGAAACAACTGCAAAACCCAAACATTAAGTGCCATATGCAGCTGAATGCCTATTTAATTTTATTGGCCTTTATCTTCTCACACTGCTAGCCTTTTAATGTTTGTTTGTTTTGTAGTTTATTTGTAACTATTTTCAATTTGTTATATGTGTATGCTTGATTCTTCTGTAAATTGGGCTATGGTTAATTTATCCGTTGCACACAAATATTTGATGTATTTGTTTGCAATCCCTCGATAATGTTTTGTAATTATTGTTCAAGCACAAACACGTTAAGTTTCATGTAAATAAGTAGGCTACAAATACTCCCAGACACTCAGTGTTCATTTAAGAGATTAAACAGGAATATTTTTACATTTAACAAAGATATGCATTTACTATTCTACAGGCTATGGTGTTTTTAATTAATGCTTATAATACTGGTACAAATAAATGTGTATTTTAATGCTTGTAATCAGTATTGCAATCAATGTTTCAAAATTGCGTTTCTCCCTAAAAAATTAAATGCATTGTTATTATTATTATTTATTCTTTTTGAAGGACAATATCAACACTGTAAACATTTGCTGTAGTTATGTTGCTAACCTCATGTAGATTTATTTTTATCACATTTATTGGCTAGTTTGTTTAAATATAAATGAACAGTTAAAAAAACAAAACAAAAAAAAAAACATCCCCATAAAAAGCATTCTGGGAAACAAAAATCCTCATCAACCTTTTTCTGTTTGCTTCTGATATTGATTCCCGGTAATGCTTTGCATGAGGCTGTAATTTAATTTAATTTGAAGATTTGTTAATGTTTAATGTGCATTTATCTTTGAACAAACTGTAACTAGTTAATAAATAACATACATTTAGGCTAAATCTACAGTAAATTACTGGCAAACAACTGCGAATAATACTGTAATTTCAACAGAAATATTTACAGTGAAGGATATAAATATTCGGGGAAAATTATGTTTTTTTTTCGTGTCTGCACTAGCTATAACTCAGTCCGCTGGATTTGTCACAGGGGGGCATTTAAGAACAAATTGGGAAGTTTATGCTCTAACCTAGGCATATAGCCTACGTTTAAATTAAAATCAGATAAAATAGCCTACTAAAAAGAAACCTACCGACTTGTTGCTGTTCTTTGATAGCTGTGTTGTGCTTATTTAAGTAATTATAAACAATTAACTTATGCTTGTGCCTTGATAGTGTCTTTTTTTCATTGGATCTCTCCCTGTTGTACGCAGAACATCCATCGGGAGGCGTTCGCGTAATTGCAGAAAACCTCTTGATGAAAAGAACGCCACCTTTTGACATACTCTGACAATCCTCTGTTTAATTTATTACAGTATATACTTAGTATAGATTAACATGAATTTATTAGCATGTGAAATGGCAAAACTTCAAATAAAAATAGCAAATGGTGTACTGTCATCTATAGGTAGCTAAGGACATCGCTTTATAACTTTATAAAGACGATAGCTTACGTCACTTTACTGCAGATCGCTTATAATGAAGTCAAACTTTTATTTAAAATTTGTCTAGATGTTTGAAATAATATAGTATTTTCACCTATAGCCTACCTGATAGCAACGTGGCCTGTAAACCACGTTTACTGGCTAACATTACTGACAAAGATATTTTTGCTGATGTGAGCTAAAAAATAAATAAGTAAGTAGCCTAAATAAATAAATGTAATGTGCTTCAATTTATTTCGTTTTACAACGTTATTGTGAACCACTGTAATGTTGAACTTTGACTTTTTTTATGCGAAATAAAAGTAACGAAAAAAGTGAAGTTACACAATGAAAATAACTAAATGTGCGATAATGTAAAATCATGCTAGGCAAATATTAATAACATCTAACAAAACAACCAGGAGCGCCTTACAACTGTATTCGAGTAACTCTTTTGTATTTCCTATATGTGAAAATCGTATTAGCCTATTATCATACATCCAGAATAAATATTAAGAATTATTAAGAACTATTTTATATATCAACCTCTGATAAGACGACACTGGACAATTATTCGCAGCAGCCTCTAATTGGAGGACGTGATCTGAACTGGTATAGAGGGCTATTCCTTAGATTTGACGACAGGTATAAAAGTTGCTGGTTACACGACAACAGTCTCACGGCTAAAAAAGGATAGCTAAACCGAAATCATCATCTGACTTTTATCTGTTTCGGCTATATGTCTCATTAAGTATAGCTAAAACATCCACCTCGGCTGTTTCTGCACGTGCTAATTGAAATGGTAAATGCAACTGGCAGCATTGATTTATTTTGCACGACAAGGCGTAGTCATTCTTTTAGGCAGCATTTTTCATACTTTAACGAAGGCAATTATGCTATTAGTTAATTGGCTGAAACAATTCTGAAAAGCACACCTGGGATGAAAATGGGTTAAAACTCTTTGTGAGTTTTTTTTTATTTATTTATTTTTTTCTCTTTAAGGTGCGTTTAGAGAATCACCAGTGTCACGCTTGTTCTCTGTTATCATATGCTGAATATGATTGTTTATCCGCTGTGTTGTCAGGTCCTCGCCGCGAGCGCCTATTTTATGTAGAGTAATTAAATATCCCGCGAGCTATCATTGCAACAGAGCTATTCAAGACCGGACAATATTTCAAACTGTCCGTAATGAAATTAAAATAGTTGCAACTTCGATTTTTACATGATTTTCGAGACATTTAGAGAAGGGCGTGTGTATTACATTCAATAATGCGAGGTGCGGCCCGTTGCCACATTCATCATCCCATTACTGTACCCAATCCAGGTCCGATACGTGAAGGGTAAAATGAATTACCGACGTTAAGTCGTCAATAAAGTCATTTCAGTAAATGGTGTCTCAGATGACTCCGGCATTATTCAGCGGGCTTTATCAGCACTGGGGAAATTACGTCGCCTCTACACCTCGTGTAATACGGCCCTGCTTACCTTGATAAAGCGCCCTGCCAGCGGGTAGTGACAGTGCTTTTGACCGGCTTTTATTCACTCGCTAGTGATGAACGCCAAGCTGATCAGGCGGAATGGGCGCTAATTAAAACCTATAAATTATCTTTTGCAGCCCCTCTCAAGACGTCGCATGCAGCCGAGATAAGAGCTGGAGTGCTAATTTACCGCCTGAAAAGGAGCGTGCCTCACAATGGCTACTTGGCTCAAATAGCATATTGATAGTGTCCTAATTAGAAATTTATTAAGTACCCACTCGAGCTTTTCGAATAAAGATTTCAACCCAATCTGTTTTATATGAATAAATGCTGCATGCAGGCTACTAAAATTCCATGTTTGCGCTAATTGTTATTCTAAATAATAATTATTATTTAGTTTTTATTTGGAATAAAGCATCCAAGGTCTGTTTATTTGCACAATTCTTTGCTCACATTTTTAAGCAATTTACCTCGTCCTTATCCTGCTTCTTACTAAGATGCTGTGATTTGCAGCTACGATTGCTAGCACATTTTCTTTCTTTTTTTTGTGCTGACGTGGTCATCCATGCGTCAATCTGTTTTTAAGGACAAAGCAGGAAACTGTGCGATGTTTTAGACAATGCAAAAATGTAACCTGAACGTCATTCATTTGCTTTTATTCCAGACAAAAAAAATTATAATAATACGGCTGAATTAACCCGATCAGCAACAGTGTGTTTAATTAAGACTTAGATCAGATGGAAATATTAGCTTATATTGGTTACAATTACCACTTTTGACATATAATTACTCTGCGGTTAAAACGTTTCGAATGCTGAGAATAATGATAACGCGGTCTAGTCTGTAGTGTTTTTACTGCAATTATTGGGTATATTATAGTTATACCTTACATGTTGTTATACAACATCCTTATATATTTAATATAACTAAGACATTAGGCTATTGTTGTCTCATTGTGGTAGATTCATTTTCTCAGCCTTTAATTAATTGTTTAATAACCTTGTCCCACAGAATAATAATTCCATATAGTTATGATGAAGGCTCACTCCTAGCTCGTTCGCCTGTCGCCTACCTACACAACTAACGGGCTCAGAAAGGAGCTATTCGCATTGTTATTAGTGTCTAGTTTTGGCACAAAACTACAACGAGCAACTGAAATAATGAATTATCTGCCTGCACTATCAGATCATTTTTCTGTCAAAAGCCAATGCCGATCCAGAAACATCCAGTCCTCATTAGAGTGGATTTAATGTGCGCCAGCTTATTTGGTCTTGGAAATCCATTCGTACTTTATTTGCATAAGATCGTAAAATTCTATTGGACATTCTCTGCCTGTGACACCAAGGATGTTGGTACACCATTGGTCCATTGCACGTGTGTCTCGCTCACGTGCTTCCG
Source organism: Enteromius treurensis (assembly GCA_032275025.1). Taxonomy (NCBI): domain Eukaryota; kingdom Metazoa; phylum Chordata; class Actinopteri; order Cypriniformes; family Cyprinidae; genus Enteromius; species Enteromius treurensis. The sequence continues at coordinate 4,918,241 of JAUCMU010000001.1, forward strand.
GTTAAGGAAAAAAGTATGTGAGGGGCACCGTGATTTTAGAAAGAGTTTGTTAAGCGCGAGCTGTTATACGGGGCAGCGAGTCAGGGACTGCGGAGCATCGCGCGATGCATTGTCTGACATGAATAACGGGTGTGTTTTGACACTTGAAACGCCTTGATCGCGGAAAGCATTCCGATGCTATGACAGTCGCTTCTCTTAAGGTATTTCGTATACCTTTATTTTAACGCTATAGACTGCATTCTTGTTTGTTGCTATCCGGATACTGCTCTTTTGCAACAAGTGGAATTTTGGTGTGCAGACCACGATCCAGCTGTCATGGAGGAGCAAAAGGATCAAAATAGTCGTGATTCGACTGAGTCTGAGAGCGTCTCGCTCTCACCCAATATACCATCTCCTCCGATTTTACCTCACCAGGCTGCGCAGCAAGCCCACAGAACCACGAACTTTTTCATCGACAATATACTAAGACCAGATTTTGGCTGCAAGAAAGATCTTGGGAGTAGGGACCGGGCGCAAACCTCGGGTAGGGAGAACGTTAACCCTATGGTGATAAGGCCGTCGCATAATAGCAGCCTTTGCCAGGATTCAAACTGTAGTAGTGACAGCACTTCTTCTTCGTCCTCGTCTTCTTCGCCATCCTCAAAACAGAGCTCTGCAAAGCTTGTCGAAGGAAATGGAACTACCGCAGCAAGGTACGGGGAGAATACGACGTCGATAATGGTGGTGAACACTAACGGGGGAACGCAGCAAGCGAAAGAATCGCAGCCTTTACTATGGCCTGCGTGGGTGTACTGCACCAGGTACTCGGACAGACCTTCATCTGGTAAGGCGCTAGTTTCTTAATTGCACTGTATGTTTCACAAACAGCGCGTGACGCCGCGTGCGTAAAAGTTTTTTCGAGGGCGCATCGCTGGTTGTGATTTTTTTTTTTTTAATCACTGGGTACATTCAGTTTTATTTCATTTCACTCGCTTTACGCAGCGTCTGAAGCAATCGTTTATATGTTACACTACTGGGTTGTTTTGAGGCATGAGCGAACAATTCTCACTTAGGCCGCAAACCAAAGGAGAAACATATTTTAAGAAAATAGAAATGCAAAGTACGTTCATTTTGGCTTCGAAATTCTAATTTTGGCCCCCCTCTAAATTTCTAGCCTAATTCTATACAAAATAATTAATGTAGCCTACTATAACATCAACTACCATCAATAGAAAAAGAGAATACTAGGCTACGTTACTGTGCTAATGTAAAAAAGAAAATATAGATAATATTAATAATTAATATTTGGATAATAGCAATCTGTTTCAAATATTTTACAATCCAGTTTCTCAGCATATTGTTATTGGTGTTATGCTTCTTTTTACTGTAGTAGCATTTCATATATCTTATGACCATGGGTTGTATGTGTTAATCTAAAAGTAGACTATTTGTGTTCATCATGTCCATACAAATAGCGTAATCTTAATAAAGGAAAGCAAAGAAGAAGTGCCGTGGTATATTCAACCGTGTTTTGTAGCATTCCTTTTTAAACTTTACGATGACACAGTGCTGCTAGCTTTAGGCTATTTGCATTGAAATTATTTTAGGTTATTCGATAGATATTTAACGGTTAACCTGTTAAGAGTTAGCCGAAACGGTAGATTTTGTTGAGTGTTATGAATCTCCTTATCACATCGTGGACAGTTCCTACCTCATGGGCTATTTCCACCTGATCAAACCCGTGAACACCATGTAATCATTTGGATTTCAATGATTTTGAACTATTTGCTTGACTTGAATAAAGCCAGTTCATAGCCTACATTTTTAGGTTAACTGGCAAAACATTTTACAGTGCAAACCTCACACAAAGTCAGCTGGACTGTTGGAAAAGATGCTTTGATTGACTTACTGATTGACTTACTGATTGAGCTATCAGACACTGGACTTTCACAGACGGCAAGCAGAATTTCGATCATCCGAGTGCAGTTTCCTGAAGGAAACAATCAGGGTTCTATTCAGTTGTTGATTGGTAATGCAGAAAATAGTTTTCTTGACGTGCATATAACACTACATGCTTTGCATAATATGCTGTTAGCAGGTCTTTAGCTTTTTTTTTTTTTTCTAATTGCACCTTTTGCATGAATGGGTTTGCATATGTGAGCTACATGGACATTATCAAGGTAAATAAATAAACAATAATAAAACAATAACAGAACATGTGTTGCAACGGATCAAAACGAACGAAGGCCTACACGTGTAATATTAAAGTCCATATGTAAAAAAAATATATATATATAATTTCGTCTCATTTTCAGTTAACACTTTTGTAATTAAATGTTCATGTGCAGAGGTCAATACGTTTTTTATGTACTATCTTTCTCTGCCTTTCAATTATATTTGACACGACCTGCATTTTAAAACGTTTTATTAACTTGAAAATAAACAGTTTATTGTTTATTATAAAGAGCGAGGGCACAGAACAACAAAAACTGATTAACCTATCGATTTGATTTTTCTGTGTGATTGACAAGAACATAGGGGTTTTGAACTTAAGAACTCGATATGCCATTGTTGTGGAAAACAAAGCGACTTATACTACTGATAAGTCGACAAGTTGTCATTTTGTGTATGATGCTTGCACTAATATACTAGCCAGAAATGTAATGTACAGAAGCCATTATTGCAGATAATGATGGTTCAAATGGTTCTTTTTTTTCACCCCGTGAATACAGTGCAGACTAAATTTTCAGAAAATGATTAATAGCTTTAGTAAGAATGGGCAAACTCACACAAAGCCTTGTTCGGCTTTCCCGCTATTTTCCTGGATACAAGCGCTAGTGACAATCGAGGACTGAGGCCTACTTCCAAGCTTACTATGCAGGTCTATTTCTCCTACATATCTTATGCATTTTAAAGTTCGCCGCTATCTGAGGTTTAGAACTATTATTTTAGCAGCATTTTGTCTCCCTTGCCCATTACGCATGCAGCTAAGGTCATTCGTTTTACATAAATCACTGTGATGCTTCATTGCAAACACCTACTGTTTAATGCAATATGAAAGAGACAGCGCTGTCGAATAATGAAGTGCAGTACGAATTCGTTATCGACGTGCAGCTAAAATAGCTTTTCCAGTACGGAAGTGTCAGGTAGGCCCCAGTGTTAACACCGCGTCAATCGTTTCACTGACCTGCCGAGCGTCAGATGTGGGTATGTAGTGTTCATGCTGCTTTATGATATTTATGTCTTCGTTTTATTGTTGTTTCTACACTAGGCCCAAGGACACGAAAATTGAAAAAGAAGAAAAGCGAGAAGGAAGACAAGCGACCGAGAACGGCTTTCACGGCTGAACAGCTGCAGAGACTTAAAGCCGAGTTTCAGGCGAATCGGTACATCACGGAGCAGCGGAGACAGTCGCTGGCCCAGGAACTCAACCTCAATGAGTCGCAAATAAAAATCTGGTTCCAAAATAAGAGGGCCAAAATCAAAAAGGCCTCTGGCTATAAGAACGGCCTCGCTCTTCAGCTCATGGCTCAAGGACTCTATAACCATTCCACAACAACAGTTCAAGAAGAAAAAGAAGATAGCGAATAAAAATGGCCCGACTTCTCTCCTAAAAAGGCCATGGACGCTAACGCCGACGAAAGTGATTTTTCATATTTTTTTTTAATCAAAGGAAATGTCTTCGAATTCTGCGAGACGAAGATACGATATTTAAGCAAATTTCTGTTTATCATACAGTATATGGACATGCATCTAAATACGAACACTATGAAAATTTATATATAGCCAAAACTGTAAGATGTGTATATTTAATTCCAGGTAAGGGGATGTCTATATTGCTCCTTACTTGCTGAATATTTCTAACGTTTCTTCTCCTTTCCCAATGTGGTTGCTCACCGTTCCAGTAGGCCTAAGTGTCAGGCTTGTTAGAGTTTTTGTGATAGCCCTGTCTCTTAAATCCCTTATCTCACAGTTCTATAAATGCGTGACTGAACCAACGCTTCAAGCCAAAGATTTTAATATGTTCAGATTATGTCGTCTGAAATAAAAAAAGGTAGAATGTGCCATTTGTTTTTTTTTTCTTTTTGTTTGTTTAATTTTCTTTCCTTTTTTTCTAGTCTACAAAACTCAACACAATTACACGATCTGTAGCTATTTAAACGCTACGATGACTTCTCCCAAACCCCTGAGAGATTTTTTTTTTTAAATAAATAAATATATCACAAAATGATGCTTTTCTACGCTACTCTAATTTTCTAAAAGAGTGGGTTGTGATTACATTGTAATAATGAGATGTTAAAGGCTATATCATACATTGCAATTGCTATGATGGAAGAAACTAGAATTCGTAAGAGATCAGCCTGTTTTAAGGTTTTAGGCCTATGGTGTCTAAGTCATTTTAATAGACAGTGGATTATAAAATAAAGAAAACAAAAGTTTATTTGATCTTATGAGGGCATTTTCAATTTCTAATGTATCCGATATGTCTGGCTTGCGATGTTGTACGACGCGTTATTATACCAATGGAAATATATCGTGGAACCTTTTTCTTGCTTTTCTAATTTTATGATTAGATGCCAGCTATTGACTTTTCAAAATTCTGCGCATGACAATACTAGAATAGTGTATATCGAAGTAATTGTGCTCTGCAAATCTGCCAGACTTTATTAAATGTAATATGTAGGCAATATCCGATTAATCTTCGGAAGGAACTTCATTTTTATACACATTCAGGTATATCTTTCCATGTAGAAGCTCCACGTGTTGATCTCGGTATTTTCAGGATTCGCTTAAGGCTGTCAAAACTAGCCCCATATTATTTTAATGAACCGTTTGAATGTCGTTTACCAACCATAAAAATAGTTTTCTCATGTTGCCGTCACACATCTGACAACAGCAGTGCAGCAAAGCGCTCGGCTTGTGCAGGAGTCTGTCTAGGGATCAAAGAACAGATTCAAGAAACTCTCCCATCGAGGTTAAAAGGTCAAGCTTAGCAGTCAAAACAAAATCGTGGATGTTTCAAAACACGACATTCTCTCTCAGCAGTTTACGTATTACGTTAACGCAAAACAGCATACTTTGCGTTCAAAGCATTAAAGTAGTTTTGTGGGCAATAAAGAATTTCTTTTAACAAATGATGCCGGCCTGTGAGCTGTGAACATTATTCCAAAATTATTTGGGTGAATATTAACCATATTAATGTTAACATATTAACACATTTCATGTTTTTACATGAAACTTAATGATCCTCAAAGCATGAAGCAGTAGCCTATGTTTACAATTTCATACAACCATTTTAACCGAGGGGTTTAACAGTGCAAATAACAAAAAATACTCTATTTTTTTGTGGATATAGCTAATGCATTGCGTTCAGTGTACCTGTACATTTTTGCACAAGATTTTGACAAGTCGGTCATGACTAAAACAGTATCTACAAGACGGGACTTTTGTCGAGAAAATCAATGCAATGGTTACAAATGTAAAATGCGTTGTTAAACACCGGTTTGCAGCTTTTGTTGGGTTGAGACTTCAGCAATAAATTCATTTTGTTATGGTTAATTATCAGTTACTTCTGAAGGCTTTTCCAATAGTAAAATAGCCTACATTATGAAGAAGACTTAACAACAACAATATATTAATAATAATTATAATAAACAAAGGCTAGACCCTCACATATATAGAAGGATCTAGCCTTTAAACGTGATGTTTTGATTTCAAAATTTCTATAAATAGAAAAGAAACTGGAAATAGAGTTAATATCAGAGGTGTATCATCGGAATAATTTGTTTTTGGAATATCCAGTGTTGTCTTTGAAAAAAATAAAAAAATAAAGGAACAATAATTTTGGTCAGCTCATGTGCTGGTGCTGCTTGAATATTTGAACGATTAGTCATCAGAATATGTCGCAGAAGTACTGACACACATCTTTTCACGTTGAATTGCCGATTTTCTGCATACAATTGCTCGACAATTGTTATTGCTCAACTAGCCTATATGCAATGCTTGGTTGTCATAAATATGTCATACATATGTGAATATGGCAACAGGAATTTATTTATTTTTTATTTATCTTATTATTTTTTATGACACTTACTTTTCACTATTAATTAAGCTATATTTAAAATTAAGGTAAATTGATCAGACAGAGCTTTAAGCCAATGATACGGCGTTTCACTATTTTATGTTTTGGAGTACTCCACATTTCTAAACTTGTTACAAATGATCCAATCTAAGCAAGGAATACAACGGTTAACTTAAACCTGTTTTTATTTTCACTCTTATAATAAATAATAGACTATAGAATAATTCCTGGCATCCTTTAAAGTAAAGAATTCGTTGAATTAATACATATTTTGCCATTCCCCGTGGAATACGAGGGTTTTCCCACCGCAGGAGCCCGTAGGCGGCTTTTATTTTTAATTATTCTGCTGCTAATAGAACTGCTGCGCATTATATTGAGTGGATTTAATTAACACACTCACATATAGCAGAGCGCCATTTCTAAAACACCTGTACATTAAATATTAAATGCCATAAACCAATTGACATTACTTATTTAAACAGGTTAGAACGATGGGGTTATTTCATTACAATTATTGCAGCATTCATTACTTGAAATTAATTTGCTTTAGTACGAGCCAATCCCTCGTGTTTTACTGTACGTTTAATAAAATGTCCTGTGAATGGGGCTTATATTATAATGCATTTTGAATTGTACAAAAATAGAACATAAAGCACATGTCTTTCCACTTAGATTGCCATTGCAATTAAATGATAACAGCGAGATTTTCAATGTGAATCTTGGAAATTATTCCCCGGCCATCCAAATAAAAAAAGACTCGCAGGGCCCGGCTATAAGCAATACGTAGCCTACAATACCGATTTCTACTTATGTAAGTTATTTTTATTTAATGTGCTTAGAATCTGGTGTTTTTAACAAATCGTATTTTAATCGTTTGCGAAAGGCCTTCATAGTGTAATATGCGAGCAAGCTACGCATCATTCAAAATAACAAAATATTATTCAGTAGTTCAGATAACAAGCTTACATCCATGCGGTTATTTTTGTTAAGCATTAAACATGATCTCAAGGGCTATTCTATGACCTATAGCCTATTTAGACTACATTTTTTGTTGTTATCATTGATTTGACTGCTAGTTTACCAACGTCTAGGGAGTTTTAGTGTTTATACCTTTAAAGATGCTATTTTTCTTGTTCGTTTTTATTTTTCATATCCATATACTGACGTGGGTCAAATAAAAATGTTCAATCCCAACTATATAACGATTCTACAGTGAGGACCGTAATTACCTAACATTACCTTGTGAAACGGATCAACACCGCCTTGCTTCGTTCAGCAGGTGCTTTGCTAAAACAAAAGGCAGCTGAGGTCGGCGCGTGCTCAGTACACTCTGCCCTACAGCTACCATACAACATGTATTTAATATATATGCAAATGACAGCAATAAAAGACGAAACAGTGGAGATTATTTAGCAGGGTATAGCTGCAACACTAGAAACTTAGAACTTTAGATAAAGGTATAAGAGAACGTCAGCCAATCCAGTGAAAACTGAAGTGGGAGAGGATGCTGCAAAATGCAAATGGAAAGAAAAAGCAAGAAAAAAGGCGAAGGCCATGGCACTGGGGTTGAGGACAGGAAAAGCTTGCTGCATCGCCGGCACAAATTTCACAGCCTCGCTTGGTTGTCTCGGTTTGTGCCCTCGTTGACCAGAGGCGAACCTGCATCATTGATCAAAGGAGAGCGGAAGAGGCCAGTGACCCTGAATAGGACTAAAGGATGCAAATATAGGAGCTAAATGATTGGTAATCCTATTAGAACACGCTGTGGGTGGGGGCCAGCGGTTCAGGGGCTATTCGCGTCACAACACTTCCAGCTCTTGATGCTTAGCCTACAAACGGCGGTGTGCTTGTACGCGCATAGCTGACATGTGTTTCTGTTGTGCGCACGCGCGCACGCATGCAAGCACATGCATCATCGCTTCGATCACAAACCAGCACTGCTTAACTCAAATGTAATCCGCCATGGAATTACTGAGCAGTATGTGTGGCAATCAGTTTTGGTTTTCGGTAAAGGGATCAAATCAGTGGGACTTGCATTGGAAAGAGGATGCCTTTCTGTCACAAACCTCTAAAATAAAGCACTATTAGAGATTAACTTAATTTACACTTGCTCTAGCAAATCAGACATATGCATTAAGTAAATAAGCATCACAACACTATTTCCCCTTCAGCATAAAAGGTGCTCTTGAGTCAAACCTCTTTTCTCTCATTTACAGAATATACCCTTTCATATTAATGTACTGTCCTATTCTAAATTGCCCCCCCCCCCACCCTCTTTCTTCAAGGTCCACATCACTTCAGTTTTTACTGTTGAAATGTGTGACAAATGTATACAGAGGCAACACTGGTGGGGCGATTCAACAAAGGACGGCATTGAATGTTAACCTCCCAGTGCGCCAGTGTAGGCATTAGGACCACTGGGAGAGCAGCCACAAATGTGGGAGCAGATAAATGAACATTACATGGTGGATACAACCAAGTATTCCCCTCCACCCACCCTCCCAACCGGTCAGCTGCACAGATCCAGAGACAAACACACTGCTGCACCAGGCTTTGCAAAAGAAGAGCATGGTGACATATGCATATATCAATTGAAGAAGTTCTGCACAGCCTTGTGTTTCTGGCTGACTTCGGATATCTAAATACAATTCCTTTATTGTTCTAAGTATTACAATATCTTTTTTTTTTTCACACATAGGAGTAAGAAAACAAATCTGTAGCAAACATATTCACTTAATTAAACAATTAAATGTCAGAATAAATATATTATATACAGGCTATATGTGTGTGTATATATAGGCCTATATATATATATATATATATTTTTTTTTTTTTTGTATTTATTTATATATATATATAATATATTTATATTTTGTTATTTATTCTTTCATTATACAAAATTTCCACAGCTAGTTTGGGTGTTGGCTTACAACTTTTACATAGTCCAGCTACTCAGAGAAGTAGAATCGGCTGGTTCTACAAGATAAGCAACATCTTTAGGTTTTGCTTATAAACTACTCTGGGTTTTCAGTGATCCACGACAGTTCAACAACCCCATCTCAAGTGCTTAGTAATTTCTAAAAGGCCCTGCAATGAGACGACGCAGTCAAAAGACTTCTGCCTTAACAAATTAGCATTTTTTTGCACCTCCATGAAATGTGGTTCAATTAAAATGAAGAAAAAATGGCTACTTCATTTTCATAGAAAGGTCAAATGTGTTTTTTTTTTCAACCTGAATTTACCAGGTGGCTAATTCGTGCAAATCCGTACATCCTCCCTTGTAAGAATTCATACGATTTCTTCAAAATCATACGGATTTTACGAGTTGCCAATTCTTATGAATTTGAGTGACCTAAACCTAACCCCGCCCCTAAACCTATCCGTCACGGGGTTTTAGACAAATCGTACGAATCAGCACGAATTAAGCACCTCCTACGAATACATACGAATTGGTCCTGAGACTGTGGTTTTGTTTTGTTTTTTTAATGGAATGACCTTGACAAAAATCATAATCTTGTGATCAAAAATGGCTTGGTTTTTAAAAATAATATTCAAATTAGTAATAGCCTATAGAAACATTTTTAAAATAATATTCACAGTGTTTAAAGATAAGTGACAAAATTTGCCTGTATTTAGGCTAATAAGCTGCTGCATTTTTTCAAACATAGCATATAATTATATATTTGCATGAGCAATAAACCAGATTCTTGAATTTCCTACAAATTCAACAACCATTCAGTTTCTACAAAGTCTAAATGTATCTTGTAGCCTACACAACTTTAATGAATTATAATAGTAATACATATAATGAATAATTGCTAATAATATTTTATATAGGCTAATATTTACTATCATTAAAATATGATAAATTAGGTATATTTCGTGGTTTCATTTCCATGGTATTATAACGACGAAATAATAGTAAAATACTAGGCTATTGTAATTCCACACATTATTGTAATCATCCTCAATTAGCCTGAGATTTTTTGTGGTTGAAACGTCAAGGTGTAAACCTTTCAACCACAAAAATCTCAATAGGCCATTATCGATATTCATTAAATTATGAAATTAGTAGCCTATCATTCAAGCTTTTTTCGTATGAACTGCATTTATTTTTAAACCTAGGCTAATAGATTCGGACAAAAATGAATGTCGCGTCATTGACCCATATATGAAAGGAAGAAGAGTTGACAAGAATTCTAATTACAAACAGAAGGGGTCCTATCGTGGGACAACGGTGGGTGTTCACCCTGTGCACAATGGCATCTGCTGTGCAGATTTTTCAGAGCTCATCCCTGTCAGGGCGCTTTTTTTTATGTAATGAAGGTACAAGCACAAAGAGAACAAAGCGCAGGACACCTGGTATCATCATATGCAATGGGTGGTCAAGAGGCTCTTCACTCGGCGTTCCTCTCACATGTGGTATTACTTTACCGTCTCCAGCAGACGCAGACAGACAGACACGGCCTTCCACGATGCGCGCTAGCATTAGCGGCTATGTTTTCACCGTCGGCCTTGCACTTCAAAAGGCGGCTAAAACGCGAAATCTCCTCCTCGGTCTCTCATCGCTGTCTGTGCAGTCCCGAGGTGGCGAGAGGTGAACCGGAGAACAGTTCGTCATATTCAATTAGCACACGGCTGTCACGGCCGCTCTTAACGGGCCGTGATGTCATTTCCCGCGAGAGAATATGAAGGATTGTCCCACCTTTAAGAGGACATGATCTGAGAAACAAGAATTACCACAGAACATCAGTAAAAAAAAGAGGAAAGAAGAATAATATGATGGGGAGATTCTTCCACTAGGATGACTTTAAAGATAAACACTGAACCCGTCTTAAAGACATATTATTATTATTATTTAACTTTAAATCATAGTTTAAAAGATATTCAAATTCATTGATATTGATGGGCTTGATCAACTTTTAGTGATGGCAAGTTTTCCCCCTTTCCCCCCCCTCCAAGTAATGCTTGTATAGAGAGAGGAAGTTAAAAGTTTGAGTTGGGGAAAAGTTCAAAGTCTTGAAATTATGGGAAATTAAACCTTTTGGACACACATTATTTCAATATAATCAGTGTACAAACATGGTCTAATTATATAGGCTACAACATAGTCACCTCTTTGTTGCTTTTTATTGTTATGCATCTGATCTTTCTGAGATATTAATTAGGTCTAAATTACACATTTGACACTGATTGATTCTGCTACCATGAATCCTTATAAAAAAAATGAAAAAATATATGGTAGCCTAATTTGTAACACAAAAAAATGCATTTTTAATATACTATGTAAAATATACAATAAAACAATATAGGATACTGATGTAACCTAATGTAATAGGAGTGGTTCAGTCATAATTATAATATTTTAGATTTGAATAATGCAAGTTTATTTAAATGTTACTATGCACAAACCCAGATAGATTAGATTACTTGACCCTTTCTTTTTTCTTTTCCTTTTTTTTTTCTTGCATTTTGGTTTGCACATCTGAATTTAAGCAATGAGCAAAACCATAAAATGTTTCCTCTCCCTACAGCAGGCCTGTGGTGTTCTACAAAATACACTTGGCTAAATCTGCAATTTTCACACGCAGTCTCAGCATTACATGAGCAAAAAACTGAGATTCTTGAATTTCCTATGGTCTTCTAATTTCGACAAAGTCTAAATCTCTCTTGTACAAAACTTAACTTTAATGGGACTTTAATTCCTATTCAGATTACCATACATCAAGGGCCATCAATCCATCTTCAAAATTGGCAACAAAGAGACATCACAAAGCTGCTTGAGGCTTTAAAATGCCTTTGTTTCGATGTCTGGATTGTATTCATTACTGCGTGTTTGTTAAATTGTGAAAACTGATATAAAGATATAGGTTAGTTAATATGGGTTGTATAGGTGTCAGTGGTGAAACATGCCTGTCAACGCATCTGCATGTGCCTGTATCATTACCCAATAAGGTCCTGTTCAGGGACTACTTTAACCTCACCTAAAATCCATATGATAATCTGTTATGGCACCAGCTCGCTCCACAGCTCCATGATTTACGGTTTTGCGTCAGCCCCAGCCCTCCTGAACAGCGAAGTTAAATGACCCGAAAATAACATTAATATGTACTAGGGCCTGATGGAATACCCTACAGGAGGGGTGGTCTGCGGCATCGGCTTTCACCCACAGGAATATAAACTTGAGAGTCAGTGTGGGTCAAGGGGCGGCATCAACTCTAAAGCTGAAGTGCAAAGCCGACAAGAGAAGTGGAAACCATCCCCAGGCTAAAGATGATTTCATTTGAAGTGACCAGAAGATTAATGTTGAATGAAATATCAAATGATAATAAAATAACTGTTTGACAAACACATCAGAATGCAATTTCTCTTCCTAACGCGATTTCCCTTTAATAAGGGAGAGAGGTTTAATTTCTTGGCAAGAACATGAAAATATGATTGTTCTGAATTTTAGGATCAATTCAGTTCAAATGCTGTGGAATAAGTCACAGACATGAAATAATAGTAGAGGCAGTTGTTTGCCATCCACAGAACGAATTCAAAGAGACAAAAAGATCAGAATAAAATGCAGAAAAGTACAACTAATAAGAAATAATTCAACCGAAACAGTTTCTCTCTAGCCACTTAATTATTATTTTTTAAAATGTTGCAAAATAGAAAGAAGATAATGAAGTATTATTTAAATGTATTAATGTGTAATAAATATGTAATAATGAAAGAAAAACATATTACAAATAGGTTCAATTTCTTACAATTTTGGGGTCAGTATTAAATTGATCATATTACAATAGATTTCAGCTTCAAATAAATGCTGAACTTTCTGTTAATCAAAGAATACTAGGAAACAAACAAAAAACTGTTTTAATATGAATATTGTTTCTTGAGCACAGAATCAGCTTATTAACATGATTTCCGAAGGATCTTTTGACACTGAAGACTGGAGTAATATTATATATATATATATATATATATATATATATAGTTCTAAATTTACAGTTACTAGCCCTAAGCTTTAACCAATGCACCACACACCACACATGACTCATTTACTCGTTCACTCACTGACTCACTCACTCCCCCTTTCTTTCAGACGACAGAACCAGCTCAAGACACTGAGTGATTTCTGTGGCAGCCACACAGCATTGAGCGTGAAGAAGTCCTTTTACGCACAGCCTGCGAGATGTGTGGTCCGAAGGGCGCTATCCCATCCTCTCTCTTTGTCTTGTATGTGTAAGCTCACTGTGTGTCTGGCCAGAAAAGACACACACGTACACACATTACAGCAACAACTGTTCCATGTGAGTAAATCATTTTATGGATGTTCAGGAAGTTTGTGTTGGGATCAGGGTGGGATGGCTGGACTAGCGTAAAGATGGTAATACGCTGGAATGCATCAGGGCTTTATCAGAATTGCAGGCTGATCTGTCCCATGACAACAGGTGCCGGTGTCTGAGACACCTGTAGTCCTGATGCAAGTAGAAAAATTGTGCTTCCTTATGATTTCACCATTCAAGAGAGGCCAGTGTTTAACATATACAACAAATTTTCAGTCATAAAGCAATTTAGAATCATTTACAGTTACTCAGATATTCATATTTTGTCCTGTTTTTTCCAATTTCGCGTTTGTTGATTTATATAATATAATATATATTTATATAAGTTTGGTGACGCATTTGTGGTGAAGAAGCAAGCGAAATCTCCTGCGGCGTGTTTAAGAAGCTGAGACGACTGGTTAAAAACACGTTTCCATCGAGCAGTCACAGATGTCTGTGAAAAAAGAGATCCTGACACACACAGCTGCTGCCCAAATCTGCCTTGAATCAACGGACGAACTGTGTCACACACATCGCACATTCCTTTCAAAGTCACTTTTATGCATGTAAACAATGTTTGATCAGAACAGAAATCCCTAATAGGTATAATTTTTGACTGAAAACAATAAATAAACACATTTTACTTGATGTTTCATACAGCGTTGGAGGACATGAGCATGGAAATATTTGTGGAGGGGGCCCAGATGTCAGTTCCCCCTCTTGCCCTCTACAGAATGGACCTCCAAGCAGCGTGACATTGCTCCATCAATCTGTGTTTAAAGAGCAGTGTGTGTCCGCAGTGCAGCATGTTAACAGGCATCTCTCTCTCTTTCTCTTCACATTCATGTTCAGGCACACACAAAAACCCACATATGCTTGCATGCTCATCTATTTGTGTTTCCATCACTCTTGTTCGTGCGTGCGCACACACATACATCTCCCTTGCTGTCTTATATTTTACCAGAAGCCTCGCGAACACAAGAGCACTTGTCAGCCATTACTATATCAAACCAAACATTCGGCTGCTGTCACTCAAAGAGCAGTATCTATCTGTCCATTGCAATGAGATCTACTTGTAGCTTTCACATCAGATCTCTATTCAACATCTGTTTTAAAGGTCACTGGGGTTAGGGCCATGACACAGTGAACATTCACTGGGATGCATTGTCAAATTTGGCCCAAATTCATATCCTAAAATGACTCAATGTTCCATGCTGATATATACTAAATATGTTGATTAATAAAAGATTTAACTAAGTGGCGTTTACTTTGAAGCAAAATATCAAAAGCATATTCACCAAAGCATTTCATAAAATAATTTTTCAGCACAATATGGTTCTCAGACTTTTAGAGATGCATGCTTAATTAATATCAAATACACTTGAGGAGACCAATGTTAACCTACACTGTAAAAACAAATCCTAAAAAATTAGGGTAAAAAAGCAGCAGCTGTGGCCAAAATTCGACCGTAAATATAGGTTTTATGGTTTTAAGTTTAATTTACAGTTAAATACCGTAATTTATTTAACTGATATAACCTTACTACACCAACCCATTAGTGAAATCTGTTTTGTAGCTTTGAAATACTCTGATAAGCATCAAATGCAGATGGTGATGAGAAAGTGACATGATGAAACAAAGCCTATCCCAAGCAGCTTTCAAATATGAATATATAATGAAGGTGCTCAGTGTCATTCACACAAACACCATCATGGTGAGACTCATTAAACTGAAATATGCAATAAACATTAAATTAACAACATTACATGTAACATACAACCCTAATAAACATAACTGATAAGAACAAAACATCAAATTAAAAGAAAATGTCTGTTTAAATTATACAGGAATTTACCATTAACCATTTAACAGGTTTTTACAAAAGCATATTTTTTTTTACTGTTTTCACAGTCATTTTTTTTACAGTGTAAGCTTCAGTCATGTGGTGAGAATCTGAGGTCAAGTTGGTTAACGCTGCAAGCATTGCTTATAAAATGCACACTACCATGCAAAAGAAAATAATGCTTTAATTAAGCAAGGACATATCAAATTGTTACAAAATTGCAGTAAAGAAAATCCTGTTTCAAATAAATGCTGTTTTTTTTTCCTTTTTTTTTTATTCATTAAAGAATCATAAAAAATACAATTTCCTTAAAAATATTAAGCACAACACATTAAGTTATGATGCCGAAACATAGACTAGAAACAGATATTTTTAAATATTATATACATTGATGAGCAAAAACATTAGTGTATATATGAAGAGTTCATTTGTAAAAACAGCTAACTCTGTACTTAATAATTCTCAGAAATCATGTTTTTTCATCTCAATCAAACTTCAGCTGGATTATTTAATTAAAAAAACAGCTAACTTACCCAATAAAAAACATGGGAAAAAATTATTTTAAAAAACAGAGTTATCTGTTTTTTTTTATTTTTTATTTTTTTTGTATGTTTGTATGTTTTTTTAACATGCACTCGTTCAACAATGTATTCCCTATATTCCTCAGGTAATGAGCTAATCATATAAGGCTGCTCTTATTTATAAGCCCTGAATGCTTTAATATGGTTGGCTGACCAACTGGTTTTCCATTAGTGTAAACATTAGGCAACAGGTCGATCCTCCACTCATTAGCAATTACCCTCAAGTCATTAACTCAGCAGTCGATCACAATGGTGCAGAGTTCAAGTAAACACAGACCATCTCGAACTGAAGAATCTTAATTAGTGAACACTTACAGCACACTAACAAGACAGTTACAGGATCGCTGGATATTGTTTTGACTATTTATATATATATATATATATATATATATGTACACTTCTAAATAAATTAACATGCTCAAACAGTAAAATCAATAAGTATTGCTATAATATCAGAAATACAGTTCTGACAAAGTCAGTTGGTGCACACTTAGTCTCAGATCAGAGGCAGGAAAATAATGATGAAATGCCTGTCTAGTGTATTTTTCATGTAACACTTATTTTGTCATTTACACTGTAGCGTACTGTGCTAACATGCGAAATGGCTGAACGCTTCAGCACATATTACAATACAAAAAACAAACAAACGCACACGTAAATAGATTAAACGGAGTCTGCCATACTTCAGGGATCATCCGGAGAGATGCTGGAAAGCTGCAAACCTGCTTGAGAATATTTGCAAAGGTAAACCCAGAGGAATAAGGGAGGCAACATGGGAGACGCTAGAAAAAAAGCAACGTGAAGCAAAAAACAATGTGGGGTCTGGAAACACAGATGTTCAGAGACACTTATACAGACTCGGGGGGGTGTACAGAAACTCCCTGCCAGATGTGGATGCACACCACGTAATTTCACAAAAACTAACTCTACCCAGTCAACATGAACCGACGAGTAGCCGCTCACTCGTGTGCTTCAAACGACATAATATTCCCAAACAGTGAAAACAAATTTGGGGGTAATGTCAGCACTTACAGGATTGTCAGAACTTGATGACAGGACTGAAGAAACACGGCATCATCAGAGAGCTCTCGTAGTTCTTGTCAAAACTGCTTTCATGCTTTCTTTATATTGTTTTGAAACCTTCCAGGAAAGATTATTTTACTTGCAAAGTGTGTCATGATATATTGCTTCAAATTCAATGTTGTTAAAGAGATGGCTTTATAAAATCTGTCAACAATTTCATCTGTGAAACATAACATTTGTATCTATACAAACTGCACTATTTAAAAAAAATTGTGCTTTATTGGCATCCATGGTTCCATGAAGAAATGTCCTATAGATATTGACATGTTCCTCACACTAAAACATGGTTCTTTTATAGGAATAATTCCCTAAAATGAAAAAGTCTTGTCTCACAAGAGGTTAATTGATGAACCGAAGCCGTGAGGACCACTCATAGGTTATTTTGATGTGTTTATCAGCTGTTTGGACTTTCATTCTGACGGCACAGAGAATCCAACGGCGAGTAAGTGATGTAGTGCCAAATTTTTCTACATTTGTTCCAATGAAGATTAAACTCAGCTACGTCTTTGATGGCCTGAAGGAGAGTAGATCTTCATTTCTGGGTGAACTGTCTTTTTAAAAACTGTTTAAAGAAAGCTTCTTTTGGTTCTACCATAAATCAAAACAACACTGGATAGCCTACAGATACTTTCTATTATTTTTTACAAAATTAGGTCTGGAATAAGATGAGGATGAGTAAATGATAACAGTATGTTAATCTTTGGGTCTTTAAGTTACAGACTAGTTATCAATAACATGAAAAATGTCTGTCTATATAGGACTAGGTCTTTTATTGATGACAATGTAAAATAAATATTTTCTTTGATCTTGATGAGATTATTGAGCGCCTAAAAACAAAGCGCATAATTATTTATTTGATGTGTACACACATTCATCTGATGCAAAGCAATTGAGCGCTGTTTTCATGTTTAAGCCTGACTAAGTAAATAGATCACTTGATTGGATTGCAAAGGATTTGTAAAGGACCCCAAATCAGTATTGATTTTTTTTTCTAAAACAATCAGTGAAGTGGTTCGATGAAAAAAAGTCTAATTAAAAAGTAATAAATAAAACATTTCATCACTTTGAGAGGAAGTTTGTTGAATCTGACTGAACCCGTCTGTTTTGTGGTGCTTCACATGTGATGTCTGGGACTTGTCCGAAGTCTGTGAGAGTGTGTGAATATCAGTTTGCCGTACAATAAGTGTGTGTCTGTGTGGCATTAAGATACATCTGCATCGGTTTAACCCATTGGGAGCGTTTCTCAGCAAGTAGCTGTGCTTTCAGCTCTGGGTCGGCACAAATCATCTGGACAGCCAGGAGCGTGAAATCTCTCCAGGCCTCTTTTCCAACACTCTCTGCCCTCTGCAGGCCTAGATAAACGCCTCTGCTTTAGTGTTTGCTGCTTGATCTGCCCAGTATCCAGTCTTAGGTGGATGCTCTTTATTGATGCTGTTGTGATGGTCTGTCTTTTTCAAGGAGCTGATCAGAAAGCTGTTCCTATCATCTGCTCTTTAAACTTGTTAAAACAATGCGCCTCATTGTTGAGTTTTGAAACTATGATTATGCACAGAAAGGGGCCCTATAATATATATATATATATATATATATATAAATGTGTACTAAAACATAAGTACATGAGTATATGAAGAGTTTTTGCAATTGATTTATTTAGAAATTATATAAATATTACTTTTAAATATATAATTTTAATGAATAAATGAATGCATAAATAAAGCACTAAACTAGAATATAATAAATACACTTTTTAACGATGATTTAAACAAACTACCAAAACAACACAAAAATCCAGAAATTAATACATATATTATTTTATTAAAAAACCTCGTACTTATTCTTATTTTTTAATGAATGAATAAATAATGAATAACATATATTGTTAATGATTTAAACAAAAACGAAATATGAACAAGTAATCAATTGTAGAATCATAAATACAGATAAAAGAAGAAGAAATATAATAATCAAGAATAATTATCTAGACAATAAATATATTATTTTATTTATTAAATAATTTTCATGACAAAAAAGAAAGAAAAAATAAATAAATAATTTAAATGTTTATAAAAATAAAATATTTATTCTAATATTTAAAAATAAATGTTTTTAATGATTTAAACAAAAAACAAAATAAAAAACAAATAATCTAGAAGAAAATACATATTATTTAATTAAAGAAGAAAGAAAGAATGATCTAGAAGATAATCTACACTTGTGCCCTACTCCCAAAAGACAGGATTCCATAGTCCTATCATAGTCTGACACCTTGAGTTACAACGTGCAGTGAGCAAAAGCAATCAATTACATCCAAGCATTTAATCCTCTCATAATCCATGGTGTTAGTGTGGTATTAGTTCCCACAGGGGTGACTAGACATCCCTGCTCCCTATAGTCTCTTTCCATTGACAGCATCTACTTCAACGTCCCTGAAAACCTCACTGGAGACCAATGTGAGACCCATTTTGGGGTCAGTGGGTCAGAGGTTAAGCAGGAGGACATACGATGACGGTCTGAATTTGACAGAAAGCGTTTAAAACAACACATTGTCTCGGTACTGTGAAAGCATTGAAAAGTAGTCCTATATAGGAATAGTTCAACAAAAAAATGTAAATGCACGTAATATTTATCCACTCTCAGGCCATCCAGGATGTAGATGAGTATGTTTGTTTACTGGAAAAGATTTGGAAAAATGCAGCATAAGATCACTTGCTCACCAATGGATCCTCTGAAGTGAATGCGTGCCATCAGAAAAATAGTCCATTTGCACATCCATAATATATGTTATAAACTGCACAAATTCTTTGCACTGTCTGCTACCCTCCCCAATTTCTCTTTTCCGCATTTATTGACAATACAGCTCAACTTGTAATTGCTAACTGTAATACTGTATTGATAAATATGTCTAAATCGTACAATTTGTGTACTATGTATGTATGTATATGCTGAATATTGTCACTCTGTATAAACCTGTAGGTATGTAACTGTCTACATGTAAATCGTCCCTGCACTGTCTGGAGCACGCTCCCAAGATTTTCTCTCACTTAGGCACAGGTGCTGTGGTGATGTGACAATAAAAGTGATTTGATTTTATTTTCATTTGATTGTCTGTGCACATTTCTCTCCTGATCCTGACAAAATTATGTTTTTATTGGAGAAAGCAATTTCACAGATAGAGGACTTAAGAAATGCCTTAATGAGAGATTTGTTTCTCACAAACATGCAGATTTTTACTTCACAAGATGGAACAAAAAAACAACAACAACTGCATATTGATGGGCTTGAAGGTGAGTAACATTTTCAGCTGTTTTTAATTTTTGGTTGAGCTATTCCTTTAATGGTTTTCAAGAGACCCAAAGGTGGTTCCTATGAATTGATCTGTTCATCTCTTATTCTATTAATACAGACCGATGCACTGAACTAAAGCCTCTGAGAAGAATCAGATCACTTTAGCTGTGAGTCTGGAGGCTGAAGGCTAAAATATGATTTAGTGCTGCTCCTGAAAGGAAGAAGTACGCAGTATGGTATTTTTCTTCATGAATTGTCTGCAACATGACCCTCCCTCCAACCCGAGCTTCATATGTTTACTCACAGGGAAGCTCTGCAGCTACCAGTGTTCCCACTGATTGAGATAGTGCTATCTTTGGCTATTGGGACGGATGGCTTGATGTCCTAATAGAACACAGGTGTGTGTTTGTGTTAGCTTTCGGGCCCCACTGAGAAGAGAAGGGTGAAAAGTTGAACCACATGGCCCGAGCTGATAATGAGGAGACTGTATGAGTTTGGCTCTCAGATGAACAGAAATGTACAACGTGCAACTACTTTGTCATTTTAATTTGTGTAGAGACAGTAAAAATGAAGAGCATGCCATTTTTGTGTCACTGTAAATTTGTAATGAGCTCAGGAACAGTGATGAGCATGCATGCTAAACTGATGTCACATATACTCGTTATCATTCAAGATATTCGGCCTACAGGGTATATCATCTAATCCTTCTTTTGCTGTTTTCCAGATTACACGCACAACGTTAGACAATTATGCTTAATAATCTGATGAAATGTAAGGTCATGCAAACACTATAAACAGTGTTCCCTTGTCAGGGAAAGGTCATACAGTTTAAACAAATCATATAAATGGTTTTTCTTCTTGTCTAATAGTTCAATATGTAAGCACACTAGTTGTTTAAAAAGTGAATTCTAAAACCCTATGTATATATAGAAATGCCAGCGTCATGGGTCTCAGGGAATGCATGAACTAATAAAATCTATGTCTTGAATGATTGTACAATGCTTATAAACTAACAAGTAAATAAATAAATAGACTGAAATATGAACATATTATTTACAGTAGCAATACACCATACATACTGTATATTCATGACAAATGAAGTTTTGAATGAAGTTTTGGATCTGTGATCTTGGTTGATGTTTTAGCACTATTTCACATTTGTCAGTTCATAATCTGTTAACAGCCCTGAGCGTCTCTTGATGTGGAACGGAGCCCCTGGCCAAATTCAAAATCAACCCAGTGACATTCCTGGCTTGTTAACCAATCTGTCTCAAATCGGTTAAAATAGCAGAACAGTCATGACCATTTTACAGAGGCTTTTTGGACAGGATGATGATGATGATGTCATAACCAGTTGCAAATGCATGCACGCGCAATTGCACATATAAATGTCACATACAATAAATGCATACTTCTACTTCTATCAGTCAATTTTTAAAAATCGGTAATAGCAATTGGCTGATCCGTTTGCAGTCACTGATATTCGTCTGCTGAGCTCGATACTTATCCTACAGTTATTTTCTTTCGCTTTCAACATTTTTTAGACACAAATTAATTTATAAATAAAGGTCCCATTGTTTGTTGTTCTATCAGTTGTTTGTCTCTCTAAGTAACTTTCCCAGGCAGGAAGCCCTAAGACTGAAGGGCATTACCACACTGCATTCATCAGGCCAACTTACCAGTCCACACACACACACACACACTGCTAATGAACTGGTGAGCGATGTTTATGAGGAATCACTTACCAGCCAGGCAGATCACAAACAGATGCCTGCAGGCATAAGAGCAAGCGGTGGAGCCACACTGGCCACTGCACTACACACAAGTGTAAGTGTAATAAGTGTAACAATAAGTGTAATACTGATTTAAATTGTAAAAAAATAAATACAAATAAAATAAAATAATAATAAATCTGTTTATTTATTATACATTTTCCCCCGTTTATTTATTTTAATTAATTGTAATTTTTAATTTAAAACGCAATAAATTTTAATATGCTTCCTTATTCTTTTATATATTTTAATACGCATGAGTCAGAATAAGCATGTTGTTTGAATTTTTTTGCTTATATACAAAACTGATGAACACACCGTCAAAACATCTGATATATCGAAAGACATCCGTGCATTAGTCTGAATGCAGCCTCTTAAAGCTGCCGCTGTCTATGATCTCATCAGTAATAATCAAGCGGCAATAATGCAGAGGAAAAAAATAAAAATCCAACTTTTAAAATTCAAGACTATTTCTGTAAACTTTTGTATACTCAAAGAGCACTTTTTAAAATAAGTAA
>JAUCMU010000001.1:4952699-4974900 GCA_032275025.1 Enteromius treurensis
GTGAAGTCTAGTCTGAGAGTTAATAGATACAGTATGTAGCTGAGAATAAGATGACTTGTCGTTGACATGTAGTTACAAAGTTACTAATCGTGTCGACAAGTTTGCTCTTCTCATTGGTTGTGATTTGTGATTGATTTTGTCATGTTGCATCTGGCGAGGACAAATTTCTTATCGTATCACGTCTGGTCAGGACTGGATGTAAGACTGCAGTAAAAACAGATTATTCTGGATGAATTCTGGTGTGTTTGAAAGTGGGTGTATGATGATGTTTAAGGATGGGTGTATGAGGAAGAGATTGGTTCAATGTGATGCTTACTGTCTCTGGTCTGAATATATCAGCATTTCTGCTGAGCTCATTATTCTGTACCTCCATCACAAGTGCACTCTATTTATTCTGTAAGTTTCAGTTTTTTAAAAACCTTTTTTTTGTTTGTTTGTTTTTAAGTTTACACTATTAACTGTTAATTATGATATTTGCCTTAATAAATTCCTAATTTGTTGCTTATTAATAGTCAGCAACGTGGTTGTTTAGCTATGATATGAAAATATGGTCACAGATAAAGACATACATTTCTGTTTTATAAGTATTAATAAACAGCCATTATGCTAGTAATATGCATGCTAATAAGCAACCATTAATAGTGTAAACTGGTCCCTAAACTAAAGTGTTACCCTATAAACGAGCAGACTTATTTACAACAAATCAAATTTCAGAAAATCATGAGACTTCTTCATTTGTCTTCTAATAAACTCTCAAAATCAACATGTATGGATCCTAATGGTTGAAGATAAGAATTGCTTTTGTTCCAAAATCATAACAGTAGAAACATGTTTAATATGTTATATTAGATATTAGCCCTGGAATGGAGTGAATTATGCTTAGACATATGCTTTCGTAACTTTTGAATGTATGAATATATATTCCTTTCTGATCATGACTAACTGTCTGAAATTATCACTGTAAAAATAGTTGAGTGTATAGATAAGTTTACAAATATACTGAACTGAATGATATCATAGGAATAATGGTAACACTTTATTTTAGGGTCTCTTAATAAGATACTTATTAACATGTATGTTAATAGAATATTAGCCATTTATTAGTGCTATAAGCACATATTAAAGCCTTATACTGCATGACAGTATTCTACATCCCTCATTCTAACCAATACCTAAACTTAACAACGACCTTATAAATAAGCAACAAATTAGGAGTTTGTTGAAGGAAAAGTCATAGTTGATAGTGAAGTGTTCCCTATTCTAAATTGTTACCAGAATAACATTTTCTTTGCTGGAATGTGGACTGCATGCTTCAAACTGACCACACAGACTGGACACGAAGAGAATCGGCCAAAATCACAAGAACACAAATCAAGGCATGTAAGAAGAGAAATAAACCCACTAAAATCCACTTCTTCTTATTAAATGTACAAATTCGCATACCATCTTTGCTAAATACTATGCAAGATTTTGTTATGTTTATATTGATAAATAAATAGGTTAATTTCATCACTATACATTACCATCACTCTGTTCTCCTATTTGCTACAATCTGTATTGTTAAAGGCGCTATATAAATACAAGTGATTGATCGATATTGTTACAAGCCGCGCCTCTGTGGCTCGTTCAGAACGGCATCAGCGGGAACCTTCTCCCGAGTATTAGTTCCGCCCGGACGGTTTTCTCACAAACACCCCTCCCGGAACTATGATTCGCTACAGTTGTCGCTCATTACATTTTCCCTATTTAAACAGCGAACTTTTTACTGGTTCTTTGCGAAGTATTGTTTGTCTCCATGCAGCAATTCCAAGCGTTTTCTAAACCTGCCAGATCTCCCGTGTATGAGCTTGTTTTGACCTGTGCCTGGATTGTTATTCTGTTTTGGATTGTCCCTGATTATCAAGAAGCTTGTGAGTGAATCCTGTGTTTTTGTTTTCTTAATAAAAACCCGCAAATGGATCCGACTGCCCCCGACCCTTCATTACACATGAGACCAGATACCATCAGAGATGCAGGCTTATGAACTGAGCGCTGATAACAACTTGGCTTGTCCTTGTCCTTGTCCTTTTTAGTTCCAGTTTTCCAAATATAACTTGAAATTTAGATTTGTCTGACCACAGAACAGTTTTCCATTTTGCCTGAGCCTTGGCCCAGAGAAAACTCCTGCTCTTCTGGATCATGTTTACATATGGCATCTTTTTTGACCTATAGACTTTTAGCTGGCAAAGGCGAATGGCACGGTGGGTTGTGTTCACCAACAATGTTTTCTGGAAGTAGTCCTAAGCCCATATTGTGATGTCCATTATAGTAGCATTCCTGTTTGTGATGTAATGCCGTCTAAGGGCCTGAAGATCACAGGCATCCAATATGTTTTTCTGGCCTTGACCCTTACGCACAGAGATAGTTTCAGATTCTCTGAATCTTTGGATAATATTATGCACTGTAGATGGCATTAATTTTAAACTCTTTGCAATTTTTTGCTGAGCAACTCCTTTCTGATACTGCTTCACTATTTTTTGGTGAAGCATTGGGGAAATTGGTGATCCTCTGCCCATCTTGACCTCTGAGACACTGCCACTTAAAGAGGCTCTTTTTACTGTATACCCAATCATGTTTCCAATTGACCTAATAATTGGAAAATTGGTCTTCCAGCTGTTCATTATATGTACATTTGACTTTTCAACTTTTGAAAGTTTGAAACATTTTACTTTTACTTTTATTGCTACCTGTCCCAATGTTTTTGGAATGTGTAGCTGTCTTGAAATCCAAAATGAGCCAATATTTGGCCCGAAATGTAAAAATGTCTCACTTTCAGCATTTGATATGTTAACTATATTCTATTGTAAATGAAATATAAGTTTATGAGATTTGTGACCCTGGACAACAAAACCAGTCGTAAGTCGTTAATCAAGGAATGTATTATTTTCATTATTTCATTATTATTCTATGATCTAAGGGTCATATATGGCACTGAAGACTGGAATAACGCTACTGGAAATTTATCTTTGCTATAGTAGGAACAAATTTTAAAATTTGTATAAAAATTGAAAGGAGTTATTTTAAATTGTAATAATATTTCACAATACTGTTTTACTGAATTTTTGTTAAAATAAATTCAGTCTAGCTGAGAATAAGAGACTTTAAAAACAAAAGCATTACAGACTTCTTAGTGGTAGTATATATATACGTGTTTGTATATATATATATATATATATGAAGAGTATGTTTTTTTGTTTGTTCATTTATTTGTTCAGTTATATAACACTCACTCTTTAATACTATCCCAAAAACAGTCTGGATTTGCCAACGTATGTTAAAGAAAGACAAAACTGCATGAATAGGGTGTAGTTACAGTAGTTTTTCATAGCACTGTATTTACACAGGGATTGAAACATGTAGCCTTATATTTGTAACTATTGTAACTTCAAATTGTAATGATATGAAACACATTTTTAAAATAAAACTTCTTCAGTGTGTCTCTTTTAGCACACCACAAATCTCTAAAGGACTCAATTATATGAGAAATAAATTTCTACAGCACAGTAGAATGATGCTGAGTGACATTGAGATTAATCCAATAGAGCCACAACACATTACGCCGTAACCACTTCCCCTGAGCCGCGGATCTCTTCAAGCCCAGAAACATTTGTAATGAAATGGTTTGTATTGATCGAAGGACATTTAGTGGGACAAAGGTGCGTAGTATCGATCCACCTCTTTTGGGGCATCCAGTCAACGTGACTATAACATGGCTGGCTATTTAGTGAGCATGCAGAGAGGCAGGAGGAAGCTTCTCAGATGTCTACTGGGACAGTGCCAGTTATAGAGGGCTGAAGAGATAATGAAGTCAATGCTGCCGGGCATCATGGGGAGTTTAAGTGAGGTTTTCTACAGCAGAGCCAGCTGGAGTATGGTGACTGTGGCATGGAACGTTAATCAGTGGTGCCATTCAACTCAAAAGGGTTCATTTGTGTCCTGGTTTCTTGTGGGATTATAATAAAATACGTATAAAATGATTTTGGGAACAGTGAAATTTGTGACAGTTTAATTAGTTCAGCCAGCAACCTGGCAAGAGATGGCGGGTATTTTAACAGCAGGTGGTAATTTCTACCCATTGGTACGTTTAAAAAAAATCTTATATTATAAGGAATTTCAATGCAGTGCTTGTTCTAACTGGTTCTGATTTTATCTGGTAGACCAAGCATGATTTAAAACAGAATCTATGGCAGTTACCAACAAAGTCGGTCTTTTCAACGGTGATAACTTTAGATAAATATCCTTTAAAAGCAGTAACACAAGTTTGACGCAGTAGCCTTCATTGTATTTTTAAATGCGTTAGTTACAGATGAATGACCGTTTTTCCAATTTGATGTTTGCTCTTTAAGGACCTTCAATGAACAGTAGTTAGCAATTTTGTATTAATAGCTTGCAGTGTTGCTAGCTATATGAATAGAAAAGCTTAAGCAATTTTCATCAAGGCAGAAAGCATGTGTTATTATTTGCACTGTATTTAGAGTAATGTCTTTAACCTTGATGCAATGGCATAAGCAAAGCAAACAAAACATTAACACAGCAAAAGCATAAATCGTTTTTCACATTCAACTCCCAATAGTCCAGCGCACTTCTGTTGTTAATTTAAATGCAGTGCTTTGTTGTCATATAATGTGGTGAGGTGTGATAAGTGTTTGATTGTTTCTCTGATAAATATGTCATTTCATGATTATTCATGCTGTTGATATTGAACTTTTTGGCATTTTGCTTGCGTGCACATGTTTGCTTGCCTGCATGTTTTGCTCCCCAGGGCCAGTAAACTGAACCCTGCAATTCCCCTTAAAAGTATGCTTTACACACTTTTGATTTTTAAGCTGACTGTCAAAACTTTTAGAGCTATTCTTTGGTTGCTGGTGCCTTTATCCACAAATTTGCATTTAAATCTTTGATTTAGAATGCAAATTCAGATTTCGGTAAGCTGGATGTCTATGAGATGAGCTGGTAATTATAATAATAAAGTCCACAGACTCATTGCACTACAATCGTTTCTTTCTTTTCTTTTTTTAGCACAACAGTTGTTAAATGACATGACTTCAAAACATACCATCTACAAAGAGGTGCACACAAGACTGTTGCCAGGAACAGAATGGCAAAACAAACTCCTTTCTATAGGGAATTCTGTTATGAAAGTCTTAATCAAAATAAAGAACGGTTCTTTTCCCTATATAACCCTGAGGCCAACAGAAAGTTGCTGTCAGGTTTTCGTACTGTAGCTGGGGAATGTTTGAGGAATGTTCAAGTAAGCCTTTGGGTATGTTAGCTAGAACAGACTGACTTCAAAGGTCTTCTGACAACCCAATCTTTAATATTAGTGGTCCTGATGGCCTCAAGCTCTTGAGTGATTTATATGCTTACATTGCATCACAAAGGATCACTTTCTGCTAATGTAATTGAATGCAATTACCAGATGTCAAGTTGCAATGATGTTTATTTAACCACCAACCATTTTAAAATGAACATAAAGTGCCTGCAGTGTATTTGCTGTTACTGAATGTCCAGTGGAAATAAAATCAAAAACTAGACTTAACTCATCCAATGTTAATTTATTTGTTAATAGGGCTGGGTATCAATATAACTTTCTCAACTGGACTTACAAATCTTACAAGTTAAAATGGTAGTTCACCCAAAAATGAAAATTATGTAATTAATTACTTACCCTTGTGTCATTCCAAATATGTAAGACATCTGTTCATCTTTGAAACACAAATTAAGATATTTTTTATGGAATCTGAGAGTTCTTTGACCCGTATGCAACATGTTTGTTGGTATGTTGTTTACACTGAGATCCACGTGTAAAAAACATAAACAACATATTTGTGTAGCATACATTGTTTAGTTATGTGATACCCCTCCAAAATGGCGCCAGGGTGACGAATTGTTAAATTAAGTCGTTATTTATTTTTTCTGTTTGTACAGAAAGTAGCTTAGTAAAATGATGGTTGAACCATGTCACATGGATTATTTTAACAATGTCCCTACTACATTTCGGAACCTTGATTCTGTAAGTATCCTTGATGTCTATGGGAGGGTAAAATTTGCTTAAAGGGGTCATCCGGTGCACTTTAACAAGCTGTTTGGACTGAAATGTGTGTTGGGAGTGTACACAACCACCCTACAATGATAAAGATCCACCCGGTAGTTTTCTTTTAATTTGGCCTAATAAAAATAAGTTGCCCCTTCTGAAATCAAGCCATTCTCAAATGCATCCCACAATAGTTGATTGACAGCAGTGTGTCTTATCTCAGACCCACCCTGAGTGAGTCGTCATCAGACCGAGACGCAGAGACAAGTGAGACTCCTAAGCGATTGAGGTGTTTTGTTGTTGAATGTATTAATGAACAGAGCAGTAGTGATTTACCCCCGACATCTGTGTGACTGAAGACGCAGGGGATTAACGTTACATTTGGTTCTGAAGGGAAATGCGCCCTTGATCAACCGAAATGCGTTTATGATGCGCAAATCATTCATGATCCAGCCTCACCTACAGAAGCAGTGAGTATAATGTCTTTTAATGAATCTTTGCATATCGCCTTGCCTAATAATATCCCAATTAGCAAGTTTCATTATGAATACGGCTAAATAAAGATCCTCCGATCCACCTCGGAAAAGAGGGGTGGCGTCAGCGGAGCTGTGAAGATTTAAAGGGGAGTACACAGAACAGAGGGATTTCAAAAGAGCTGTTTATGACAGGGTAAAATGTGCTTTTTTTACACTATATTTGAGAAATTAAAAAAAAAACTATATTGCAAACTTTCCATTAAGCCCCTAAATAATCATATAAGCTAGTGGGAATTTGCCTTTGTATGACTCCTTTAAAGAAAATAAAGTAATACAACAAATTATATTATATAATTATAGTTGATTATAGTTGATAAACAACTAATAGAAATAAACAAATAAACAACAAAAAAATGTTATAGCAGAACAAATAAGCAGAGAAATTAAGAAATACATATATTTGAATGAAAAAAGGTATACTGTAAACAAACTTATTTTATTTTATGTTTTTAGAAAAATTCTTAGAGTGTTTACTATTCATAACATTACCAAAAGCAATGATGTCCCATTTAACTATTAAACCCTTTGGGATTTAATAGGAACCTTTAGATCTAATGATTTTGAATCATTTATTTATTTACAGTGAACCAAAGATTAAAACCTGATCTAAAATTTTAACACAGGCCTGAAAAGCACTGGTATGTCCTTCAGGAAATGCTTCAGCTTCACAGACAAAACTGCAGCAACCGTGAGACGTACAGATCATATGGAGGCTCTTCTCCGAAGTCATAAGTCAACATGATCTCAGTGAGGCTTAGTTTTACCTGCTCCCAGAGACGTTCATTAGACGTGGATGTGGGGGTTCCATGCTTTGAGCGTCATTAATCAAAGCTCCCACAGACATACTGGAGATCCGATCCTCACTGTGGACACTGCACTACAGCTGGGAATAATCATCTTCCTGGATCCTTTTTAGCTATCGCACCGCGATTCTGAGAGATTGGGCGACACTAGATATCTTCTCTCTTGCTGGTGCAAAAACGGAGGGCTGTGTGTAGATTTACGCTGTCTGTCTGTAAAGGTGTCTTCAGCGTGCAATGATGATTTATATATTAAAGCCCTATAAAGTATAAATGGCATTGATAACATGATCAGGCCAGGGTTATGTTCAAATTTGAATTTAGAATGCCTTAAATGAAATGGCTATGTATTGGGGTAAATAAATCAATATTTGGAATTGAAAATCAAATAAAATAAATCAATCAAACAAAAATCAAATAATTGAAATTACAATTTAAACAAAATTGAAAATTTAAACAACATTTTTTTTAATCTTGGAAAAACGTCAATCAATTAAACGAGTAAACAAACAAATATTTGGAATTGAAATTCAAATGTAAAAATTTAAAACTAATAAAAATTCATATTTTAGCTAGGAAAACGTCAATCAATCAATGAATTAAACAAACAAACAAACCACTAAGTAAATAAATATGGTTTGATCGTGCAAATTGTCTTATTTAACCAAACAAATGAACGAATGAATGAATGAATGAAATGCAGAAGAACTGATTTTGAAGGCCTGACCTGACAGACAGACAGATGTTTTGGGGACACTGTATTTATGGGTAAAAATATCCACAAATTAGGATTCAAAACCTCACTTGCATTTGCACAGCTACTAATTTTTGCTCTCACAATGTCCACAATGTCTTTGCATTCAACTTCATTGTGCAAATCTTCTGTGTCTTTATTGTGCGTGTCAAATATTTCTCAAACAGCAAATCAGTCACATCCTGCTAAAAAAAAAAAAACAAAAACAAAAAAAAAAACACCATTTAATGGAGCTTATGTGCCTCTTTCACATCTCCAACCATTTCTGTTTCGGTTTAGCAACATTGTTTTAGAGCGTGTAAGAACGGCTTTGGTTTAGGCACCTCAGTGAACTGTTTTGGAGTATGCTTGGTATCCCTGTCCCCAGAGACGAAAGGTTTTCCAGGCTCTAGGAGTCATAAGGAGTTTGCTTTCACATCTGCAAACTTAAAGGCTGAGCGGCTGGCCAAAAATAAAGTTATGGAGCTGGGCCCCCAGCGTTTAAGAGAATCAGCTGCAACACAAATGTGAGACTTCTCGGTCCTGGTACAGTTAAAAATTTAAATATTCATTATTTTAATTGTCACTGCTGTGAAATTGTGTGTTACTTATTAGAATAAGCACTTATAGGTCAGCACATGTCAAGAGACTCATTGTGTGTTTCACCTGACGTGAATGTGCTACAAAGAACAAAGTCTAAAAATGCCAAAAGACCTAATGATTTTCACATGAAAGTCCTGAATACCCCCCTTGGCTCATCCTGTTGCCTTCATAATGTTAACTATGTCACAAAGAGGATTATATAATTACTCCTGCTTTATTTGTTGTATTCATTCATTATGCGACCCGCATTCAGGGTCTGGTACCAGTAAAGGTCATCTGGAATTCATACTGTTATGGATATGTTTTGTGTAAAATTATGTGGAGTGTTTTTGTTGTTGTTTGTATGTTAACATCAGATATTATCACTGCGCTGTAGCATTGCATTGTGGTCTCATGCTATACAGTGAAAGTAAAAGATTTCTGAACACTGACAGAATGTACAGGAACAGACGGAAATGATCAAATAAAATAATAAAATAAAACAAATAAAATAGTCACAATGTTAATTCAAAATAATTAATTACATAAAAGGTAGTCTTTAAAAACAATATTTCTGATTAATCAGGAGTATCCTAACAAAAACACTGATAATACATAAATATTTCTTAACCAGCAAATCAGCATTAGAATGATTTCTGAAGAATCATGTGACACCAAAGCCTAGAGTAATGTTGCTGAACATTCAGCTTTAAATAAATAAATTCATGTAAAATAAGGAAATATATAATATGACGAAAGACGACTTTGTGTGTATCATTACAAAACTATTAGTTCATTTTAAAGTCTTTATGTTGGTTTAACTGTGGCTCTTTTTTCACTTGGAAATCATGATAAGGCGTGTTTCATATTCCAAGATTTGATAACAGATGGACGAACGGATGCATCAATCGCTTTCTTGATGGTGTGATTCATACATGTTCTCATCCTCCACTGAGGGAGGAATAATCCTTTACCACTCTCATTTCAGGATCTTTGCAACCTTTGCATAAAGTCAATAATAAAATATAATGTAATTATGCTATTGTAATGCTCCTCCTGTCTCTCTCCTGCACATTGCACCCCACCTCTCTATTTGAATAATGAATTATACTCACATTGAAGTGGCAGGTCTGTGCTGTGGAAAAGTAAAAAGCTATTATCCAGTTGTCAGCTCTTCCCTGTACGACTCAGGAGAGATGAGGGAACACTGCTGACACAACACACACACACACACACACGCACGCACAGCTAGATACATAAAAAGTCTCCTATGCAAGTGTGAGCTTCATGCAGAATGGAATTAGCTTTCTGTAATGTGTAATTAAAAAACTGTTATTGCTGTTACCTAAAAGCTGCTGATTTTAACATTTAATGGATAAATGGAGGTTTTCTCCCCCTAAACAATGTTATATATTGCATATATATAATTATTATTAATTTGTATTTCTTGGTGTGTTTGATGTATATTCTACATATATGTGTTAGATATCAATAAGTTTCTTTTTTAGCTTCTAATATATATGATTTTAACATTGACAATAATAAGAAATGATTCTTAAACACCAGATTAGAATGATTTCTGAAGGATTATGTGACACTGACGACTGAAAAATTCAGTTTCACCATGACAGGAATATATTTCATTTGAAGTTATTTTCAAACTTTCTTCAAAACCATAAAACAAACAAAAAACAATTAATAAACAAAACAAATAAACATAGAACTTTTGTACTATGTGTCAGAATAGTAACATTAATTATTGTAATAATTCGCTGTTCTATGTACTGCAAACCATTATGCGTTATGCGTCATGTTTTATCTAGAGGCCCTCTAACGGTGCATTAAAATGAAAACCATAGTTTTTTTTTCTTTAAGTCTTTTTGTAAAAAAGAGAAAGCAATTATTTTAATAGGTCCACACAGTATATCATCAACAAAGTTCTTCTTTTTTTCTTTTCTTTTTCTTTTAATAGAAACATCTAATGCAAAGCTGACACTTTCTGGTTGAGAACTCCATTAGGTCTCCTAAACTATGAAAGCCCAGCCTCTGAGCAATAATATTTTCTTCTGGATTGCTGGTGATGCTAGTAAAGTCTATTCTAAGACGGCAGACAGCAACATAATCTGCCTGCATGTTTATAAGTGATGTAAAACATCTCAGATTGTGTTTGACTCTATCTAGCTATCAACAGGATGCAATAACTCCATGTTTGGATGTTATCCAAGCATGTTATGTCAAGTTAGAACCACAAAACATTGATCCATTTCAAAATAACATCTTCCATTCTTCATGATTAACAAACAGCCAAACAGTGGAGGAGCATCACATGTATAGATTGGTATAATCAATATGACACTGGAAATCTGCTAGCATATTTTTTATCTAAAAACAAAAAAGGAATTCAAATGCAAATTAGTTGTGAGCAGTAGTATGAATGTGCGTCCAATGAAATATCATAGCATTGTGTACTTTAGAGACACGTGCCTTCAAAAAGATGTCAAAAGGTTAGTGTCCTCTCAGAAATCCAGTCTGTTTGGCAATATGTTCAAAAACATGCCGAAAATCTGTTTCCTCCTGAGTATTGCTCACTCTTGGAGATATCCTGGCGCACAGCCAGTGTTCTGCTTAGCATTCTGCTCTGCTGGTGGGTGGAAAATCGTCCCAATCTGCTTGTCCCCTCTGTTACCAATACAACAGATCAATAACTTCTCTTCAGTGACAGCGTGCAGGCTGTGCATGGGGGGTTGTGGTAATCACTGCTTGTAACCGAAGCAAAAACAGTGCGCCACAGGAAGATGTACATGTTTTGAAAAGCATTCCCTATAGCTATAATGCAATTCGAATGTTTTGTTCTGACAGAAGTTACTATTTAGTGCTGTTTGCTTGGGCAAGTATCACCACTGTATGGTGGCCCAGTAGTGTAAACATAACAAATCTCCACTGCACAATGGAAACAAGTCTCAACGCAATGAAATTAGCACAAGACAATGGAAACAAGCAACAACACAAATAGCACAACGCGGCAGAAAAAAAGCCACAACACAACAAAATTAGTTCTGTGCATTTTGTTATGGAGATTTCATTGTGTTATGTGCTCCTGGGCCACTGTACTACTGCACATTGCTACTATTGTTTATGCTTGGGGATAGGAACATCTGGTGCATAATGCATCACAAAACATTTATGTAACAAACATGACTTGTTCCTCAAAATTGGGAGAATAATTAGAAGAAAAAGAGACAAGAAAAATCCCACAGATCCCTCAAGAGGTACCTGAGACATATCTAAACACCAGGGATGCTATTTTAGCCCTTGTGTCAGTAAGAAACCACCAGAACACCCTAACAAGCACCTAGAAAATCTTTGCAACCTCACTGCAATAGCAAAAACCTAGAACACTCTAGCAACCACATAGCAACACCCTAGTGAAGACCTAGAATAGCTGCACAACATTATTGCCACATAAAACAACCCTAGAAACCACCCAGAACAGTCTACCAAACACATAACAAAAACCCTACCAGCCACCACATAACACCACCCCAGCAACTGCCCGAACACCACAACAATCACATAGAACACTGTACAGCAACCACAAAACACATTTGTGACCACCTAGAACATTGTAGAAAATAAACAACCTCCTTGTAACCACATAAAAGACTGTAGCAGCCACAAAACAGACATTAGCAATTGCCAAAACACCCTAGCAACCAGCTGGAACACTGTAGCAACTGCAAAACACCACGCTAGCACCTGCCAGAACACCACAACGATCACCTAGAACACTGTATACTAGCAACCACAGAACACATTTGTAATCACACAGAACAGGGGTGAGCTCCAACCCTAATTAAAACTCACCTGTCTGTAGTTTCCAAGTAACCATTCAGACCTTGATTAGCTTGTTCAGGTCTGTTTGATTAGGGTTGAAACTGAACTCTCTCCTAAAGGCTCTCCAGGAATGATGTTAGCATGATGTAGCAACTGCAAAAACACCCTAGCAACCAACTAGAACACTGTCGCAACCACAAAACACATTGGTAACCACTTAGAACATTGTAGCAAATATGCAACTTAATTGTAACCACATAAAAGACTGCAGCAACCACAAACACATCTTTAGAAACTGCCAGATTACCACCCTAGCAAGCACCTGTAACATAGTAGCAAACACCTAACAGCTATCTTACAACCACATGGATAATAGCAACTGCATAACACCACCCCATCAACAACCAGAACACCCTAGCAACACCCTAGCAACCACCTAGCACAATTAGCAATGCCAAGGTCATGGGCTCAATTCCGAGAGGAGAGAATGCATGAAGTGATAAAATGAATACTCATTCATGCATTGCAAGGATAAAAGCATCCACTAAATGCTTAAATGCGCAGGCAAACAGCTCTCTCATTTTCTTTCTAAAGTGAGAAGTTTCTCATTTTTATGCTAATTTCTCCCTGACTACTGTAAATTTGAACGAACAAATAATGCATAGAATTGACTAAGTAACTCAAGGTCTACAACTTACTACACAGCATCCTACCGCAATCTATGAAATAGCTAGTCACAGCCTGCAAAATATGGCTTGATAATAAGGAGCCTCTTTCCAGCGAATAAAAGACCTAAACAAAAACGTGCCTCATTACAATACACTGCAAAGCTGGCACTCCACACAATCCAATTACAACATGCAAATGATGCTGGACTGTTTGAAAGGGGCCGCAGATAGGCCTACCTTTATCGTAAGACACACACACACACACAAACTGCCTCCCAGAATAACACACACACATTCTCCTTCACAGTCTCTTTCTCTCTGAGTTTCCTCTCCACACACACTCATACACTCTCCCCACTGCCGTTATTGACACACTCCCATGGCCTAGCTTGTGTTAGCCAGGTGGTGAGAACAGGTGTTGAGTGAGTGTTGCCGTTTGAACGCCACTGCGCACTTGGCTCGCCACCAGTCAGCTGGAATGGTAAAGCTGTTCTTCCCGTGTTCACATCTCTCCGCCTTATTGGCTGATTACGAGGGAGAACGTTTGGCTCCGTGTTTGTGTCATCTGCAACAGCGACTCCTCCTCAACCTCCCATGCGATACTTTTGTTTCGTTAAAGGGTTCGCTTCTCTGCCATGCATGGCGAGGCAAGCTACTGACACAGGATAGTAGACCACTTACGCTTTAGTGATGCTGCAATGAATGGTAATTTATACAAACAACGGCGGATCCAAGGAGAAGACGGAGTATAAACAAAGTAGGTGACAGAAGAGGAAAATGACTTCTAAATGAGGAAGAATGAGAATGTATAAGCTAGAGAGAGAGAAATGGGGGAAGTTAGTAACATATGGGAGAGGAAAATGTTATGAATAAAAACGGTTTGGCTTGCTTTTTGTGTATTATTTTTTTCTTTTATTTCAGACAGCTCAGCCAACCACGTCGTGCTATTTTTCATTTCGCCGAAGAATTTGAGAAATAAATTTAAGGCAAAGATAAAACCAGCATTTTTGCATCTTTTTCATCTATTTGTTGAGGTACATCTCTGAAACATTTAGATATATAGCACTAAAATATGAGCACAAAATGCTATTGCTTAATGCTTTTGAGGACACTAACACATTTTGACTAAAGTATTTAATGCATCATTTTAAGGGAAAAAAATTATGTCACAAAGGAGGGGTTAATACCTAAAAACGTACAGTTTTGTAACCTCTAAGTAATAAATGGTTTGGATAAGTACGGTTCTCCTTCATCTTGTATTATTTAGATCCAAGCATTATCCATGATATTACTTTTCTATTTGTTGAAGGGAAAAAAATTATAAAATACTAAAAAATGTATGTTCTTTATTAGCATCTATGGTTCCATTTTTACTCATGGAAAAAAAAAGTTCTTTGGATTTTTGAAATGTTCTTTAAACGAATGACTATTGAAAGAGAAAAAAAAAAGATTCTTTTGTGGATTGCTGTGAAACCCCCATTTGGAAATGTATATTTAATAGCGCAAGTCAGAACAATTGAATGTTTCAGATTGTATTCCCCAAACACGAATAGTGCATATAAATGTGTTCAAGTTATCTCTCATAGGCTTTTAACATCCCAAAATCTAATTCGGTTCCACCCTAATTCCAAAACTGAAATAAGCTTCATTGACTATTTGAAATGACCCATTCATGTTTTACTGATGCCAGTGTGAACGACACAAAAGTGAAATCAAATTTGACTGACAGCTCCTTCCTCGCTTTGAATAGTGTTCAGCTATATTATCCTGTTAGATTCACCGCGTGCCCCACCCCCTACATTATCATGGGCTGTCCCGTCTTTATCTGCATATTCCTTCCCATCTATGCAAATAGATCCTCTTATTCGCTTAATGGGGGTATTAATCTGATATCAGCCTCTTAAATACTGCGCAAACGGTGTATGGCTTAGATGAATGAGTGTAAGGCATGTACACCACACCATCAGCATATGAATATCACGGAGGCCTTAGATGATTTAGTGTTTTTTATTTGGGTAATTATTTAGCTACTTTATTTATTACCTTCTGTGGTTATAATACTATCCAGACAATTTATTTTTAGGCATTAGATTTATTTAGATTATGAAATGTCATCATGCATGGTAATTGATTATCTCCCCAAAATAAAGTGTGTGGGAACAAGCTTAAATTTCTTAAAAAGCACTAACGGCACATATTTTTCCCAAATGTCCCAAACATCTTTCACTATTTGCCAATCAGTCCCCCTTCTAATGTCCACAAGCTCATATGGAGTTTAATTGAAATACATGAGGGGACGAGTGGACACATTCAAAGCAACTGGGGCCAGTGACACTATAGATGAATTGGCGAAATGGCTTTTGATTAATACGATACTTGACCCCAAGTAATTATGTCCTTTACAATAGACTGGTGACACCTATTAACCACAGTAATCACTTTTGCTGGTGCGGTGTGTCGGAGGAGCTCGACATATGGCCACCTTATTGAAATAGATGCTCCGAAAGGAAGAGAAGGGAGGCAAGGGTCCTCACATTAATGTCTCCTCATTCATGAAGTCCCAAAGGAGAAATATCTGACAATATGTACAATTATTTAGCCTTCTGTGAGCTTCATGGGAAACTGGAGGGCTTTTTTTCCGCTGCATACTATTTGTAGTGCTGATGACATTCCCTTTGCACCGATTTTAAAAGACAGGAAATGACATCGCTAACCTTGGGACTCACTTAAAAGGATTTTGTGTCTTTGAGACTGTGAGGCAAAAGTTGAGGGATAGTTTGAGGACAAGAAAAATGGAACAAACAACAAACCATAGCCGAAACATCTTTGCTTGGAATGTTAAGACAGTGTTGAATTTTAATCATCCATAGTTTGATGTTTTATTAACTCAGTATGGTCTGAATTTATTTGGCACGGCTTTACAAATGTGTTCGAATCCATCTCTCCTGCACACTTTTTATATTGGAGAGCATAGAAGAGACAGGACAAAGATTTTGGCGCCTATGGTTTGAAGAATGAAGAATCATTAACATCCATGGAACCAAAAGATTCTTCGTAGTGGTAAAAGGCTTTTCTTTGTGCACCAAAAGGTTCTTTGGGGAAACCAAAAAAGGTTCTTTTATTGCTTTGCTGCAGAAAAACAAAGCTTTATTTTATAGTGCCATACAATCCCAGTGACAGCTTTTGCACCTCTTTTCTGAGAGCGTCTTATCTCCAAAATAAAGTTAGCAATGGATCATGCCAAACAGTCCCATCCATACCTGAATCCTTCAGCGCCCCAAGTTCAACACCAGGTGTCTGTTCGGTCCTGCTGCACACTTTGAGAGACTTGGGAGTGGTCGTCATGGCCAATCTCTGGTCATTCATTTGCAGGTAATGATTTTGGAACAGGGCTGCTAATAGGGCATTATGGGAGTCCCTGGTTCCCCTGACAGCTGATTAATGTCCACTGTGATGACATCAGCTCTGAGAGAAACTAGATAAAAGAACAGTTGTATTGGACCGAGCAGGATGATGAACGAGCGACCACGCTAGCGACTCATCTCATTACGAACTACAGACTGCTGGCCATTTAGCTAATGTAGCGAGTCATTGTGTGCCCAGGGACCCGGGCCGCAGGTTTGGAAATTAATGACACGGCAAACGTGCGATATGGAGTTTGACCCTGCATAATACGCAAGCATATAGGATTAACCTTGCCTTGTCAGACGCCACTATTGTTATCCCGAATGCGGCGGCGGAGTACACAAGCAGGGGAAAAGAGATATTTATACCAATACCTATACCTGGATTTAAGATTCATTTCATGGGTCGCGGCTAAGCTGCAGGGAAGGATTAAACAGATAGTCTTTTCTTTGAGAGGTAGTGAAAATAAACCTCTCATTGAATAGGGGAGAAAGCGTGGTGAAAGACATCAGGCAGCGTAGACTCTTTATTTTCACCTTATAGAGCTTGCAAAAGCTAATCTAGAAGCACACAGACATTTGATGAGGAAAAAAATGGTCAGCATTATCAGTATTATGGAATTAGACAAATATATGAAAAAAATATGTTGACATATTTGTATGGCTAGTGGAAATATATCCACAAATAATGCCAATCTGTACGTTTTAACCTTTATATAACATTGTATGTTTTGCATCAGTTTGATCCATATTGATTTATGAGCTGTTGAGTATCTTTTTTTTATTCTTCTTGATATTTGTAATGAAGGTGCATGCAAAGTTTAGCGATGTCACCCTGATGTTGTGGAACATATGTACCAAATTACTATTGTGATTATGATGTGGACCAAATAAATACATGATGCACAACAACAAAAAAGTACCCTCAGGGCACTTAGATTTATATTTATGCATTTGGCAGATGCTTTTATCTAAATATATTTACACTGTGTGGATGGCGTATAAGTGTGCTAATTTTGCCTGGGATTGAACTCATTTGCCATTGCTGTTCTAAAAAGCACACAAGAATAAGTAGTTTCCACCTTTTTGGGGGGTTCAAAAAGTTTTAAATGTTTGCTGTTTTACCTGTTTTCATATGGGGTTTAAAAGGAATTAAATTACATCCAAATAGGGTTATTTTGACTGAGAACATCACAAATGTACATAGAGGACATATGTTTAAAGGACGTATGATTTGCAATATCATAAATTATGTATTTAAAATATATTCATAGTTCCAAACTAGTTTTGAAAACAAGCAATGTCAAGGTTATTGGCTCAGTTCCCAGAGATCACGATCATGTCTACCCAGTGAATAAATGTAAAGAAATCGACCACAGATTAATGTGGGCGAATTCTGTGGATGTGCTTTAAATGAACTTTAAAATCTTTTACATGTACCATACACATGGGCCTGACCTTTTAGTGATAACTAAGCCCACTTAATACCGACATCCTCGGGAATATGACCCGTCGCTCTTAATAGCCTTTAAGACTTCCTCTTCTTTCACCTTCAATCAGGGTTAAGCTGAACTCTTGCTGTCAGGACTAGTGCGGTAATGAGCATATCAATCAAAGAATAAATTAAGACCGCTAACTATTTTAGCAGGATCAGACATTCTCAGTTAAGGTTTTGACCGTAATTTAATTAACATTAAATCTAACATTTGGGACAAAGCACAGAAGGAATGGGGACATTAAAGGGATAGTCATTATTTACTCACCAAAACCTGCATCTTTCTTGTCAAACACAAAAGAAGACACTGTGGAAAAAGTCTCAATGTTATTGGTTAAGCTTATTTTACAGATGCTCAAACTAACAAATGACTTATTTATAGTTATTGTGGCATTTTGAGTTGTAATATCACCTTGTAGTATCACTCATCAAAACAGAGGCCCTCGGGAGATATCAACCTTTGCCAATCCTGTAAAGTACCAGTAAGTGCATTTAAGGTCTGAACGACACGATCAGTAGGTTAGCGCTTCACAGCAAGCGGGGGGCTATGTATTTAGTCACCGGTCACTCTTAATGGCTTCAAACCATGCAGAAAATTATTCACTGACCCTTCACACACCTCTGCGTCGGGAGCAGCTGTAAAACAACCCAGCCTTTGTAAAGGATTATAACGGGCGGAAATCTGGCCTTATTATTAAAAAGCCTGGCGATTTTCGCCCCCCCTCCTCCTCCCTTTTTCTTTCTTTTCAGCCATCCAATATTCATTAAAGTGGGATTTCTGCACATTAGCAAAGGAGGAGAAAGTAGCCCCTGGAGACTGTGTTTGCGTTTTCAGCTCTGGCCCTGTAATTCTGTCAGACACTCCTGTGAAGAGGAGGAAAGGGGAGGGAGGGAGTGGCTCCACTTAACCGGGATTTATTACCTCGACCAGCTGCCCTCTTCTCTCTCTCTGTAAAAGGTAATTGCATCCAGTTGTAACAAGCTAATTGATTGCTAATTAGATAAATCAGCACTCCAAGAGCTGTCAAGCACTGACGGATGGTAACAGAAGTCATGTGCCCCGGTGTAATGGCGGTAGGGTGGGAGGACTGTTGTCGCCCAACAGAAAGAGAGCGGCGCTACCAAAGGTCGAGGGGGAGCGGAC
Source organism: Enteromius treurensis (assembly GCA_032275025.1). Lineage (NCBI taxonomy): Eukaryota > Metazoa > Chordata > Actinopteri > Cypriniformes > Cyprinidae > Enteromius > Enteromius treurensis. The sequence goes on from JAUCMU010000001.1 coordinate 4,971,969, forward strand.
GATACTGGCAAGATGGGCAGATGAGCACGAACCACAGAAAAGGAGGGTGTCTTGAGCGTAGTGACAATGCAAATCAAAAAAGGCAGAGTAAACATGATTGATTCAGGCGGAGGCTGTCGGAGAGGGGGAAATTGGATTCAATGGACAGCTGGATGTCTGCAGCGACTCCCTGGCCACCAGGCAGCACCCGGCACTTTCTCATGCTAATGCATCCCGGGCTAGTGTAGCGCTGAATGGATGATACCAGCCCAAACAGGAACTGAGACCGGGGGGGGGGGGGGGGTTTGCTTGGGTTGAGAGGGTAAGAATGAATGAAGGGGGAAGGGCAGCACTAAATAGGGACTACTGCTCGACTACGATGTCTCATGTATGTGCGTATCATATATTCATAAACACACAAATTGCAATACAGGAAAATCAGCAAGGATGCATTAAATTGTTCAAAGATGACCATAAAAGACATATGCTAAATATTACAAAGGATCAATATTTTAAAATAAATGCTGTTCTCTGGAGATCTCTGTGCATCATGATTTTAGAAAAAAAAAACAGTATTGATGATAGTAATAAATATTTCTTGAGCATCAAATCAACATACAGTATTAGAGTGATTTCTGATAGGTCATTTGACACTGAGGACTGGAGTAATGAGGCTGAAAATTCAGATTCTGTTCTTTAAAATGTAAGAGTATTTTATAATAATTTCACGTTTCAATTTTGATTAAGTAAATGCAGCATTGGTGGTCATACGATTTTGATGTTTTTCTAAACTTTTAACCAGTATTTTATGTTAATGATAAAATATATATAATGTATATTTTTATTATATAAATTAGATATGCAAATACGTTTAGCAGGTTTAATGTTATATATCAGAAGAAGAAAAAACCCTGAAACTTATTCCTCCCTTTGGAGTTTAAGTGGACATGTATGTAAATAAGTTGAGAACACTGTTTTTAATGTACACCTGCTGATTCATCTCACAATTGTTGTGTCTGCACAACTGTTGTTTTGAAGAAAAGAAAGGGCTATTTGAACAGTATTATGTAAACATGCTCCTCGGGTAGTCCAATAAGACTCAGACCACACCTTTGTTTCCGTTTAATCTCTCTGATTATGCAGACATCACTTAGATGTTGCCATGGACACGGAACATGGTTGGCAAGCAAGGCCGAGCAGTCTCTGTCTGGTTAAAAGCAGCAAATGGAACGACACCAAAGTAACACCGTCACCTCATCAATTTTGCTTTCTTTGACTGTATTTTGCATTTTCCGCCATGTATATTTTCAAAATGGAAACAACAAATGATCAATTCGAGAGCAATTCCAGAACAAAATATTAATTTGCATTTAATTTGCATGCCTAATTATGGCTTACACTTGAACTAATGCTCTATTTGAATATTCCACTGTCTTGGCTTCAAGCGAAACGTTTACTATTAACACACACACACACACACACACACAGATCAGGTTACCACAACGAGGCGTTGGCCAATGAAATGGGGGCTTGAGGATGTGATCCCTACAAGTCCCCCCACTCCAAAACACACACACACCCTTTTCACCAGCTGACCCATGCGGGACATACAGGCCTATTGAGTTCCAGCTTTGCTGGCATGCGACATGCCTATTCTCTGCATGCTGCAGTAGCACAGTGGGTGGCATATCCCGGCACAGTTGCTGCACGATTTACAGCCGAGCGGGTCGGGGGTTTGATAGAATGAACCAGTTAGTATGCACCTAAAAAAGGCTGCTCCTCTTCAGTAGTCACAGATCTATCATAGAAATATGTATTGTGAACAAGTAGTACAACAAATAAGGTTTAATTATTTAAAAATTTTTACAAATATTACTTTTAGATTTTAAAAATTTTATAGTTTTGAACTATACTTGGTATAAAGTAAATGTAATAGAAATAAATTATTTTTTAAATCGGGATGCTGGTTTGCTGCTCAAGTTTCTTATGATTAGCAGTGTTGGTCTTTTGTGTGTGTGTGTGTGTGTGTGTGTGTGCGCACCTGGTATTTCTCACCTTATGGGGACCAATTGCTGCCACAAAGATAGGAATACCAGTGAATTTTGACCATGTGGGGACATTTGTTAGGTTCCCATGGGGAAACAAGCTTGTGAACCACACAGAATAAAGTTTTTTGAAAATCTAAAAATGCATAGTTTGGTGTAAGAGGTAGGTTTAGGAGTGGGGTCAGTGTAGGACAATACCACATACAGTTTGTACAGTTTTAAAAATTATAAAACTATAAAAAATTACGCCTGTAGAGACTCCCCATAAAACATGTAAACCCAACATGTGTGTGTGTGTGTGTGTGTGTGTGTGGAAACTATGATACTTTTTTTTCAGGATTCTTTGATGAATAGAACGTTCAGAAGAATGGTATTTAATTTAAATTTAAATTTATTTTTTGTGTCTTATGTGAGTTAACCTCTGTAGGTAGCTATATTCATCATAATCTAGTCTCCTGTCAGAGACGTTGATGAGAATGTAAGACAGAGCTCTGTGAAGCCATCTCTGCTGTTTATCCAGACACAATGAGGTCCGCGAGACCTGGATATGATGAAAGGTGGAGCCACTGTGTACATCCTGGCTTATTCACAGCGAGACTTTCATGACTGAGCATGTGTTTGTGTGAGCGTGAGCGAGAGAGAGAGAAAGAGAGAGTGTACAGTCATCTGTACATTTATGTTATTGAATGTGTGTGTACTTGTAGGCTTTGCGTGCATATCAGCCGTCTCTCCACCTGTGCTTTCTGAAGATCCAGCAAAGAACAATGTGTTGGAGATTAAATGGCCTTATTTCAGCTACTTTTATTTTCACAAAACCTACTAACCACGCAAATTTTTTTCCTAAAAAATGCAAACATGTAAATTCATTTTGGTCACATATTATTGTAGAGCAGTTTGTGCTGATTACA
>JAUCMU010000001.1:4990563-5018152 GCA_032275025.1 Enteromius treurensis
TTGATTGTATTGCTATATATATATATATATATATATATATATATATATATATATATATGTATATATATAACACAAAATATTTTATATTAATATTTGTTTGTTCATAGACAAAACTGTATTTGGCATTACTGTTCAACCATAATGTTGCATCTTCAGAAAAACCATCAACATAAATATTAAGCAAAACAAGTCTTCAGAGTCCAATACAACAAGCATGCAAAGAACTCCTCTGTTAAACTAACAACATGTCAAGAAGCAAATACACTTCCTGACATTCTGGGCAAGTGTCCACTTATCCGGCCAGTTATCAAGGTCATCTGACTAAATGATGAGAAACTATAAAATGACGACCACTTCAACTAGATCCAGCTTGAATAGCTCAGATGTTTGTGGTTCAGTGTTTGTAAACAGATTATACAGCTTAATTAAAGAAGTAAGTCTAAGAACAAATCAAAGACTTGTATAATTATAATTAAATATAAATAAATAAATCAGACTTTCTCAAACCAATAAAATTAACATAATATCATAATTAAAAGAATTTAAATAGATGTATTTCTCGTACAAACATAATAAACACAGTATGTGTGTGTGCGCTGCATGTGTATATTTATTATGTATTTATAAATACACACACATGCATGTATATATTTAAGAAAAATAATATGTTTATGTATTTGATATATTTATATATAAGTTATATTAATATAAATATATACACTTAAAAAATATTTACATGCATTTAAGTATGTGCTTTATATTTAAATAATAAATATACACAGCACACACATATATTATGTAAACAAAAACTTTTATTTTGAATGTGCTTAATCGCGATTAATCATTTGACAGTACTAAATAAATAGAAATTATTTTGTTGCTGAATACACCAATATTAGGCTCATAACAGTAAATTATACTGAGCCAAAATTGTATTACATAAATAAGTGTTGATACTTAAGCATACATTTCCAGAACAATAGACATTTCTCTTCTTGCGCATGTGTATATTTGAACAACACTCTTTTGACATACCATATAAGAAATATTTGTATTACTGCCTACCAAATATGCTAATGTAGATGATCCCAGAGCTCAAACTCCCAGATACGGGCATGATTTGAGGAATATAATCCACTAGCACGACCTGATCTCTGAACTGCACACAACACTTGACTTATCATCTCACTTAAAAAGCAAAACCCAAATCCTAGTTGTCATGACACTGCTCTCTGGACTCAGAGAACGACAGATTGGAAACCTCTATCGTTCCCTCATCCGTCTATCACTCTCTCATGCCTCCTCTATCATTTCCTCATCTCTCTCTCGCTTTCCCTGGCTACCGGTGACAGCTTGAAAGGTGTAGACGATCAGAGCATTGGCAGTTCGCTTCCCCACGCTTCGACACAATGAAACATTACTCTCAGATACATCTTCCATGTTCAACGCTCGGTCCCAGGGCAGCCTTATCGGCTCCGTCCAGAAAACCTCGAGTCAAGCCATGTTATGTTGAGCGGCTTCATGTCCAATGTCTTTTTTTAAATTTAAACACTCCTTTTGTCCAGTGTCTTACTCCGGCCTTTATTACAGATGCCTACATGCAACAAAAACGTAATGGTGTGAATACGACCTTGCCTTTCGCTCTGCGACCCTGATGGGCAAAATTAAAACATTACCATATCAATATATGACATTTCAATACCAATACGGTTCGCAAATGAATAAGGATTATAATAACTGAAAGGCCTTGCAACTGTTTTTAAACTCGATAAATCCTGCTACATGTGACGATCTAATGTGTTTTACTCGATCAATCATTCCCTCACTCCGACAGCTGTGGTATTTAGTCACTCTTTCTTAGTTCTTAAGACATAAAGATGTCAACTTGAGGAATTTTCAATATTTCATTATTGATTAAGAAAAGAGAGTGATCTCAGCTTATGGAAAATGCAACAACCTATGGACCACATTTACAGGAGACCGGGGCTAGTTGTCACACATGTTATTGCTTAAATGTCTTTCTCTAAAATTTTTTTTTTTTTTTTTTTTTTTAAAACCCTAAACTGTTGCAAATAGGGATCCTTTTATGCTCAAATTAACATTTAATTATATGATGAAGATTAAGGTTAAAATTTTAAATCGTGTAACTTCGTCTTTTGTCCAATATTTCAATTTGTTTGTACTTTTCACAATTTGTTGTTGTATGAATGAATTTTTGCGCTTCATTATGGTTTGCTTCCTGCTATTGTGCCATTTAACTGGCAGATGCCCATTGCGACAACTAACCCCTTACTAAGTGGGGCAAGTTGTCACAAAAGGTCAACATGTGTAATGAACTCTATCTTTTCTCCAGTGCATGAAATGTGAAAAACATTTAACCTGGGGCTATTTTTTTTAGCCTAGACTTTAAGGTTTGTGCTTAGAAATTGATTTTCAGAAATAAAGTAAAAAGCTTGACAGCTAATCCCAGTGTCCTCATAATACATTTTCCCTCATTGGATTTTCATAAGTGTGCAAGTTAACACACAATAACACAGAAAGCTGAAATCATCCCACAAGTCCACTCACACAGAGCCCAGGTGCTGTAAATGCGAATGAAAGTACATAGATGCCAACTCAGAATTACAGCCTGAAAAAAAATAACTATGAATTGAAGTGCTCTATTGCTTTGTGATCCATCGTAATGTCTAGAACATAATATTATATAAGCCGATATAACTCTTTAATACCGTTATGGAAAAACACTTATAGAGGGACAGATTTTGAAGCCAAGTTGAATTGAAAAGATGCAAGAAGGGGGTTAAAAAATAGAGAAAGGGAGAAAAAAAAAAAAGCAGTCGGCCACAGGAAGAAATTCATTTCCTGTGGAATACGCCGCAAAGAGTATCAGTACGAAAAACCTGGCAAGCCGATAAGAAAGATTCCCTCGTTACATTGATAACCATTTGTTCATTTCCTGACAACAACAAAAAAAATTCTAAATCTCTGAAAATGAAACGGGGGGGCAGTTTTTTCCACTTCTTTTCTTCCTTCTCTCCTTCACACTGGGTTCATTCCATCCGCAATATGGCAGAGGAATGATAATCGGAGCATCAGTTATCGCTGGGGTATTTGTTCCTTGTGGGAAGAGGTGACAGAAGGGGGAGCACGGTTTGACTCCCTCACTTTTGTGTCAGGGCCCTGCACTCTGGACAAGGGTGGATTTGCATTTTAATGGATGCAATTTATAGAGTTCGCCGTCGCATTCGGCACAGCACAAGTGGCATCATTAAGTTAGCTAAGCCGGATTACTTCTGATAGGGGGGGTCAGATAACAGCAGCGGCGAGCCAGCTCCAAGAGAGAGGAGTCGTGTACTAGACGCCAGCAAGTGTGTGTGTGTGTGTGTGTGTGTGTGTGAGAAAGAGAGAGAGAACGCATGCGTTTCAAAAGCCTTATTAGACAAATCAAAATATCATTAGAGTGAACCAGGCTGATTCCTTAACTGAGGCTTAGGGAGGTCGGGGCATGTTGTCAGACGTTCAACTTCAATGAATATTACTCTGAGGGTCTGTATTAAATTCATAGTTATAAAAAAAAAATAAAAAAAAAAAAAATATATATATATATATATATATTTCCAACGCTGCTTAGGAAAAAGGCACCCATGTTGACCTTTTGTGACAACATGCCCCAGTAGCTGGTCAACCGCCATTAAAAAGGCCAAAATAAAACAATTATAAATTATAAAGCAATTCTTAAAACATTAATGGAAAAAGTAACAATATCAAATGATTGTTTTGACAAAAAACTAAAAAAATATCTAAAAATAAGAAAGAAATGTATACACAATTATATACCTTATTTTAATAATACACTTTTAAATTCATGACAACTTGCATAATACATATGGATAATATACATATTTTGTATTATTTATAATTATATTAATATTTATAAAAATGTATATACTAATAAATGTAAATGTTATACAGTTATATTTATTTTTTGTATTAATATATAAAGTAAAACATTTAAAACACATGACAACTTGCTCTACAAATGTCTTCATATACTCCACTCTGGTTGCATAGCACCACAATTTTGTGTTTAAAATTGTGAAAATATAAAATTAGATTTTTTTTTGCTTGCCAGATACATAAAAAAGAGAGTTATTAACTAAATGTTTGAAAACTACATTCAAAACCACCACTAATGAAAACACATTTGTATAATTGAACGTCTGTGTGTGTGTGTGTGTGTGTGTGTATATATATATATATATATATATATAACCTTTGTGACAACTAACCCTGATCTCTCTCATTTTTTTCTCCTTAGGATTATATATGCATTATGCCCACATGCTGATTATCTTTTCTCATGTACTGTTGGAGCATAAAGTGTTTACAGGTCTTGCAAAGAGAAAAGAGAGAGGTTAACAGAGGAGACAGCTGCCTGGTCTTGAATTTACCACTGCATTGTGGGTAAAGAGGTGCAGCCTGTCAGTCGAAGAGCAACGGACTGTGGAGGACACACCTCAACGGCCGCGTAAATAAGAGATTATGCATCGGGCAATAAAACTGCAAAGTGCGTCGGGTTCTGTTTGTGCTCCTGTGTTTGTGTGTCAGGCTGAATGTGTGTATATATATATGTGTATTTGTGCAACTGTGCGTGTATGGTATTATTAGAAATGCAATATTCATGGCTGAGTTTGCTCTTTCATAGAGCAGCCTCATAATAGTTAGGGATACGACTATGAAACGGCATGTGAGAATCTCGGATGCTTTATTAAACAACTATTTTTGTTAGTAGTGAGGTGTAGTTAGACTTACAGCCTTTTCTACACCACATGCAATAAATAAATAAAATATTAATTTTTTTTGGATCATCTAACTAAATTCCACTATATTTAGATACACTTGTAACAAACAAAATAATTTCAGCAACATGAAGCACTGGAATAATACCTAATTTCAGAGTAATGGCTGAAAAAAAAAGTAAAAGAGCTTCAATTACTAAAAAAGTTAATGCACAAAACAAAGAGATTAAAATCAATAATGTTTTTTCAATATCCACCTAACCTTGTACCTGGACATAATAAATCGAGGTGTGTGTTTAACCCTATTTTTAGGCATATTAAAACCCTTCCCCATTATGCTGATATGCGGGCCGGACCCTGACTTTCACCTAATTGTGTGAGCCATTTTCTGTTAGACTGCACAAATCCATTATATCTGTGACTTTCGCTGCAATAATGTGATTGAATTAATGCACCAAAACAGATTCTGCGGCCTGCAGAGAGAGACAATGACAGATGCCCTTATTGCGAGCACACTACTTCTCTTCCCCGTTATCAATACTATTAGCGCTAGTGTTAATAAGGGTGAAGTATTAAAAGCCCTTGTGTGTGTCAGTCAGTGAGGAGATGTGGAGAGGGCCTCATAGCTGCTGATAAACCCTGACACCTCACAGCAGGGTTAAAGCCACAGACAAAGCATGTACAGAGAGACAGGCCAGAGGAGGCCCTTATCAATGTGTTAGAAGGACCCACATGCCCTCTAGTTTTGCTTACAAATGGAGGGTTGCGTTATTTGTCAGTTTTACATGATTTTTGAACTGGCCTGTTTACTTAAATTATATTTTAAGAGATTTGCACTTTACAGCTACTCGGGCTAGATGCCAGATATTACAAACACACTACACAATTAAACAACTAAACAGGCCATCCACTATTAGTTTAGCTTTTAAAATCTAAATTAGAACAGAATGTGTTATGATTTTCGTTTATGCGTAATATAGGGAAGTCACTAAACCAAACTGAGCCTAGGTTCAAATGCAAAACCAAAATTTAAAAAAGACAGCAAATTAAGAGTTCATTTGCAAAAACATAACTCATGTTTATTATTATTGTTGTTATTGCTATCATGTTTTTTTTTTATCAGTTAGCTTCATTTTTAATTATATATTTTTACCTAATGCACAATTGTAAATGAACTATTAACACTTTAATAAAGTGTCATTTGTTAACATTAGTTGACAAACAATGCACACTACATTTATTACAGCATTTTTTTTAAGTGTTAACGTCAGTTCATAAACACAATCATTTCTTGTTAGTTTATGTTAGTTAACAGTGCATTAACTAATGTTAACAAACACAGTTTGTGATTTTAATAATGCATTAGTAAATGCTGAAATTAGCATTAACTAATATTAATTTAAATGCTGTAGAAGTGTTGTTCTTCGTTAACGTTAGATAATGTTGTTAAGTAATGAACCTTATTTGTAAAGTGTTACCAAGGAACTCTTCAAATATGTCAGCTCTATAAGCAAAACTGATTTAATCATTTAACCATCTCCATACACTGACTGAACAAACATAATGTATTGCAAAAGCAGGTCATTGAAATCTGTAACACTAATTTCCATTTTCATTGCCACATGCATGAGTAGTTTTTTTTTTTGTTTTGTTTGTTTTTCGGTTTTGCTATTAATATTATTAGCTTTCATCTTAACCTGCAGACATAATAATATAATAATAACATTCTCACTACTATAATACCTGTTGCATTTTGCTTTCAGTAAATAGATAAGAGTTACTTGTCTTGGAGACTTTAGGATGCCTAAACTCTTTCCTTCACTACAAGGCAATTTTTTATTTAGTCAGCAGACTTACTTTAAGTCATTTTTATGCGCAGGATATGTTTTGCCTGTTGCAGAGGCGAGGGAATTCATTTGCAATTGTATACAAATGAATATCAAACAACATGTTTATTCTAATAGCCAATACTGACTAATAACATTTGTCATTATGCCTATATGAATATTTAATGAAATTAATATATCTGTGACAGCATATTTCATTTCGCCTATATTACAAATGTGTAAACACGCTGACTGCTGCTGAATGTGTGTGTGTGAGATATACCCACCCCTCTCACAGGACCCTTATCTCCAGGCTAGTGATCACAGAGTTTATCTTTTTAATTATGTGGCAGGTCTCTTCCAAAGACAGACGGGATGTGTGTGTATGTGTGCGTGCGCTTGTGGGTGTTTCCGTTCTCAGCAGCAGCGTCCCGGTCGCTTCTCATTCAACATCAAAATCAGCCTATTCCCTTTGCACCCCCTTCACCTTTCTATCAGGACCTCAGTGTTAGGGGATTCGAGGGTCCCTGTTCGGTCTGCACCGAGAGACAGAAAAGCAGATAAGATTTCTTCTTTTTTCCCTCCTCCGTCAAGCAGGGTTTACATAATTATTCTCTTTATAAAAGGCTGAATTCACCCAAAGATATAATAATTCACGTTATGTGTGTAACATCAAATTTTCCTTTAAACGTTGTATATACATACACCACCAGTCAAAGGTTTTAAATAATTCTTCTTTTTTTTTTAAAGAATTATTTAATTAAAAATATTAAGCAGAAAAAAGAAGAACTATTATTAATAATTGAGCACCAGTGATAATTGCTTATTACTGAGCACCAAATTAGCATATTAAAATGAATTCTGAATGATCATGTGACACTGAAGACTATTGTTTGCCGAAAATGTATCTTTGCATAACAGGAATAAATTACATTTTGGAGTATATTAAAACTTATGTAAATTTATGTTTGACTGCTAGTGTATAAAAACAAATAAACAACTGAATAATTGCTCCTTTTGACACAAATCTGACTCCTTGGCTGTTAAAATTGTATTTTCTTCACACTCTAGGAAAATACCTGAGTGTGTATCTGTGTGTAACGCAGGACCGTTTGCTGCGAGAGGCTATAAGGAGCATTATTATCAATCATCCTGATATAATACGTCAATACTACCTTTAAAATCTTTGCCTTTCGAGGCGAGGTACTCAGCCGTGGTTTGTGCCCTGACATCTGCTCAATATTTCGTCTAAGGTCAGCCTGTACATACTGCATCGTGGAATGCCAAGCCTCTCTCGATTTAGCATTCGGCCTGGAGTTTTAACCTCTTCTCTAAGAGTAATGTCAGTTGTGTGCTACACTTAAGTCACGGGAACCCAGACGGTACTCAGACACATGGTACCTCTGTAATCTCCAACATCTTTCACAAATACAGAGGATGCATGCACATGTCAAGACAGGAATTACTACACAAATATAGAGAGATATGTTAGCCTGGTTATAAATGTACTTGTTTGCCACATGGTCAAAATGTGTCAGTGTTACAATATTTATATTTATCTACATTCCTTTTACTTCATAATTCCCCATTGCTGGACAAAGATATAAATAATCATAAGTTATATATATATGCCATCTCATTGTTTTATTTTCAATACATTTTTCATTATTCTTATTTAAAATCACTATATTATTATTATTAATAATAATAATATATTAATGATTTAACAAATTAATATTTAATTGCATTTAATTAACTTATCATATATAGAAATACAAACACATGCACATAAATATTTAAGAAAAAAAATTATATAATAACATTTTTAAATCTATAAATGTAAATGTTTTCAAAATATATACTGTATGTGTGTGTATTTAAATACATAATTTATATACACAGTACACACACACATATTATGGTATTTTGGATGTGATTATTCACATACATACATATAACATATATTTGCAAATGATCACATCCAAAAACTAATATGCACAAAGATTTATATGCAGAATACACAAAGTTTAACAATGTCCTTTAAGGTTCAGAAACATATGTACAATCCGTGTACAATTACCAATACCCAGATAAGTGACCTCACATTAAATAAAATACACATGCAAAATTCTACTAATTAAACTGAACTGAACGATTCAACATATGCAAAAATTAAATTTCAACAACTGTGCCTAATAAGCAGGAGCGACTCATCTGAATAAATCTATTTTGTGGCCTCTCTAGGAGCTGTCAGCTGACCCTGTGTTGTAGGTTAAGGGTTAAACGGCTGTAAATGGTGATGACTAAAGCTGTAGGCGGCGGCTCACGGGAGATAACCTCCTCGTGATGACTCCTATCCTCATATTAACCCTAACATGAGGGGCGCCACCCACCCACATCACACGAAAACAGCCCCGCTGCCGATTTTAAGAGAACACTCCATCACACATCTGAATAATACAGCTTCCTGCAAACAGAGAGTCAAACCACAAATCTGAAATCTGTTAAATGCAATCCAATTGACCCTGGTGCATGATCATACAGTAAGATAATGATTCATTCAATCAAGCAACATCTGACAATTTAATGCAACCGAAGCTCTCATTTTCTGATCTTAATGTGTGATTCTGCCTATGTGCATTACAAAACAGTAATAAATAAATATTCATTATTGGCATCTATGGTTCCGTTAAAGCACATGGAACCTTTCAGATGTTTTTTATGGAGTTTAAAGATTCTTTATATTTTTTAAATGTTCTTCAAACTAAGACATGCTTCTTTTAAAAATTCTCCAACACTTATAATATGCAGTTTTGAAGGACTTGATTAGTTGGATCAGGTGTGTTTAATTAGGGTTGCATCTAAACTCTGCCGGGCTCCAGCCCTCTAGGAATTGAGTTTGACACCCCTGTTTTAAGGCATCACTGCGCAAACCAATATATACGTTTGTGTCATTTTTTTAGAGTACTCTACTACTTAGAGTACTTGTGGGGATTTGTGGGGACCAAACCTAACAATTTAAGAATCAACGGCTAAAATACATGTCATCCAACAACTCATCTAAATACTCAGGGGTGGCTGTCTGTGGTGGTTATGGACCCTGGACCCTTACTGCATATTGCCCCTAGTGTTCAAGATCTTAATAGCCATGTAGAGATGCAAAAATGAAAAAAATAATAATAATAATAATAATAGACACTGTGGTTGCCAGAATAATTCTGTAAAAATACAGATGCATTACAACCTGTAAAATGTACAGTTTAAAACTCATTTTAAAAGTAGTAATAATTATAATAATAGTCATCATCATCTTAAATCTATTTTGTAACTTTAACACACAGTACCGACAGACACCATAATAAGAAACCATCAAATGTAAGCTGTCACAAGGAATTCTGGGAATGGCAGTTTATGTTTTTGTTTTTTTTTAAATGAGCATTACTCATTTAAAAGTATCTTACTGTTAAATTATATGAAAAGCGAGGTTAATTCTATCAGTTTTATATCATATAATAAGAAACTTTTGACCAAATAAACAGGTATTTACTGCAGAATTTTACAGTCTTTTTACTATTAAAATTACAATCATTTTTAGTGTAACAACTAGTCTTCAAAAAGTATAGCTACAGGATTATAATAATCAGTGTCAATAATAATAATAAATAATAAAGCAACAACGTTTTCTCTGAAAAGTAATGATATATTCTTTTTTTTTTTTTTTGTTCCTGGCATATCCTACATGTCATCATATTCATATTCATATTCAGTGTAAATCTGGGCACCCAACTCTAGTGGTGCTGAAGAGGATGAACTTCTGCAGCAGAGTGGAAATAATCAGTGTCACTTCTGACGTCTAATTTCCATGACAAAACTGAAAATTAAAGCTCAGACAGCAGAGCTGCAGCACATACAGAAATAAAGATAAAAAGCAAGAACACAAAAAGATTAAAGTCATAGTGCTCAGATGCAATCGCTGGCATAATTATCTTAACGATGAAAATAAATATAGAGAATGTCTGGACGGCTTTTATATATTTATGGATAATAACCCTTACAGTAATACTTCTGAAAGTGAACTGTACCAAAAGGTTACATTTGGCCCTCGGTGTGAAGGCTTTAATGATCGTTGAGGAGGTCTGGCACTGGAGTGGTTCACATTATCTATCCAGAACCTGCGTTTTTGATCTAACTCCCTCACTAGACCTCCATGACTGCAGCATCATAGAGGTTATATGGATGTCAACACTGCAAATCATGCTATAATGACTATCCCACATGCTTCGCTTGCACTAAACGCTGAATCCATCCATTGTCTTTTAACTGTCCGTTTCCATCTCCCTAACCCCATTAGGATGGATGTGGTCCACATATGATAGAGTTTGGTCACAGCTGTCCTGCTCTGCAATAGTAACCAAAAATATACAACAAAATACATGGAATCCCACCATGAGTGTGGAGAAAAGATTAGGGGATTTTCTGAAAATAAAATATGCTATTTGTCCATGAGTGAAATCTTGACAGCGGCCCTAAATAATTGTACGTCTAAGCAAATAATCATAAAATATATTTTTTGACACTGAAGTAAAACAAGAAATTTGCAAAGAGCACTAGCTTTATTCGAGAGCGGCTTGTTGAAGTTAATGTGGACATGAAACTCTATTTATAATTGTATTGATCACTTTTCAAACACTTGTAATTGCTCAATATTCTAAAACATTTCTTTTGTTTTTGTTTTTTAACCACAAACACGTTATCTATTGAAATCTGAATATTTTGTAAGCATCAAGTTTTTCCAGAGTGTGTTCTTGTATTTATGCAGCATCTGTTTGTGTGATATCCCAGTGATTCTGAAGGCTGTGGGCCTCCCGGTGCACCCATGCTACAGTGATCAGCTTTCTCAAGTGTGACTGCAAGCATTGTTCTGCCAAACAAAGTCCTCACATTGATGTGTAGAACCCGCTTAACAGACAGAACTTTTTAACTTTATGCTATTAAGCTGCAAAACACAGATATCAAGATTTACGTTAAGTAACGCACATACCAGAATACAGCAAATTGGAATTTAAAGCTATTTAATGACCAAAAGAAAAGAAGAAAACATTTAGCAAGAAATATGTGCATTAATTGTACACATTCAGTACAGGAATTATGATCTGTAGCTTTATTTTAAAATAACATTTTATAACTTTATATACTCTATTGAATAACTTATTTAGCATATTTGTCTTCCTCACGTTTTTTTTTTTTTTCCTTCATGATGCATAATCACTAGCTAAATTGTAATAGGTAATGAGACTGCCATAGAACTGAAGCTGAAAACCTCTGTTGGGCGCAGACCCGGCTCTACGGGGGGCAAGGGTGGGCCTGGCCCACCCTATCAGAAGCTTGGCAGACCCTGGCCCCACACTACTTAACAGCCAGTCACAAAATTGCTATGATATTCAAATGAGCTTCCTATATTTTTCTTTTTCGCTTTCTTGCCGCAACGCGTGTATCCACTCCCTCCCACACCCACAAACCTGCTAATAATGTATATAGTTTTCGCGCATCACAGAGCCGCTACCAATTTGCGCGGAATTGAAATCCTTTTAAATGTGCGCCTGCGCTGTTCACTTTCGATTTGGCGATCACGCGTACAGTGTAAAGGGAGAGCATCTTACAAGATATTTGTCAATGAGCGCAGCATCTGTTGATGCATGTTGGTGCATGGTCTTGTTAGTCTCAGCGGTGTAGTGCAGGGTGTGCGCAGGTGTAACAGGCGAATACCCACTTCTTTATCGGTAGTCTTTGCGCACCCACTTCTAAATCCCCTTTCATGCGCATTCAATAGTATCCTGCATTAGCCAAATCATGACAGTTAACCACAAAAGTAGCTAATCAAATGGCATGTGATGTGAATAAATGCAAATACTGCATAAACACCCAGTTAAGACAGTGACGCGGTCAGGATGCGCCGGCTTCCCTTTTAAATATGATTGCGCCCGCGCCCGCTTTGTTTCGAGAGCCACATAGATAGGCTGCCTCTTCAACTACAACTTCGAATGAAGACGTCAGCCAAAGTGAGCACTCTTTCATAACAGAACTAGTGCTAAAAAATGTGCCAGACCCTTCGGTACGCACTACCCGCACTTTTCTAATTTAATCTTTAGCGCTTTAGAGTACAGTATTGGAGTAATTAGTACTGATACTATAAAATCAGACTACCGAGGAGCGGCACCATTAATTACCTCTCATCTCGACAAATCACGGAGGCGCGCAATTGGTAAGATAAAAATAGCTAACAATAATAAGTACATTATAAAATGAAAATAAGCGAATTTTTGCGCTCAGATGTTTTTTAATCCTCTAAAATGTTAATTATTTATTGCAATTTATTGCAATTACATTTTGCCTATATATTGTGGCTAATATTCATTTCACAAGGACCCTTACTCCGTGAAGTAGCAGAAGTGAAAATGTACATATATTATTTGGATGAATTAAATGCAAGACTTATGTTTATAAGAGGCTTTCAAAAAAAGGAAAAAACAGGGGAGACTTAAATTAAAAGTATATCCACTATACCCCTCACCTTCATTACTCCGGCCCACCTGGAATATCCCTACCACCCTGCATCTCCTATCTGGAGCCGGGCCTGGGTGGGGGAGATCCTAACATGACTCTTGTATTGTTCTGCAAGACAACATGACTCATGATCACATCGTTGACTGACAGGTCCGTGGCATTAGTAAGATCCACAATGGAAACAGGGCAGCAATAGGAAGTCAATCTTTCCTCAGTTATCAATACCGTTACTTATTCTGAGCGTGCTTTTTATTTGCCAAACAGTGATTTCATTTTATAGAAGATTCATTTCTAATGTGTTAAACGAAAGGTCTCCAATATTGTTATGTTAGCTAAACTGTAGAGCAAGAAAAGTAGTTTTAATCTTGTGGTAACGTTTATTATGATTAAACAATTATTAAAATAAACGTATTTTTAGCTTATTTTTAAGTAAGTGGAATGGAAAATTTGGTACGTTTAATAAATACTGAGCCTATTCCTATGTTGTTGTTTTTTTCATCGCGCAATATTGGGTTGGTAATATAAGTAAGTTAACTAAGTTACAGTATAGTTTGAAAGGGGAAAGAAACATCGCTTAAAGCATAACTAAACAAAAACGCGCATCTCATACTCATCATTCATGCAGAATAACACCGGGTCATTAAAAAAATTAAATCTAGAAAATCCAAATAGGGTCATGCGTAAGTGAAAATACAGCAGAGAGGGCGGTGTCTGCCTGAGACAAGACCACACAAAAAATAACTCTTCTGTTGATCAATCTCTCTGAAATATAATTAGACCATAACGTGACCGAGATAGTGTAAACAGAGGTTTGTTAAAACCAAATTCGACATCTTAAAAATAGCCCTTTTCTGACGAATAATTCAATTTCAGACGCTAATCTTCCTTTAAAATAAATAAATCAAATTGGGACATTTTTATACAAACTTTTCTTATACATGGAATAATTAAATATTTATATAGTTTTATAATTATATATTAACAAATATTTATATATATATATATATATATTATGAGCATTGACTGAGAAAATGCGACAGCAAGCCTGAAGAAATCTACTTTATAAAGAGATAGGCCTATTACAAATAGGGAACAGGTAATTACAACAATATTTAGTTGTAACAACAATAGTATGGCAACGTACAAACAATAAATAATTAAATTAAAAAAAACTTTATTCATATAGCCTAATAACGTGAGGGCTTCACTTATATTTAGAGTAACTCATCAGCAATTTCACACTTAATTTCAGCGCACTTTAAACTATTTTTAACTACGAACGTTTTAACAAATTAATACAACTCAATTTATAGGCTATCATTTTTTTACCTTTCCGTTTCGGTGTTATAAATGCAATAGGCTACAACAGTTTCTTGCCATTTTTCATTTATCATTTATAAACAACTGCTAATTTTAATGTCACCGTACATTCATGTCTGTTCATTTTATTTGCTAGTGTTAATTCATTTAAACTACATTTCACAAAGAACCTATCAAACACCATTATAAAGCCTAAAGCGATTTAACAAGCATATGTTCTTTCTCAGATGCGCACGGTGTATGTGGCTGTACGAATGCCTGCCCAATACAGCAAGAGGTTATACTTTTCACCTTAGTCTTCTTGAGGCTCTACGGGTGAATCTCCACAAGCGCAAGAAAAAAAATTAGGCTACGGTGCTTTGCACGGCCTTCTGTACATAAGTGACTTTGCGCCACCTCCCGGGGATTTAGAGAAAATTCAGTAAGAAGCCAAATCCCGTGGTCTGAATCACGCAGAATACATTTAGAACCTGTGCCTGCCTTTATTGACTACAGCTCCAGAAATCTCACTTTCTAAGTAAAAAAAAAAAAAAAAGAAGAAAAAGCAGATTCTTGAAGCATTCTTTGAGGTTTGGAGAACTAAACTGCGCCCTTCGGTATTTCAGTACATTTTAACAAGCCTACCTAAATTAGCAAGAACTCAAAGCACATCGTTTGATTCAAACGTTTTATAAAGGTGGATCTAGGCTAAATGAACCTCAAAAGGTGCCTTAATTGCCGTGTGTGAAGTCCTGAGGCCATTGGAACACGTTCTTGACCGATATAATACGCAAGTTCAACATGAAAGAAGTAAGACAGTCATTTCCTTTCGTAAAACTTGCTTAAAGAATTATTTCAAAATAAATAAATAAATAATAACGGCATGTCGCACTGTACCAAGAAGGCCTTTTCTCTTGCTGACCCAACGCCATCACATCACACGGATAAAGACAGTAATTAGCTCGCTTTGACGGCGCGGACTTGCAAATGTGGCATGTTAATTAGCGCGCCACTACTGCAGCCACTATGCATTTATCTCTTCGAGCAGGTCTTTCTCACCTCGGCTGGTCGTGTACGGTATAAGGATGAGATAGAGAGAGGGGCCACAGGCGATTCCAGTTACCTTGACACCCTAATAGACTGCCTTTCCTCGACCGGTGCAACCGGGCAAACCAGTGGAGCAAAAATCATTAGGTAAGCAACATAATCTCAATCAGATCCCCCGCTTCCATCTGTATACCTTTGCCCTCTCTCAAGGATAGGCTATGTTTTTATACAGCACTTTTGAGCTTTTGCCTCACTCTTGGAATCTTGTCACTTTCCTCCTTCGTATATTACATCCTCCAGTTAAAAGAGATGCTGACTTCACCGCTGTTTAATCTGCGCGAGCGAGGTAAATGACCTCTCGGATGAGCTCGGGTCGCTATCTGCGGCTATAGAAGTATGTTATCACCGTTATTAGAGCACGTTAAACAGTGGCTGAGAGTGTAGAGACACCGGGCGAAATTGGAAGCTTATTGTGATTGATGGGTTCCTATTAGGCGCTCGCTGTTATCGCGGCGGATGGAGGGGAACGGGGCACTGAGTTGTAACACAACAGATTACCTGAGCCTGTAGTCTCCCGGAGGATGTTTAAATAAAACATAGTCGCTCCTTTTCTCTCTCCCTTTTCTCCCCACACCTTCATTTTCACTCGCGGGCCACTCCACCTACCCAACGTCATGTGCAATTTGCCCGAGCCTCTCCACTCAATAAACTGACATCGCGCTCATTTTTACTTTTATTTCCCCGACGATAAAAGAGTGCCGCGCGAGACTAGTACGGGCAGGGAATCGCATTTAGGTCCGCGCGTTTCCACAGACCCTTTTTCTTCCCTTTCTTCCCTTTTTGGCGCACTGTGCCAACATGATTGATTGTGACTCGCAAACCGGGTGTCCAGCTCTGCCCAACAAATGACTTTGGCCCCTACCAGTAGACCTTGACCAGACAGAAATCAATATTTCACCATTAAAATCTATCAAAGAAGAGTTAAGGCTGCAGCTGTCCAAGGCGCCCTTTTGAACATTAAATCCGACACTTGTAGTACACGGGTAATCAATATATAGTGGTTCACAGATCATTTGTGGTCACCTTTTTGGTCGTGATGGATCCTTGGAGGAGTCGTGATTCATTTTGTCACCCCATTAAAGCGAACTGTGTCAAGTCGTTCCTTCATTTCATCTGGAAGAGATTCCTATTCCTCAAAGTATGAGGGAAAGTGTATGGGGGGGTGGGTGCTGGTAAATGAAGAGCACTGGCCTCCAGGTTCCCATTTCAATGAGAATCTATAGAGATTTTGTGTCTGGTGGAGTGTGAAAATCCCTTTGAAATAGAAAAAACATTCTTGAAGACCAAACCACACGGCAGATACATACAGAATAGATGTCGGTACATTGGCCAGCCATTGCAGATTAAGTTTAAACAGGTCAAATATGGTATTTCAGATATAAATGCTACAACTGGATGTAATCAGTGCATATACGAACCTTAACCAATTTACAAGACACATCAGTTATCAATGTTATTGCTTTTTGTGTGTAGCTTGAACCATTGAAAGAGAATATTTATAGCAAGATCATGAGCAGATTGCTTGTACTCAGAGCTGCTTTAAGTGTACTGCTTTTCCATATCCAGTGGCTGAAGCCATCGTCCCAGTTTCCTCAACCCATATGCTGTCGTATACCTGCTGCGCCGAAGATTATTAGTTACAAGCTACTGTCATTAAAAATGGATTTATTCACCCTCTGCAGGGAGCAGTTCTGCCCTCCCGAACACCAGAGTGTGCCCTATCAGTATGGTGGGCTTTCTTACAACAAGCCACCATCCACTTATTAAATACAAATATCAAACATCATTCATATCCACTTAACTTTCTGTGAGTCTACTGCCTTTTGAATTTTCCACATTAAATTGTCTTATACAGGGATAATTGTCCCTTTCTGTGGATATTCCTATATAGCTGGATTTATTGTTTGTCTCTGAATACACACATATTAAACCATTGTTTTGGTCAACATAAACAGTTGAATTAAAACAAAAATATATCACGTGACCACCAGCCCCAACCTAACATTAATGAGACTTAAAATATACTATCACTTTATCCTATCTCCCTTACAATACAATAGAAAAATGAAGTGTAGAATTATTTTTTTTTGTAATTCAAATTGATTTGGTGTAATATTTGTTTTGTACACATTATATATATATATATATATATATATATATATATATGGAATAAATGGATTTACTTACAAACACCGATCCAGAGCACTAATAAAAATCCAGTAATCCAGTATTTGTATATCGCTTTCTACTCCCTGAAATAAATGAATTCATGCTACAAGACACTACACTCCAAAACGCTTGTTGTGAGATTCATTGCTGCCAAGATAAGGAGATCTTGAGGAGACAGTGAATATTTAGGCAGGAAGAGGCAATACGGAGATGGTACTCCTGTCACTAGAAGAGGAGGAGGAGGAGAAGAAGAGGCTGAAACGATAAGTGATTACGGTCAGACGCTCCATTCATCATCTGCTGCTGTGTGCAGTTTCCAGGGTCTTCACTTTTATCAGCACTATATAGACCGAATGTCAGTGCCCCTGAATAAATCTCCCTCTCAGCATCTACCTCAGACTGATCCACCATTATAAGACCTTGGTCCTGCTTGATCACCACATCAACCTCTCTTATGATCTGCTGTATGGAAACTAAACCTATAAAAAAGCAACTATGTGCAGAAACAGTTCATATTTCCACTAATTAATGTCCATAATGAAGTGTTGATGAAACACATTTTAGGTGTGTTCAAGATTACTGGGTTTGCTTTCTGCGGCCCAGTGGATAAACTAATGAGCTAATGTCGACTATGTCCTGGTTTTGTTGTTTCTTGCGGTGCTTTCTGCTCATTTCACATGATAGACGATACAGTTTGCGAGCCCATACATTGCTATAAAGCAGCTTAGTGTCCTGTGTCACTCTGTATTAGCAGCAGCGTGATGATAGAGGTGGTAACGTGATGTATTTCTTAACCTAGCACACTGCCTTCAGGAAAAAAAAACCATCACAACCACAGTAAGAAAAACGTGCATGCGACTGATATTAATATATCAGGGCTAATGGGTAAACACAATAGAAAAGAGATGGACTATGTAGGCCAAGTATGGTTTAAATCGTTTGGAGAATGTATCCATATAAATGTCAGAGTAAGTACCGTAGTTTAACAAATATGTTTGAAAGTCTGCATGTTGACAATGTATCCTATTCTGGAAGGGTAGACGCCATATTTAATTTTTCAAGAAGAATAAAAATGAGGCAGACGTGTGGTTCGTTCAATAGCTATTGCGCCGTAATAGTGTCACCAGACTCTTTTTATACAAAAAGATGTGTTTTCAATTTTTCTGAATGTCAACTGAATGACAGACACCCTACACTAAAGTATCGAACGAGCTTTTCCCTCACCGCCTCGTTTTCATTTGCGAGCAATTAAATATGGCGTCTAGCCTGAATAAGGTCCATAATAAGGATTTCGTATTGCAGCTGTTTGAAAGCTCGGGTATTTTAGTAACTGCAGATTCAGAATAGGGTTCTGCTTGCCTGCGCATCCACTATCTGTTAATTGAGGCGAGGGAGAAAGCAGTTACTAGACCTGTCAGTGTTAATCAAGCCTCATCTCTTAACACAAGCCGCGCTTTGCAACGAGCTGAAGATTAATATTCCGACCGAAACAGATGATAAATCATTTGTACATAATTAGCGCTAGGCAAGGTTATAGCTGACACGAATTTTTATCTTAATTACGGGGGAAATTTGTTCCATTAATTTAATTTGTCGCGCACGGACGCGTCCGCGCCTAACAAAGTTAATCTTACACCTGTCAGTGCGCTGCTGAGGTAAGGCTGTGGCTCCAAAGCTAGTGAGCTAACTCGTCGTCTGCTGCATCCTAAACAGCATCATTACCAACACAGAACTTCATGTGTGTTGTGAGCTAGTGAATCTTTTTGAAGTTGAATATTTTCAGTGAATCGGGTGAACCGGTTCACAAACCGAGCGAGTCATTTATTAGGCTAATTGTATTCAGACTCACTGAACCGAGAGCCGACTCGTAATTAGCCGAGAATCGAGTGAACTGATAGACTTATTAAAAAGCATTTGAACATGTACCAGCTTGAGATTTTACGATTTTAAGGCCCGATTTCACAAACGGGGCTTAGATTAAGCCAGGACTAGGCATTCGTTTAATTAAGATATTTAAGCAACTTTTCCAAAGATGCCTTATACGAAAATATTACAGGTGTGCATCTGAACACAGAACAATGACACTGACATGTTTTAAGATATGTCAGAGCGAGATATTTTCATCTGAGACAGCTCAAACATGCAATTTAGTCTGGGACTAGCTTAAGCCTGGTCTGTGAAACTGGGGGGTAATGTATTAAACCATTTAAATATACACTGTATAAAAAGTTTCTGAACATGAACATTTTAACTGCGTCTATAGTACTGAGGAGAACATACAGCTGCTTATAAGGTGTATAATAAGATATTATGAATGCTGTTATGATACTAATATTAGCAATACTAATTACAAGTTTCAAATAAAATGTAATCTTATGTTACAAAAAAAAAAATAGTTGTGTTATAAATGACGATTAAGCAATTTATCGAATTTCGGGAGAACCATGAACGAACAATCGCAGCTGCTATCAATCTCATTGTTATTAAATACCCCTCAATTCCTCTTCTCTGCTTCTGCGTTTTTGTCTTCCACTGCCGTCCCCTTCCACCACCTAAGCTACAGCCCATTTAGGGGAACGGTCTGACGTTGCCCCGTTCTCCACTTCCTGCAGAGGGCTTGCAGGGTCCTAGCCAGGCTCCGAGCATCTGTTAACGCCAGCCTCCTAGGGGTAAACCTCCTTGGGCTCGGGGCCACCGTGCTCCCTGCCTGTCCCCTGGACAGACCGCCAAACAAGCCATTTTATCGCAGAGGAAGAGAACTAGTGAAATGTAAAAATAAAAGGTTTTCTTAAACCTCTCAAAGTACAGTCGGTGTTGGATTGGCTCAACAGCTGATCCTTGGTGGTTGCAAACTGCCTTAAATAACAAAGTCTCCTCTCCACAGGAGATGCCACCCAGATTTATCACACAGATCACAGATCTCACCAGAGAATTGTTGGCCCCTATCTAAACCCTGCAGAATCTGAATCCATGGATCTGAATCAAAGTCAAGCTAAAGACAGCGGAGACATGATTAGGAAACGTTTGAATATTATTTTAAACAAACACCGGCTCAAATTAGCAGTCTTATCAGCTGAATTGTCTGTCATCTTCCTCTGTCATCCAGCTTAATATTTTTTGCAAACAGAGCAGGTGAGAGAGAAGAGGAGATTGTCTCGCTTGTAATTAGTATACTGAATGATTGCCAGAATGCAGTAATTTGGCTCTCTCAGTTTGAACGGATTATCCTTGATTTGTTGATAAGTGTGATTTTAACAGATTGTGCTTCTTTCTCACACACATACTGTCGTTCCCTCTTTTACACACACACACACACACACTATCTTGTCAGGTATTAGCTTTAGTTAAGCCATTTTTGAAGACTGGGCTCAGTAGAAATCTACTTAAATTATACCATAAATTAAAGTACACACACACACAAACACAGACACACACACACACACGCACGCACACACACACACACACACCTCCAGTATTGGTGTATGTGTGTGCAAACGTATATGTATATATATGTATTTTTTTTTCTTTCTTTTTTTTCTTCACTGAAGAAATTCTAGTACATTCAACAAAACCAATTGACATGTATAATTATTTTATTATTAGTAGTAATAATAAATGCAGACTTCAAGTAAAATATAATTACAATACATTTCTTGAGAAGAAAAAAAAAAGGTAAAAATGTTCCAATAAAAAATATTTTTGCATTTAATGACCGGTTTCATTGTGACAGTTTACCGTACATCTTGAAGAATGACAACATGTCCAGTACTGTATTTCCCCCCCCCTCTTGTAATAATGATCGGTATATGTTCAATAGCTTTAAGGGATGTGTCTACATAAATCAAAATAAACCACCTCCGAGAAATCTTCCCATATTCTGAATTAGTAACTCAGATCGTATTTAAAAACCAAAAACTTGACAAAAAACGACAAAACAACAGTGCATTGTCTGAACAGTGTTTGATTCTTTGATCTTTTCTTTGTCAGTGATAATGACTACCGTATCGGGCATGTGTGTCTGTTTACAAGGTCATTATCTGACTTACCACTATGACGTGACACCTTCGGCCATCTACAGCATGCTTTTGCACTGCGTATAAGGATGATTGCCTGACGGCAGCGACGACGTGCGTGCATTGGAGGGGGGGCTTTGTCTTGCCTTTGAAGAATAGCACCGAAGGCCTGCTGAGATTAAAAGGTGGCCTTTGCATTTCCATTATTCAGTTGGTACCCTGCATTTTGTTTTCAACCCCAAAAAACATGCACTGACATCAAAGGGAAAATGAAGGAAGAAGTGGAAAAGAACAAGGCATTCCAAAGAATAGATGTTGCATTTATGTATTTCATTATCAAGGCCTCGGATATCCAACAAGGTTGTTTCCTCTGTGTCGATTACACCATTAGAGTGTTTAGGTTATATTGGGATCCACGAAAAACACCAGGGTTTCATGTGTCGTTCCCTCGTACCCCTGCCCTGCGCTCCGCGTCTTTGAAGTAAGCCCACGCCCGTCTCGGTCCCTCAAGACTTGGATTGTGTTTGACATGTAAACTCCATCTCTCTGAATCAGGCCTTATCCAAACACAAACAGCCAACATTAGACACCGCACAAACATGCTTGTCTGGTGGCACACACTGTTATCGCTTGTCGGCCAAATGTCGAGACACTGAAGCTGATGATACATGGTGCAATGATTCCAGCAGTCTTGCCAGGCTGCATTGCAAAATTCGGCCGGGTATTTTAGGCTTATAGTAGCATTTTAGGGCAATGCCAAGTGTGTTACTACTGTGCAAATTGCTTGGCCTGTATTTGTGACATTGCCTAGTAAAAATAGTCTAAAACCCCTGGCCAACTAGTGATGCTGACCCTAAAATGCCTTAGAATCATGTACTGTATTTCCTAGAATGCAATGAGCTTATCTGCACAGTGGCACTTAGAATCATCACTTCACAGACCTGCTGAACTAAGGAGCTAGAAAAACTTTCAATTTTGTCGTTTGAATTTTGTACAATTTAGTTCTAGATGTGATGTTTAACAACAGTTGTTTTTATGCTGTTTTAGAAATGTCAGTTTATTTGAATTGTGGCCTTTTTATAATTTTGAATCGAATTTTGTACATTTTAATTTAACAACATGGTATTTTTTGGCGTTTCGAGTAAGAATTTTGATGCCGCATTTGACACGAAAGAAATAGATTTTGTGCTGTTTTATATATTTCAACTGTGTAAATTTGATTTTGTGCATTTAAATTTTATTTCTGACATGGAAACATGGAAATTTTGTGTCGTATTTCATCGTTTTAAATTAGAACTTTGTACGTTTGACATCGTGACATTTGATTTTTGTGACAGATGTCATTTTTTTACATTTTAATATGAATTAAATTTTAAATTTTACATAACAAATATCTGTATACATATGTGATCTTCAAATTTGATCTTTGCAACATGGACGCTTGACCTTTGGCCTTCGGGGCTTGAATTGTAAAATATGAAGGTTCACAGTTTCCTCATCAGAAATCTGCAATGTTCTAAGCTGCATATGGCCAATTTCACCTCAAATGTAGTATATCCTCTTCAGTTCGAAATGATCAAATATGCTAAATATTGCGACAGCAATTCAAATGAACAACATAATTTTCGTAATACAAACTACATACATTTTGTCAGTTGTCTAGGTCCATACTTGACCAACTCCCAGCATGCATCTCTTCCCCTGAACGTCTCTGGATAGCAGCTCTTCATGGCTGTGAACGGGTTATTACTGGCATCGCCACATTTCATTGGAGGACATTAATATCTGTCATGCGTGCACACCCCAGCTCCCCACTTCATTTATTCAGCTCGCTTTTGGATTTAATTACGTCTCCAGCCTTCCTCCAGCAAGCTTGCACCAATTATTCTCTAAAACAATGAAGAATTCATTTACACCTGTTGTCAAATAGATTTTTTTGAGGTGGGGGGAGAGAAGAGTTTAGACGATAATTAAGCCATCATTACATATGATGATTAATGGCAGGCTATTTTTCACATTCTCACTTGCTCTCTTCCTTCCTATTTTTCATTTTTTCTCCCCCCTCTAACTGGCAATTCAAAAAAAAATCTCATCCTTCCACCTCTGCACCTTGGATACACTTCTCATCATGTCCCAGAAGGCCTTTTTTTATTCATTCCTAAGAATGGTTTCCCTTCATTATTTTCGTCCTATGTCTCTTTGACACATTGCGGCGTACAAGCACAAAGGCGTGACATCAGCTGGCACCGTGATCCCGCAGTAAACTTATCTACTCTTTGACAGCTCTAAATGTTGCGTGAATGCATTATCGGCGAATACCTTCATAAAAGTATTTGTTAAACTGTACGTCCTGACAATGAGGTGAACCTCGGGTCATGTCGGCATATGTTCGCGCTCTCATCTTGTTTTCCTGTCTTTTTAGTGTTGAAATGAAGGGAGCCATTAGTTTGTTTCTGACTGGGATCTAAAACAGGCTAATCTGCCTCATTAGAAAGACAGAGGTGTATGTGCAAACGCAGCGGAGGGGAGAACAAAGAGTGGAGGTGGAGAGAAGCGTGGGAGACAGTGGTCTGGAGTAATCCTTATTCCCATATGATTCCAGATCAGATGAAAATTGCGCAAATATTTGGGGGAGAAATTGCCAGCTTGCTTGTGTGGCGTTGAGATGAATCCGACACGGCTGTGACAATTACCATAGGTAATTGGCAAAAACACACACCGCACACACTTCTGAAGTAAGCAGCAGGTGAAAATCATCCAATTACAGCCGAGGATGTGGACTGTATATGTTTACTTTATGTGATCTTATTAGCATTTATTTGTACATTTGTCTTGATAAATAACTTATTGTTAAAGCTCTTATTGGTTTGACACACATGTTGTATTCATATTTGGCCAGAGACTGTAAAATATCAACATATTGCCCGTATGTAAAATATAAAAAAAATAAATGTGCACATACAGTATGCATTCCAAAACATTGGGCCTTAACCAATTCAGATGATACTAATATGTAAACATTATGCAGTAACATGGTACTTATATGTACCTTTAAGTGCTAATATGTAGAGCTGCACAATTCTGAAGAAACTGAGAATCTTTTTTTTTAAAAGAGATTATGAGTCTCTCATTACTATGAATAGATAACTAATGCAATTTAATAGGCTTTGACAAAATTTTAAATGCAGCAGTCTATTTAAAATATCTAAGTATTTGAATAAATTATTTAAAAACATCAGTTTAAATGAATAATTCAGATACTTCAAAGACTTGTCTGGATGAATCAGCATTTTGAGCAAATCTTATGAATGAATTATTCAATGACTCTCTAATAAAGACGAATCTCTTTAATAGTCTTTTTTGTATATTCGCCTTATTGTACATTATTAGTCTTATCTGTATTTTATGAAACTATTAAATGGGACTTTGTTTATTTGTTAAAATCCCATCTAAAACCTTAGTTTTAAAAGCTGTCAGTATGTTGACATGGTGTGGTTTAGTGTCTTTATGAGAAACGTACCAGTGGCAGTTCTTGCTCACCTAGATGAGATCAGACATGGTAGACGAAAAAAATAAATAAAACACTTCACAACCTACAACAATGAACGAGATCAACCTGATATGCACTAAAGACAATGTAGACAGATTATATTAAAGATTCTGACAGACTTCATAATGAAGCACTGGAGTATTTCATCCTTCTCCGTTCCTTCTGGGAAAATTGTCTAATCATCTTGAATTGTCTTAAATTAGTGAGCAACCGAGAAAAAAGGTCTGAAACGCTTATATCCTGTGACGACTTTGGCAGAAATCTACTTTTCCGCCCGGTTGAGTTTCTCTCACAATGTGCTTGTGGATGTCAGGAAGAAGTGCTTAAGAACTTTTAGCTATGCGACCGATTACCTGGCCAACTTTAAGGTGTTCCTGTCCTATCTCTGAGCCCAAGGGAGGGATTTAGCTCAGATTGGAAAATCTAATATTTTCTTCAAATAGAAATCAAATAGAAGTCACCGCACAACCTTTGTGTGGCTGAGCCAGGGAAGATGATACAATGCTGACCCTTGGCTGACAGGGAGTGCAGAGTTAAACGTCTTTGATCTAGAGAGCAGCCACTCACCGCTTGTGTGTGTGTGTGTGTGAGGGTAGATGAAAATAATTGAAAGCAGAAAGCTTAGTTGAGCTTTCATTGAGATGTCTGAAAACTCTCTGATGGTTAATGACATATTCTATTTGATAATGTGTTCTAGATAATTTTACCCAGGGGCACCTTGCACCTGTTTTTTAAGGGTGTGCCAGTGGCAATTCTGTCTCACTCAGTGCCCTAAATGAGACCAGGTACAAAAAAAACAACTCGAGGAACATGGTTTCTGTACATCATTATTATTATTTTACTGGACTGTTCAAATTCAGACATTTTTGTCTAGTTATTTTTTCAAGTTGTGGCCAAGTTATGATATTTATCTCAATTATGACTAGGGATGCTCATTTCGGTTATTTCTCGTAACCAACAACCGACGCGCGATAACCGATTATTAACCGATTAACTAACAACATTATTTTATATGAGAATTGAATTCAATTAGAAAGGATAAGCGCCTGTGACCCGTTAAAAACAGTAATATTTGTTTTCTGCGGATTCATTGTAGATGCGCAAAAACTAGCAAACAACAGAACACGAAGAAAACGAAAGAAAAAAAGATAGCAACAGTGACCCAATTAATATCAACCACGGCAACGTCCACTAAACTAAGTCTTACCACTTTCTGACATGACAGGAGTCCAATCGAGGCGCAAGTTCTTTCATCAAACCTTCATTAACCGACAGCAGCTTTGCGCGGAGAGCGGAGCATATGAATCGCGCACAGAGCACAAAACTGACGAGAGCGGCTCCGGTGGAAAACTGACGAGATCTAATCAATCTTTCAGATGACACGCAGCTAATTTCTCCATCACTATAAGTTATATAACACCCGGTAGAAGCGCGTTTGTGCAGCAGAGCGGCTCTCCTGTTCCGTTCACACAGCGCATGTGTTCTTGAACGCGGTTGGGAGTCCTGAACATTTCCAGGTGAGTTCCGTTACAAAACGCGGTCGTCACTCCCTGTATTAGGACTCAACAACTGTGTTCTGCTGCTGTGTGGATGTCGCCAATAAAATGCCATTTTTTGTCCACAATTTTATAAAGGCTTTGAGTAGGTAAAATACTGACTTTTAATGCTGACTTTTAAACCGAACACACTGATAACACACTGGAAGGTCTCCCTCCTCTTTAGCCCAGAGGACACAATGTCGGTGATTTTAAACAAAAATGCCAAATTTGAACTCGTCTGATCATAGAATGTTTTTTCAATTTGAAACGGTCCATTTTAAGTGACCATGTTCACATATGCCTTCCTTTTTGCATGATAGAGCATCCGCAGATGACACAGACAATTATGTTTACCGACAGTAGTTTGCAGAAGTATTCCTGGGCCCATTTAGTAATGTCAATGACAGAATCATGCCGATGAGGGATGCAGTGTCATCTCAGGTCCCAAAGACCACAGAGATCCAACAAAGATCACTTCTGAGCACTTCTGGAGATTTCTCCAGTTTCACTGATTTTTTTTTTATTCTTAAGTTATGGA
Source organism: Enteromius treurensis (assembly GCA_032275025.1). NCBI lineage: Eukaryota > Metazoa > Chordata > Actinopteri > Cypriniformes > Cyprinidae > Enteromius > Enteromius treurensis. Next base: position 5,017,967 of record JAUCMU010000001.1, read on the forward strand.
CTGTACACGATATTTGCAAAGCCTTTGCAATTTGACATTTAGGAATGTGTTTTTTTACATTATTTACCTTTTTTTACAGTATTCCTCATTTTACAGTCCATTTGAGCCTCTGCTCATCTTTACTTCTGAGAGACTCTGGCTCTCTAAAACATTCCTTTTATAGCGAATCAGTCAATTAACTTAATT
>JAUCMU010000001.1:5018252-5032627 GCA_032275025.1 Enteromius treurensis
TATATATATATATATATATATATATCAATTGTTTTTATGTTATCATGACTGCAAGAATGATTTGGAACACATTAAATCGCAACAAAGGTTCATTATTTCATCAAACAGCATAATTAATACAATTTCGAAAAAAAGCAGCTGGCTACTTTTACACTTGCACAGATAATTTCAGCATGTCATAACGTGAGGATTTCATAACGTGAAGTCACGTGGTGACTTAATTAAACAATGACGTAAAATCATATTTGAGACAATGATTTGAACTGATTCTTTGAAATGAACTGTTTGATAGAATCGATTCGCGGAAATGAGTTGTTGACTTTCCGTGATCACACGCAGAGCGTCAAATAAAGTTTGGGGTTGTCAGCATAGACTTAATGGTCAAGAACTCGCATTCCTTCACACCATATCTGCCAGGATGGGCTTTAGGCTCGTGTTTTCTGGGTTCAATTGCACCCTGCTTACAGCCAGCACATAATTCCGCATGTCTTCTGATACTCCTAAACTTTAGAGGATCCAGTTATTTTCCCATTCAGACCAAACCCTCTCTTGAATAGCATAACTTTTCAGTTTCTGTCTACGTAAGCTTAAGTAAAACATACATTAAAAATACGTATGGTAATTGTTCACTGCCTAAAAGCTGACCCTGCATTTAGTAACTAGATGCTTAAACCGTCTAAATAGCCTCAGGGGAAAGTGAGTAGGCCTACCTTTGAAAGCTCATCATCAAATGAAGTGTCGACCAAACTGTGGGACAATACTGCTCTCTGCTGGTCTTCTAATTTGTAGTTTAATTTATCTTCTGTAGGCCCCTATGTTGATTCCACAAAGTGTTTGAGGTACCAGACCTTAGTTGCATCGGATGTGGAAGCAAAATAAATAGCTATTTTGTAAAACACCGGCTAGTCTTTCCTTTTGAATAATTAGCAGAACCGATTCAGTTACCTTTTTACAAACACTTGGGCAGTGTTTTGACGCCCTCTCTTGGACATTGTCGAAGCCAGCCCTTTAAAATACCAAGACCATGAGACTCAAGTGTAGTTTGACTTCTCAATGTTCGATTTAATAGCAAGGTATATTGCATTATAAATCTTCCAAATACAACTGAGAAAAAAATGCATTTATGAAATACTGCAATACAGATTTAGTACAAACATGAAATGATGGAAAAAAATAAACACTTTTTTTTTATTCAAAAACTTGTGCAGGGTCACGTCCTCACAAATATAAACAAAACGGCTTATGAATTCTATGTCCTATATTAACATTTTAGCATTTCGAAAATGATATGCTTGTATATATGCAGAACGCAAAGTTGTTGCAAATACTGCTAACGTAGCAAACTGAGAAGTTTGTTCAAATATTTATGCAGAGAGGAAGAAAGTTGCACCATAAAATGAGGCTCTTGAAGTGCAGTTGTTCAGCATATATAATGTTCAATGGGGAAACCATCGAGTATTTGAGCCAAAGTTTTGCTTACTAACAATTTGAAAGAGATAAGAGAGAAATCTCTGATGTTTTTAAAGATAACACAAAGACTCTTGAGAGTTATGCCTTTTCAGCAAGGCTATTACAATGTTGTTGTTTTTTTAATACTATTGTTTTCTTGATTGTTTGTATGTTTTATAAAGCACATCAACCATTTTAAAACCCCACTTTTTCCTCTTTTCACGTTTTCCATTCATGTGAATATGAATCCAATTTTACAGTATCAGCCTGATTATGTGCACAAATACCTTCCCCTTATATTCCTTTACATTCAAGAAACAAAACCAGATCGGCTAAGAGGTAAAGAAAGACATGTCAAACTGTCCTTCCGAATGAGAAAGAGTGCAGTATTGTACAGGGCTGAGTTATAGTCGCTGAGAGGTCCTATAGTGTGCTTGTTCTCCAGTCTTGGAAAGAAGGAAACGCTGTCCTCCTCATATTTCGTCTAGGTATAGGGTCACACTTGCAGCCTCTCTCTCAGCAGGAAGAGGCACTGATCTTCTCTGATACCTCAAGATCTGATTTGGCGACAAGAAACCGGAGCCGTCCTCCCCCCAGACGAATCAAATCCACAGCACTGTGAGAGACAGACAGAGCGGGATTCAAATGTCAGGGTTAAAAGAACACATTTATATTGCAGAGGATCATGCATGGTGAAAATGTTGCGTTAACACTTTGATTGCAAACATTATCCGCTAGCCGATGATGTATATAGAGCGCTGACCTCTGGTAGTCTGCGCCAATGAGACTGGTCCCATTCACTGCCAGGATTCTGTCACCAATGCACAGTCGCCCATCTGCAGCAGCTGGTCCATCTGGAATCAGTGTCCTGATGTAGATTCCCGGAGAGTTCAGAGGAGTATGCTGTGTATAGAGAGAATGAGAAAACGGAGACCTATTTTTTGCCTTCCTCTTAAATATCATAATATCAATCTGAATTTTGTGCAAAATCTGTCAAGTCAATAGAAACTGATCAGCACAAAATGTAAAAATGTTTTGCTGTTTTAGAATAAAAGTGAGGGTCTATAAATGCTGTATATAAAATTAAAAAAAATTCTCTTAACTTATCAATTGATTATTAGTGAGCTTTTCACAATTAGGCTAAATATAAAGAAGATAGTGTTTTTACAATACCCAGACATGCTTATTGTACGCTTCCTTACACTTTCAAAGTGAAATGAGAGGGACTTTTTAGATTGATCCGAAACACAATATCATTTTAGAAATATTTTATTACATTGGTTGTTGCACGTTTTGCAGGAGTTTGGAAATGAAATGTCCAGTGAGCAGAGCTGTTCAATTTCTTGTGAAACAGGCAAGCATGAATGTGGCAACATTTTGTTATGTTGATTGCTGTATGTATAATGGCAGTTGATGTGATATGTCCGATATGTCAGTGGAGCTAAAAGGTTAAAGGAATAGTTCACCCAAAAATGAAAGTTTGTAACCAGGCTGTTTTGGGTCACCAGTGACCCTAATATTCTTTTTTTTTTTCTACTGTGGAAGTCAGTGGTGACCCAAAACAGCCAGTTCTTCAAAATATCTTAGTGTTTGGCAGAACAAAGAAATTCATACAGGTTTGGAACTACTTGAGGGTGAGTAAATCATGACAGAATTTTGAATTTTGGGTGAACTGTCCCTTTAAGGCTCTATTGCATTTTAAAAGTGTAATAACTAATGGTGTAAAAAAAATCAAAATGAAATAAAAACACATTTGCTAAAGCAACCACAGAGATTTTGCTCGCTCCTTCAAGTATTTGAGCTCTTTTATCAGGACTTGTGTTATTCGAGACTCTTGCCAAAATGCAGTGCTATGCTGTACCGGGTGAGCTACTGAGCAAGTTTATTGCATCAGAAAAGCCATTACTATGGAGCTTTAATGTGATTAAAATGTCAAAATCAATGTTACAAATCATGCAGGATGCTTTTTTTTTCTTTTCTCAAAATCTTTAGTATTGAAAAGGAACCAAACATAAACGAGGCTTTCTTTTTTTGAAAATATATTTTGTGTGAAAAGCAGTAATATTTGTTGTTTTATTACCACTAGTGACATTGTAGTTGATTTTATGAAGGGTTAAGGTGGTGTTAACTACAGTGTACTTAAAAGTAAATTGTATTTTGTACAGTGTACACTGTTTTGTCAGATGTACAGACATGTCCACTCTCAGAAATAAAGATACAAAAGTTGTCGCTGGTGTAGTACCTTTTAAAAAGGTACACTTTTGTACCTATTACGATCATAGAAAGGGCTTATAGTTCTATTAGTACATTTAAGTAATTTATGAACATGCTTTAGAAAAAAAAATCATTACTGCAGTGCATTCAAAGAAAAAACAAAGGCACTGACATGATCAGTCAGTTTAAGTTTCTTTTAGTTGAAACAGCACAGATTTGTCTGTGTCTGTGAAACCTACACAGGTACTAATATGTACCAAAATTGACCATTTAGAACATGCCTTTTGAAGAGGTTCTGCCCCAGTGAGAGCTTTTGTGCCTTTATTTCTAGAGACACATTTTCCCCCCAATGAGCCTATTAGGTCCAGGTTTTGCAACAAATCTATATCGTTATGGGTTTTATTCATAGAACATTGAACGCCAGTGTTAAATTTCAGCAGAACAATAGACTCACAAGCCCATCGATAAGTCCCATTCCCAGGCCGTAAGGTCCTTTATCCAGGTCCACTACAAAGACGGAACAGATATCATCAGAGTTTGGGGCCAGATGAGAGACAGGGACAGGGAAAGGAAAACCACAACCACTCAAAGGGCCTGGAGTGGGGCAGGGATAAACAAACAAACACACACAGGACTCATTGGATGCACACACAGACTCTACACACAGACTCCGTAGTCAGGCCAATAAACAAAATCAATATGTTCTCAATGGGAAAACGCATCTGCTGCACATGCAAACCAAGTTATTAAATGATGCAGAGAGCAAACACGTAGAAAACTGACAGAACTATACACAGAGAAATCTGAACACATGCATTCACACATAAACTCATTCAAGTGAAATAAAAGAAATGTATACAAATCAGACATGATTATATGTCTGTCATTGTATAATCAAAACTACCATGTGCAAACACTAACAGAGTCTTTCCTACTACACAGTACACTTTCATGTCTGCATTATGTCCCAAATTTAACTTAAATATCTCATTCATGTTCATTTACCACAATTAAGAAAATATAGCAGTAATTTTGTTACTCGATTGTCCTCACTTTCTATCATTTAAATCATTCATAATGTGGCTTTAATGTTTCGTAATGTGCCTTTAAGAAAAGTCAGCTCTTTAATGATGACATCATGCTCCAGAAAGTGATATACTAGTAAGTAAAAGTATTAATAATGGATTTAATGAATGGTGTGATTTATTTCGGTATTAGTTTGTCTGAAAAAAAAAAAAACACTTCCAGCTTGATCAGTTGCTATGATCATTCAAAATATACTTCTGAATATCAGAAATATCAGAATTAATGGTCAATAGTCCCTATCCTGTTGATGATGGAAACATTTTCTTGACAAATCCAGTTAAACATAAAAAAATAACATTCAACAGTTTAAACAGCTGATAAAACATCACAAAACCTTTTTTAACACAAGACATTAACTGAGTGGTGTGGATTATTGTGATGTTTTTATCAGCTGTTTATACTCTCATTCTGAAGGCTCCCATTCACTGCAGAGGATCCAATGGTGAGCAAGTGAAGTAATACTAAATTTCTCCAAATCCTTTTTGATGAGCATCTACATTTTGAACGTATGTTAAAAATAAGCAAATGCTCATTATTCCTTAAAGTAAAAGCATGTTTAAACTCCAAAATAATCTTCATATGTGTGTACTGTATAACAGGAATGACCCAAGAGAACACACACATCCACGACCCAAAAGGCGTTTTTGACTTGCCTTCAATGCCATTGCTGATGAAGCCATTGATTTTCTTGTGCTCTGGAGTTGAACGCATGCAACCATTGGATTTAGTGTGAGAGTGTGTATGTGTGTGCTCTTGTGAAGCATGCTCAGGGTAGTGGGCAGGATTGGACTGTGTGTTGGAGTGTATATACGTGTGTTCCGGATAGAGGGGCGTATTAGGTGGAGTCAGTATACAGGAAGAGTCTGTCGCTTGGGTTTGGTTGGCGTAACGGATGCCGGTCCCGTTTCTGTAGTGAATGCTATGCGGCGGCTTGTCTCTGGGTCGTTCCTCGGCTCCAGCTCCCTCTCCTCTTCCTCCAAGACCCGCCGAGGAGCCCCGTACCTCCCCCTCTCCCTCGCCACGCAAAGGAGGAGCTGGATGTGGACTGGAGTGAGGCTGAGAAGGCTCACGCTGGAGAACCGAATTACCAAGTTATCATCATTTTATTAAGATCTATATTTTCTCACAGAGCAAAGCAGAAGTGGACAACACTTAATAAAAATAAAAAAAGTTTTTTGTCAGTTATTTCCGTGTTGGTGTATTTAAAAAAAGAGAATGCTATGGTGAGATAAAAAAAAAAAAAGAAGAATTTTAAAAATGTGTAAAAGGACTTTATATTTATATTATTTTGCACAATAATTTGAAAACACAGTCACCCCACAGATAAAATTAATATGTGACCCTGGACCACAAAAAAGTTTTAATTTTGCAAGAGTATATTTGTAGCAATAGCCAAAAATACATTTTATGGGTCAAAATTATCAATTTTATTTTTATGCCAAAAATCATTAAGTAAAGATCATGTTCCATTAAGATATTTTGTACATTCCCTAACGTAAATATATATCAAAACCTCAATATTTTAACTTTATTGTATTTGATTTTGTTTTATTATATATATATATATATATATATATATATTGCACCCTCAGATTGCAGATTTTCAAATCTCAGCCAGATTTGTCCTATCCTAACAAACCATGAATCAATGGAAAGCATATTTATTCAGCTTTCAGCTTTCAACATCAGATTAATTGACATGTAAGGTTTTGTAATCCAGTGTCACATATGGTGACCACCATATAAATTAATTGGATTGGGTGCCCTCTGATGGAAACCCACAGTATATTGGAGAAGTTTTATTATCTTTATATTTTTTATGATCTACCTGTGTTATAAAAAGAAAGGTGTTTTGTTAAAGGGTATTTAATAGGGATGTGCTGCACGACTAGTTGAAAGATAAATCAACACTGAGTACTCTGGTGGAGGAAGAATTATACCATATGGCAATTAAACTGATGACAGAAACAAATAAACAATGAAATAAGGCTTGGGTAATCTGTAAACAATGTCGCAACACTGGACAATTTGCAGCGTTTCTTTGTAGACTGACTCACACATGGCCATAATTTAGCCGGCAGCTCCTAATTAAGCAGCTAATCTCGTAATCCGATTAAGAATGACTCTCATGTCTAGAATTTAAATCTTAGTGTTCTGAGCTACAGTCCTTAAGCTAGTTCACATTTTTTAAGAATGACTAGCAAAAGCCAGATGCTGATGAATATATCTTAATAATAATGTAAGGACCATGTGACTCTGAATACTGGAGTATTGGCTGCTAAAAAACAAATCAGTTTTGCCCTCACAGGAATTGAATACGCTTTAAACACAGTAAAAAAAGAAAACAGTTATGTTAAGATATTACTGTTTTTACTGTACGTTTGATAAAACAAAAGCAGCCTTGGAAAGAAAAATACATTTTTCCAAAATAAGTTCAAAACACTTTTAAAGGGGTCTTCTTTAAAAAAAAAAATCATAAAAATTAGAAACAGAAATAGCCTTTTTTCTTTGCTTGAACATTTGGATGGCATTACGCAAATATTTCCACATCGCGACACACGCATGTGGGTGCATGTTTTCATGAGGTGCTTTAGCCTTTTCTGGATCAGCCTTCTTTTTTAGATATAATAAATCCTTTTGTGGGAGACTTTGTAACTAAAAAGTCATATACATGCACAATATACATAACACACTAAAGAGAAATCGTATCATATGACCCTTTTAACCAGTAGCGTTTTATTAGTGTCTTCTTGAATATTTTACCTGGGAATCCTGACGGTCTGCACAGCCATTAGAAGGATGGGTTTTGGAGCGAAGACCCCAAACGAAATGCCTGACATAAAGTAGTTGGCGGTATATACTGTCCTCCACACTGTCACTCTGCAGGTTCACCTTGAATCCAGCGCTCGGCAGCACAATCGGAGGGTGGTTCTCAAAACTCTCCAGCAGATCAACTATCAAAAAGATGCATATGCATAATGTGCACAAAGTCTCTGGAAATCAAATCGACAGTACTCATTTAGTTTCTTTAATGCGTCCACCTGTTCTGTAGATATACGACTCATCTTCGCTGCTTGGTTGCCAGATTGGTAGAGGACCGAGCTCCGCCATGAGCTGGTACTGTGTGAGGATTCTGTGAAGCTGCACAGGCTTCAGTGATGGATGCTCTGCACACAGAGCTTTCCAACTCATCTACAAACACATTGGGTATCCACAAACAGATTGAATATTATTTGTAGAACCCGATTTACTATATGAAACAGATATGAACTGTGTTACCTGTGAAAGCTGTTGTGGGGGCGTGGCCAGGATGCTCACAGTGCTACAGAACTTGGCAAAGAATTTCTGGACGAGATGACTGTGGCCTGCTCCTTTAGCCCAGTCCAGTAGCATCTTCACACTAGCCTGGATCTGCAGGACCCGAGAACGCTGAAACCAGCCACGCGCGGGGCCTAAAAACACATGGATGTATATGAAAACACTAAACCCACACTTTTCAGAATCATGGCGTACTGTAACTGGTTATGAAATGAAGATGGTTCCAGGGAATAGTCACAGTTTCTTAGAGTATAACATGTCAAACTGTGTGAGTGTAAGAAGGTGTTTGTGTGTAAGACTAGCTCTGAGCCTCTGTCTGTTATAACCTAAAGAGGATTACGGGTGTCTGGAGAAATAATCTTCACCTGACAAAGAGTAATGCACACAAAAACGACATATGTTTCGCACTACCCTTTAAAAAAGGAAACTGGTACTGGGTTTGTAACAAACAATACTAACAACATAATTCCAAAAACAACTATGGTCATTAAATATACTGGATTTAAACATACACTACTGTTCAAAAGTTAGGATGCATTCAATTGATCAAAAGTGATAGTAAAGATATAACTTTTAATGTTATTTTAATATAATACTTAAAATAAATGATGTTCTTTAGAATTTTCCTAGTTTTCCGAATGAATGAATTAATTAATATTTTGCAGCACAACTGGTTTTAATTTTTTGATAATAATTATGTATAACTAAAAATTACGTTTTGCCATCATAGAAATAAATGTAATTTAAAATGATATATTCAAACAGGAAATGGTTATTTTAAATTGTAATAATCTATCATAATACTACACTTTTAATGTGTTTTTGATCAAATAAATGGTCATTTTAGTATACTTACATTTTTAACTAATAATAATCTCACTTAAAAGCCATCCCTCATATATTAATCAATTACTGAATGAATATTGAATTAATCTTAAAGTCAAGCAAGTGAACAATGGCTTGCTATATATCTTTGTAATTGTGCTATTGTTGTATTAGAAGAGAATCCTGGACATTCTGCTGAATATTTATTGTCATGTAAAAAATAAATTAATTAATCATATATTTATAAAATAAATACATTTATAAAGTATATTGAATATGTATTCCCTAAGAACTGATTGAGAAAGTGCTTTGGCTGACAATTTAGAGTATCTACTGTACAACACTAGAGGGCAGAATAAATACTTGGTTGCAATTTATCAGTTTCCATTCTTACATCTTTTTTTTTTTTTCATGATTTGTAACCGCTTTCACCTCTTTTCTTCTGCCTGCAATTGCTGACAAAATACCTAGGTCCTGTCGTTGCCATAGCAGCATGCTTAATGAAAATATATGACAGTAATACTTGAGTGTGTCTCCTGAGTCTGTGTGTGTGCTACACAGAAATCATACAGGGGAAAAAAAATTCAACAAAAATTGCACAAACCTTTATCGATGAGTTGATTGAAGAGTGAGACGTTGGTGAAGAAGAAGAGGTAGGCAAACATTTGACTCTGAATCTCTGAATGGACCTGGTACTGTTGCAGCAGGTCTGATGTAGTCTGAAACACACTCACCACCCTGCGCACCGCCTCTGGTATCACACACACAGCACACACACACACTCCAACAGCCCGCCGGCACTGCTCTGATGCAGACTCCGTCCCAAACGGGTTACAGTCCAACAGCCCAGGTAGCACAACATACAAGGTCTGAAATGTAAAGAACAGCCACTTGTTATAATAACAGGAATAACCAGACACCTACAGATACACGTTATCTATAGAGCTGTCAATTTAATGTATTATTTATTATAGATAAAATTGTCTCCAATGACATTGATTAAAAATACAGTAAAAACAATAATATTGTAAAATATTATTACAATTTAAAATGAAAAATATGTGTTTTTTCATTTCATTTTATTTCAATATGTATAATGTTATGTTATTCATTTCTGTGATGGGAAAGACAATGAGAACTGAGGTGGAGGAGAAGAAGACCTAAAAACAAGCAAACCAGCAGCGACACACACATTAAATAATTAATTCCCAGCAGCACAGGTAACATCTTACGATGGTGGCGCCACACATATAACGTGACCCTTTACCTTAGTGATATAGTAAACACACTGCTGAAAGGTGTACATGATCACTTCCTCTAGTACGGTCATAGCTTCTTCGTTTGCTGATATTGTTGCTGAGAGGAGAGATTCTTTAGATCCTGCTGCAATAAGGAACAGAAAAAATGCAATTAGACCGAATGCATTATTTCTAATCTTTCTAATCCTCCTGTCTATTTAGTGTTTTTAATTTTGTCAGTATTGGGCCCAATAGACCCATGCAGAGTGTGTTTAATACCTTTATCATCCATGAGCTCGATAGTCTGCATGTACGCAGGTGATTTCTGCTGGATAAAATACAGTATTTCGATGGCATTGGACATCCAGAAGAAAATGAACTGGAGATCAGGTACTAGGTCTGAGATGCTGAGCAGAGACAGTGAGGCAGGATCTTGACTGGATAAGCACACCAAAACACACATTTATGAGTTTGATTCAGTGAAAATGACTTTAGAATTAGTGACGGCCTATTCAGCACTGCATGACCTTAGAGTGTCACACGTTCAAAGTGCTCACATGTGCGTATTATAAGGAGGAACATGATACTCACTGCTGAGCTTGCTTCTGTGCCAATTCCTTTGTCTTCTCCTGTGAGACACAGACACCGACGGCAATTAATGTCATCAAATTTTGAATAGCTTCACGTGGGAGGTATAATACCTTGGTATCGTTTCTACGTTTTCAGACTTTTCGTCTTTGCTCTTTTCTTTGGCTGGGTAATGTTAGGGCTGACGGCTGACCTTCTAAAATTGGATTTTAATAATTAATGAGTTTAAAGACAGTCATTAAATGCTTCAGGATAGTTTCATGGGACTAGGTTAAAGGGACATTTGCAAATTACACGATTTAACTCATTTTGTAGTGTTTAAATCAACATAAGCAAATGTATTTGTCAACAAAGACAAAAGGGCATGTGAGGTGACTTGCAGTACAGCAGAAAATCAATCAATGTGTCATCTGGGATTTATCATCATCATGCTAATGCTTTTGCTGTGCATTTTATAAATAAAAAACACGCTTGCACTTGGACATTGCAAACATGTATTGTTAATTTTTTTTTTTTAAAGTGTCAAGTAGACAAAAGTTTATTTTTTTTGCCTTTCCATTATTTTCGTCTCCCATACTGAAATACAATCAGTCTCAGCGAAATGATATCGACTGCAGTGTAACATTTGGAGGAATTGTGGGAAATGTAGTTTGGGTTAAAGTCACAGAGTAGGCCAAACATGAGTATTTGCTGCAAAAAAACAATTTAAACAATACCTTCCTTAAAGGTAAAGTGCATAATTTCCTAAATAGTAATAGCAATAGTTTTATATGGTACAAGCAAATTTAGACAATTAACAACATTGTAATGGACAGTAAAAAATCATTTTGAGATTACAATTAACAGTATTTTCTTTATTTAATGTGATAATTTAATTACTAGAGTTTTTAAAGAATCATTCTAAGTGAGCATTGGATGATTGTAAAAGGAAACCTTAATATAACAATGGTGTGATGAATAAAAGATGTGCTTATTTCCCTGAAAAGTACAATATATCACATATAGGATATTGGATGTTTTTTAAGAATTAAAATTTAAGAATTAGTTTGTTTGAAAATGAAATCGAGAAAACCAATTATAAGAATTGTGGTCACTATGTACTGTAACACTAATTCCTAGTGGTCATGATTTAACTTAAAGGAGGAAACAAATTAATACAATTTTAAAAAATCAAATTTTTTTAATTGTGGCCACAATTTATATTTTATCCTCATGTCATGCTTCATGTCAGATATCAACCAATATGGATCTGCTTCAGTAAATATCCAATAAGGCACCAATATATCAAGCATCCAGTGAAATAAACCTAAAATAACTTTTTAAACATTAAATTTGTATAGAAGCATTTTAGTATGGAAAAAAATAAATAAACACAACAACGATGTGAGTACTAACCCATGCTATGGTCTGAATCCTCTTGGCAATTTTCAGCAATAGTTTACCGAAGCTGCCAGGTGGAAATGTATTAGCTGAGTGCTTGATGCATAGACAAAGCAAATATGCTGGTGTCAGCTTGTGGTCATCTCCGCTCGGCTCAATAAGTGTCAGCACCCGGTTCACCAGCGCATCCTCGTGAGCCCGCTCAAATTCCAGCGCAAGCTTTCGTTTCTGCGTACCTCGTGCAGGGGCCTTTGAGCTGCGCCGAGATGTCACCGGTTCATGTAATACAGCCCCACACATACGACATGCATCCCCTTTCTCAGGCACACCACCTGACTCGTTATCACATAGTCGCGCCAGCGCCCGAAGTCGAGTAAGGGTTTGGACAGGAAGAGGTTTTGCACTTAGTGGGTCCTTGTACAGGAAGATGTAATGAGCACCAAAGGACAGCAAATCCCCGTGACGTAGAGGAGTGGGCCGCTCAATACGCATGAAGTTAACCAGTACATTGCCGTGAGCGACGGGTTCAAGAAGTAATCGCTGGTCCGAGGAAGAGCGCCGTTGCGTTGCACGACGTATTCGGCAGTGAAGTGGAAGCACATCTGGAGATGAGAGGCAGATATTTGGCCGTGCTGATGCTGTTTCCTGACCAACTGTGTGTTGCTCTCGATTCAACAGGTAAACCAGGCAATCCTGGCAAAACAAAAGCAAAGCAAACAATAAAAAAAAAATTGCAATTAAAAAAATAAACCCTTAAAAACATGTAGTATGCTATATTGAAATGTTTGGGGCTGGGACAATTCCATGTTTTTCTTTATGCTCACTGTATTTATTTATTGCAAAAAAAAAAAATGGATAAAGGTAATATTATAGAAAAATATCATTACAGTTTAAAATAACCGTTTCGTAAAATATTATTTACTCCTGTAATAGTGAAGCTGATTTTTAGTTTTAAGTGATATGATCCTTCAGAAATGGTTTTATGATGCTTATTTGGTGCTCAATAATATGGATATAAATATAAAGAATGCTGCTTCCACTTCAAAAGGTCTGCATTTTTATGAATACAAAATTTTACTGGCAGTTTTGATTTATTTAAAGCACCCTTGCTGGATAAATAGTATTAATATCTTAACAAATATTTACTGATTAGATAGATGATTAGTATGATTTACCAAAAATCATGTGAAATTGTGTGTATTTTTACTAATAAGCCACCTTGTAAAATATGTACTAATGGCCATGAGATAGGGCTGGATAGATATGTTTTTGCTTGTACCTGTTGGTTGTACCCTTGAAGGAGCAGCAAGTGTGGTGACTGGTAGAGAGAGTGTTTAACTCCGCCCCCATCTCGTTCTTTACGGGTCTCAGCGTCTCGTGCCGAGCGTGTTCTGATTGGTCCTGGGAGGGTAGAGTAGTAGCGTTTAGGTTCCTCACCAGGCAGACCCACCAAGTTAAGGCTGGTTTCACTGAGGCTGCGGCAGAATGAGGAGCCGTGCTGGAGTGTCATTGTTCCTTTAGCACGGTTTCTTTGTAGCTTCCTTGCTTGAGCATTAATATCTGTCAGGGAGAGAAAACCACTTAGCTAACTGTGACTCACTGCCATTAGCCAAAAACTAACCACATTGAGTTTAATTGAACAGATGAGCTTAACAAAAGATATTGACTCAAAATCGTTTGTCAAAAAAAAGTAAAAATTAAAATATATACCTACAAATATCCAAAAATACATTTAACCTTAAATTGTGCTATCTGTTATTAGAAGTCTTCAGCTATCTTAAATCATGATAATACACACAAGTACATTTAAAGCATAAGAGGACAACAATGCACCAAAAGGAGTGAAAATGGAGGTGAAATGCAAAGTGCAATAAAGATAAACATTTTTAGATTTATAGCATACTAAGTAACCTCATTTTAAACAAAGCAGTTGTATGATATAGAAAACAGTGCATAAGTCTGATACTTATGGAACAGGCAAATACTGGTTAATGATATGGTACATTTGGTGCTTTTTGTAATATCTAAGCTCACATACCCATCTGATGCCTAGAAAATGTCTGCAAAAACATTTTATGTTGTCTGTTCACAAAAGAAAATCATAAAGTCATACAGGTTTGGAATGACATAAGGGTGAGTAAGTGAGGACATTTCTTTAAGGAATTTTAGGCCCTACATTACACTACATGTACATTAAAGTCATGCATTAAAGGTGCCATAGAATGCATTGAGAGAATATTTTAAATTGTTCTCTGATATGTACATAGAAGGTATGTA
>JAUCMU010000001.1:5078490-5095159 GCA_032275025.1 Enteromius treurensis
TTTTGAAAACGATGTTGTGTGCACAATGTTATTATTGAAAACGGAGGGGAAGAAATATTTGTTTCTCTAAATACCCGACTATGTGTAAATGTGGCCTAAGTAATGATAAACGATGGCTTAACACAGTGTTATGCTTTATACAATGCTTAAGTTCACTACGTAGAGGTGTGCCCGATTCGCTTAAAAAAAAAAGTCCACGGTAGTTTTAGTGCACGCTCTGTGGAGCGCTGAAGTGGTAGACCAATCATATAGGACTGTGCCATCTGACCAATTACAGTGAGGGCTCGCGGGAGGGAGGGGTTTAGAGAAACTTTTGTTTCACACGAGTCGTTTACGAATCATTTAGAAACAGGGTAAAATCAAATCTACTTTTGGAGAAAAATAAAGTGTATTTTGACCTTGCATACACATAAACCTGTTTAAGTCACTCATAAAACAATATTAGCCACTTTTAAAATGGCATAATAGGGGCACTTTAAAAACTATTTGCAAAAATGTATTATGAATTGTACTATTCTGACTGTGCCTATAATTTAAATTGGACCCAAACAAAATAATACACTTTAGTCACTTGAAAATCTCAAAATACTTTTTGGGGCAACTTTGATTGACAGTGTTTATCTGAGCTTTGCGTGTTGGCATTACCTCTGGTGTCATTCTGCTTATGGTCTGCAGGTCATAACCAGCAGTGAGAAAGTTTGTTGTGTAGAACTGCAGCTGTGCACTAGTAAGCCATTCAACAACAACCTCTGAGCTCTGAAACACACACACATGGCAGGGAAAGACAGAAATACATCAATAATTCAGACATTCCTTTGACAGATGCATGTTTCCAAGTCCAGACATGTTATCAAAGTGTGTCAGGCAGTGCACACTATAACCACTGTGTGGCAGCAAATAACACCCTGGCTTCAAAATCTTACTTCATAAACAAAAAGTATAACGGCAATACTGTGGTTTTACTGTGGGATATATTCTTTAAAATACATTGATATGAACCCTAACATATGAATATTCTAATCATTCATCATAATAATACATATATTAAAGTACAATATTTTCAAAACATTGTAAAATCCTTTAAACCCCAAACTTTTGAATAGTAGTGTAGGTTTAGTGTATATATGTTTCTGACCAACCAAGAGACAAATATAGACACATTATGGTTCACATAAACAAATCGGGTTCACCACACACACGCACACTTGCCTTGCTCTCAGCTGAAGCTTCATCTTTCCTCTGCAGCAATGGATCCACAAAGGGTTTCTTCCTTTGCTGACGTGGGACAGCAGTTGTACTCTGAGCATGCTGAGAAGACACTATGGAGAGAAAAAAAAATAATGAAAACAAAATGTAAAATATTTACATTTCACATTTTTGTTTATTATGAATCTGAATAGTAGTATGGGCTTATGAGTATGGACATATAAGATGTGTACAAATGAGACATATGGATAAAACCTAGATAGATTGAAAGATAGAAAGATAGATAGATTTTTATTTTGTTTGTTTGTTTGTTTGTTTGTTTGTTTTCTGATAGATTGTTTTGCAATATATATACCGCAGTACCTGAATTAGGATCTAAAGACTGAGATTGGTCCATAAGATGTTCTTTTGCTTTGGCTGACTGGGACAGCACCGTGGCCAACAGCTAAAACACACACACAAATGCACACACACATGATCAGTAATGTGAGAAATAAAGAGAAGGACAGGTACAACTATTCTTGTGTGCATCTTTGGGCTCTGTGTGCACCGCACCTTCACGCCCTCGGCCTGAGCATGCAGTCCCGGGACGTTGAGGCCATGAGTGTTCACCCCGGGTGAGTGTGTGGGGGTGGTTGGCACGGGCACAGGTGAGTTGGTGAGGTGAGCGTTGGCATTACTGCTTTGCCCGCTAGCAGATGAACGTCCACTGGTCAGACTGCCTGTGCTGCCCATACTGCCAACACTGCCCCCTGCTGGGAGACACAAGTTATCATGCAAGAAAAAAAAAGCAAAAATAAAACATTTGAGTGTGTTCCTGTTTGTGCGTTTATTTGCTTTAACTACTTTAAAGAGAAACATGAACGTTTCAAAAATGCACATTCTGAAAATGTAATTTAGGCCTGCAGTAAAATATTTATCCATTTTGAATTTAAATCAAATATGTGGTTATTGAATGCACTGTTATTGATGGCACAAATTATATTTGATGATATTTGTAATTTTTTTGGTAAAAACAACTCATCATACTATGGTGTATTGGTTCAGAGTTGCAATACTGTCCTATATTTTAGGATCTTGACAATGTAAACCACTTTATTTTTATGTATTAAAAAGGCCGTAAATATTTATATTTAACATTAAGGTAAATATTGAATTGGTTTGTTTGTTTGTTTGTTTTGGTGTAAGAATAGCATCAAAAAGCATAAAATCAGACATCCATTACATTTTAATATATATCAAAAAAGCAAAAAATTAATTAAAATTATAATATTATGTCTTAATATTATTGCTTACTTAATTTGATCAAATAAATGCAGCTTTACTGAGTATAATGTCAAAAACGTTAAGAATCGTATTGATCTCAAACGTTTTAATTGGTAGTGTATATTTTTAAATGCATACAGTACATATTCCATGTAGTCTCTCAGTTAATACGAGATCATAATAAACACTTCAAACTGTTTTAGATATGGCATGTCAATTCAACTGTCCAACAAAAAACTGTTTTACCAGCTAAAGGTTTCCTCAGCACCCAGATCTCCTCATTAGCTCCACTCTGCTGGCCGCTAAGGGTTGGAGAACCATGAGGGCTGGAAACAGATCCCCTTGAGCCTGAAAAATATCCGAAACACACAAACACAGTGATGTAAGAACACAAACATTACTTTGCAAACTTCTTATTGGCAACCACAGATGCACACCGAGGGAGCAGATAGCAAAGGGATCATTTGGGGCAGTTTAAACAGACTGTAGCATGTCCGTCATTAATCTGGGAGCCTTGCTGAAGAAAATATATGTTATGTTTGGAAATACAGCTACACCCCTTATAGAATTACACAACTCCAGTCAGCTGGGAAATTGTATGTCTACCACTGAAAAAAAAAAGATCCTTATTACAGTAATACATTAATTTGCGATACAATTGCAATGTAATAATCCTTCAGAAGTCATTCTAATAAGTTGATTAGCTGCTCAAATATTTCAATTTATTTCACATTTATTTTTATTTATATCGCCGGGTTCAAACAAACTTTTTGTAACATTATAAGCGTTTTAACTGTCACCAATTTGTCCTCACTGAAATAAATGATAATCTTAGCGACCCTAAACTTTTTAACAGTATATGATATATAACCATAAAATGCTGAACAATATATGCCTCTTCACATTATGATATTTTTTTCACTACATGGTAAACAGAATTGGGAAGAAAGTTGCTTATATTTGCGCTTATAAGCCAATTTTTTTTCTTCATGCAAACTATTGGTTTAAACGGTGAAATACGAGATGGAAATGCCATTGATAGTTTTAGTCAGATTCACACAAATATTTATATTTTTTCCACTTCCAAGTTTGCCAACATTCAGATTTACATCTGTTTATTGCAATTTATTATGCTCATGACGTTTAAAAAGGGAAAAAAAAGGCAGGTGTATGATATGATACACTCATGATGGGTAAATGTGTGTGTTTTTCTGACTGTGTTACGTGTGTGTTTATACCTGTCTCTTTTTGTGGCTCCTCTGAGCAGGAGGAGGCTGGTTCATACGCAAATGTGCTGCAGGTAGGCATATTATAGCCAAATGAGGTGAAGAGGGGCTGATGGGTAAGGGGCTGGGTAGGAGGGGGAGGGAGAGTGAGGGGCAGGGAAAAAATGTGGGAGGAGTCACCGTTCACCAAGACAACTGAACCAATTGCTGGCGGACGGATCTGTATCTTAAGATACTGTTGGGTTGAGGGACCTGGGTACAACAGAACGGCAACACCAAAAAAACCACAAACAACAACAACAAGAACAACAACAAAAAAACAGGAAAGGAAACACAAAACAAAACATGTTCAGGCAAAAATGTCTAACTCTATTGTTGAGCTTAACTTTACCCTGTAAGTTAACATGCAAGGTGAAGATGAGCTTATTTATAATTAAGTTTACAACTACATTTAAAAAACAAAAAACTATACTCATGCATACTATTTCCAAAACATACAGTATACTTGCAATGCATTCCCGCCCAAAAAAAACAAAACATAGTTATAGCTGATCTATGTGCTATGCATGCAGACTACATTCATGCATAAAAAAGGAAGATAATGGGGACCGGAAGTGTGGCCTATGTACATCAATCCAAATATATTACAATTCAATATTGGCATATTTCAATATTGAAAAAATAAATACATAAAATAAACACAGCAATGAATTTTGTAATCGCACAGCCCATAGAGCCCTGCTAGGAGTCCATGGAACATACCTGTACCACAGATTTTTATGGTGCAAATATTGATGTTCATCAGCCCTACTTCTTAATTACTGTATTTTTAGATACCCAGCTTCTCTTTTATGGACTAAATACCAAATGAGCCCAACACAGCCTCAAAGGCACAACCCATGGCATTGGATAAGTAGTAGTTTGAGAAGTATGCATAACAAATTACGGCCACTAGAAAAAAAAAATGTAAATCTGAATACATATTCTGACACTGATAAGTAATGTTGTTTCTTCACTTCCGAGAAGCAGCAGCCGCCGCTGATTTGCATTTAGAAATGTGTGAAAAACCTGTTTGCATGCGTGCGAATGTGCAAAAGTGAGAATTCACTGATGTGAGTTAAAGGGAAAATAAATGGGAGCATGAAACGATGGTACATGTGGACTCAGAGATGACCGAACATTGACAGATAGACGGCCCACTCTCATCTGCCCTGTTTGTCACTCCCTCTTTCATCTCTTCAAGCTGACGCTTCTTATTAGAATCACTTGACTGGTGATAAAGGGGCAGGACAGTTAGATACAGAGTGAATGCACGACCACCCACACACCCACACAAATATACTATGGGCATGAATACACATTTTGAAATGCAGACAGCAATGATCAGTTTGGAAAATATAATAATTGTGAGACTGAATTTTGGACTTAAAAATATGTATTTATTGCTATGTAGTTTTGAGGGTTATTTTTAATGTGCTGCTGTGTGGTTACAGTGTTCCTGGAGGTTTTATTTATTGCATTGCGACAGTAGCTTTTAGTATTCTAGGTGCTGTGTTGTTCTTGTTTTTTGTTGTTGTTCTTGTTTTTTTGACTGAACTGAAGCATATAATTCTGAGGGGAAAAAAAGGAAACATGTTTATATATGTTTGCAGATATTATGCTAAGCTTTGAAAAAAAATGATACAGCTAGATATTTTATTTTGCAATGTGTGTTCTTTGTTGGAACGTCTGTTTTTGTTTTGGTCTGTGCGATGCCACCCGCTGCCAATTTACTCGATTTGACTTCACTGCCCTGGGTTGCCAGGTGTCAGAAATCAGAGCGTAAAGGACCTTAACATTAAAACATGGATAAATCAAGTCTTCAGCTTTCAGTGTAAGACATGTCACCTTCCATGGTCAATTATGTTTGTTCAAGTTGTGTCTCCAATCTGGCAACCCGTGTGAGTGTTACTGTAAGACAATAAGAGGATGAAAATAACTCTCTCCAGTATTTAGAATTTTGACTGCAGTACCAATTTCAGCCTCTAGCTGTCATTATTACACTCCGCACCATTAACAAGTGCTCTGTGGTTGCTGAGAGTGTATTAAGTGGTTACTCAAACTGTCCACTTTATGATATTGTGGTCTTACAATCAATCAACAATTCTTTCCAAAAGTCTGGGGTCAGTAGGCTTTTTCTAATGCTTTTTAAAGATTTCTCAGTTCCTTATATTATATCTACTTTTAATAAAAATACAGTTAAACACTGCAAAATATTATAGCAATTTAAAATAACAGTTTTCTGTTTTAATATACTTTAAAATATAATTTATTTATGTAAAGCAAAGCTGAATTTTCCGCATCATTACTCACTTTAGTGTCACATGATCCTTGAAAAAGCCTTTTTTCTTTTTAACATTCATTAATTAATCCAAATTAATTAATTCATTTAAAAAAACTTACTAATCCCAAACCTTTGAACAGCAATGTAAGTCTATGTCTGTTCTAGTTACTCAGTTACTGCTTTTATTTACTCAATTGGATGAAATAAACAAAATGCCTATTTCTAACACACACATGAATGAACACATAAGCACTTGTGTATACAGAAATGCATGCAACTAAATCAAAATCATTCACACACACAGATTTATTTAAGTGGCAGGTAGTTGAGCTTCAGATCGGCCTTAATGTAATATGTGCATACTGTATGTGTCACATGACATCTTAGAAGGCTCATGTGGTGATGCAATGGCACACCTGCCCTTTTGATGACTTCCACCATGTTAGATGGAAAGTAACCCACACGGTCGTTTCCTGTTCGGTTGTCGTGGATACAGCCCTTCCATCGTCCATCAGAATGCTGCTCCAAGACCTGAGGACCAAACAGAAATGTTCCAGAACGAGCCTGCAGACATTCACTGCGCCATATGACAAAACTATAGTAATATCAGGGTAAAAATGCTCCTTTTGTGCATCACTATGTTGGACTTGTTTGTTTATTTGTTCAAATGTTCAAAAGAGCAGCATTTATTCGAAATTGAAATCTTTTACAGCATTATAAATCATTATAACGCATCCTTGCTGAATAAATGTATCAATGTCTTTCTAAATCAAATCTTACTGATTTATACTTTTTCCTAGAATTGCATATAAAGAACCATTACGGTTAAAAAAGTGCTTCTCTCCTCTTAAAAAATATGCATGCCACATTAGTTAAAATTCTGAAATAATCACCTTGCTACATTGCAATGTTACAGTTCAAGAATTGCTTCTTTACCGTGATAATGTCGCCTGTTTTAATATTGAGGCTTGTCAGGTCGTAGTTGTTGCAATAATCCTTTAGAGCCCTCACTTGCATGGCAGCCGATGCATCTGTATGCAGGAACACACACAGATGCCAGCCAATTTAAAAAGCTTTAGACATTTCTATGTGAATTCGTGTTTGCAGAAACTTTCCTCTATTGTACCTCTCAGCATCTGTTTGATTTCCTTGCTGGCTTGGGTTGTGGTGAACTGGTTAACAATATCCAGCGCTGTCTGACAGTAAGTGTTCCTGACCCCAGCACTGATACCACTCTAGAAAACACATAGATAGAAAAGACAGAAAACACATTCACTTGGTACTTAGTGCTTATGCTGTCCATACAGACATGCTATGGAGTGCAGACATTCAAATATGTGAACATAAAATCTCAAAGTTAAACGTAGAAAAAATAAGAACTAAATAAAAGTAAAACCTGGCTTTGGCGAGTAAAGGACAATTGGCCAGCCATTTATCTCATACCATACATGATGATTTTTATGATTGTGCTTTTATAATTTTTGACTTCTGAATACACTACTGCTCAAAGGTTTGGAGTGAGGTGTTTTTGTTTTTTTCTAAAAGAAATTAATACTTTTGTTCAGCAAAGGTGAATTAAATTGATTAAAGTTTCAAATAAATGCTGCTCTTCTACCTATTAATACAGAAAACAGTGATAAATAATATACCAGAAATCAGCATATTAAAATGATAATATTAATACTAAAGAGCAATAATGCTGAAAATTCAGTTTTGCATCCAAATAATAAATTGCATATGAAACATTTGAAAACATATGAAAAATCTAAAATCAAAGTAATGCAGTCTTGGTTAGCTTAAAAGACATCTTTTATAAATATTAAAAAATATATATTACCAACTCCAAACATTTGAATGGCAGTGCATATTTTTAAAACATGAATGCATACCATTGGCAAGCAGTCAAATGAATTACTCACATCCAGCAGCAGTCGTACAGCCTCAGTTTTCCCGCAGAGAGCAGCTTCATGCAACGCTGTGCCTGATTTCGTCTGTCGGTTTATATCTATACCAGCCTGGATCAGCAACCTGAACACATACACACAAGGAAACTAGTTTTTTTCTTATATTTAAACACACTAAAAGACATATTTCCCAAAACCATTCTAAACAGTACAAAGTTTATTAACCTGTACATAAAAATATAAGTATAATTCTAATAAACACTTCTTTCCAGAAAAGAGTTTTTTAAAATACAAACTTAAAGGGGTCCAAATATATTCAATATATGCAATTTTCAGCAATTGAAATCAAGTAGAAATGTCCTTCAAACCCTCCAGTCAAACACACATTCATGTTGATCTATAAACAACCTTATATGTGCGTTGAGTAATCAAATCACTAATTAATGTTGTGCGTCACTAGACATGATGGCACTGTCCATCAAAGGGAAAAATGAGGACACGCGCTTTGAATGTGTGTGTGTGTGTGTGTGTGTGTGTGAATCTAATGAACAAAGCCTCCGGGGACTGATCGGACAGCCCACAGTGCCTTTCATTTCTCTCATCATCCCTGATCCCTTTGCTCCTGACCTGTCTTAGCACATCAGTCATGCAGTTTTGTGTCAGTGAGCTAAATGCTGTGTCAGGATTTCGCACCATCAATGTCCGTCTCCTTGTAAAGAATTTAAATGTAAGCAATCATAAAACCAGTACAATATCTCATAATGATTTTTTTTACTTCTTCTTCTTCTTCTTCTTTTGTTTTTTACTTTACATCCATTACCAAATATTAATGTTTTAATATTTTTGTGGAAATCATTTGTGGGGAAAAAAATTATATTTCTTTGAAGAGAAAGTTTAACAGTACAGCTTTATTGTAACATAGTAAAAGTTTACTGTCACTTTTGATCTAATTACTGTATCTTTGCTGAATTTAATTAGTCTTTCTAAATAACTAATTAAATTAATTAAAATGAAAAGAATAAATTTATTTAAAAAATAAATAAATAAATAAGTAAATATTGTTATGTTCTGTTTTGGTTACATTTTCATGTCTTACCATTTTAGTTTTTAGTTTGGTTTCTTCCTTAATGTCCTTATTTGCTACTTCCTGTGTTTAAGTGATTATTAGTTAATTTAGTTCCACCTGTGTCTCCCCAGCTGTCGTCCCTTTATTCATTAGTTCGTTGTGTATTTATACCATGTCCTTTGAGTTCTAGTTTGTCGGTCAATGAAGGTGTTACGCTGAATACTGTATAGGTTACGCTGATTATATGCTTCATGTTGGATTATTGGAAGTGGACTCCTCGTTTTGATTTATTATTAAAGACATTTATGTTATTGGAAACCTTCCACTCCTGCACTCTCCTTCACCTGCACGCCACATCGTAACAAATATAAATTACTGACTGCTTTTTCAACTGTAGTGTATGTACTACATAAAATTATAAATACAATATAAAGGCAGTACAACAAATACCGCTGTGATAAATACATGCCAAAATAGAATATTTAAATAAAAATACAAATAAGTATAAATACATGAATAAATATAATATAAATTGTATTTAATTAATATAAATTATTTTCACATTAATAAGACTTTCAGGAGGGAAAAATGTTTAATTATGATGACATATAATGCCACAACCTGAATTATGTGTTTAAAACATGTATAATATGGCTTTATACAACATATTAATAGTTTATTCATTTTTTGTGAAATTCACCAAAAAACAAAAGTCATTGTAAGACAAGTATTCATGATATTAAAATAATAAATGATACATTTTTCTAACCCCCTCACTGGATAGTTTATTTAAGTTCCAATATGTATTAATATTCCATGTGCAACATATAAGCATTTGATTTCTAATGACAAAATGCTCACTTGAACTTTACCAGTAAATATAGTACTTCTGCGATCAGGAAAAAGGTGGATATGTATGATGTAACCTAAATGACGACTTCAGTGCATGTGTAGCAATAAAGTACAGAAGGGCAGAGTCCAGTGAGGACCTACTTGATGATCTCGATATGTCCATTCTTAGCCGCTAAATGGAGCGGACTGATGCCATTGGGATCGGAGGGCTTCGGTTCTAACATAGCAGCACACATGTTACTGTTCAGAAGCAACTGCACCACCTGTAGATCACACAGAAAAGATGCATGTACTGCACAAACACAGCTTACATAAGTGCGCAATGTCTGTTTGATCTGCTATTTATTCATTCTTTAATTCCTCAGTCATTTAAAGGGATAGTTCACCCAATTCTGTCATCATTTACTTAATATCATGTTGTTTCAAACCTGTATGATTTCCTTTTTTTCTGCTGAACATAAATAAGATGTTTTGGTAATCAAATACCTGCTGGTCTCTATTGACTTATTGACTTGATATGGAAAAAAATGCTATAGAAGTTAAAGGGGATCAAAAGAAAAAAGTCTGGATACCAATTTTCTTTTTTTTTTTTTTTTTTTACTTAATATTAAGACAGGTATGGAACAATTTGTTTTAAAGTAAATTTTGACAGATTTTTATTTTTAGGTCAGCTGGCCCTTTAAACAGGAACAATACAGATGAATACAAGCAATGAAAAATGTTCCAGATTTAGCCAAAATAGCTAATTTTTTATTTGTAGTCACACAGTTAGGTATTTGTTCAAAGAATAAACTGTATCTCAATGCAGAACTATTATAGTAAAATCCTTATAAATGTCTCAGAACAAAATGTAAACAGAAGGTAACTACAGTACTCCAAATACTACAATGTCTATGCCATTAAATTAGCTAGATAATTACAGTAAATTCCGATTGCATCCCTTACTGTAAATAACGGTGTAGGAAAGTGGTTTGATTAAGCCTTCATATATGCAAAATAATGAATTTGTAACTCACTCAGAAAGTGCACAATATATTATACAATACATTAAATCTTCTTTTATTTTATGCTGTTAAAAATGTTTAGTAGCTTAAGTCGCTGCTGTAAATATCTTTTTTATGGAATAGCATGCAATAAAAAAAGTCGTACTACCTGACAGATATCACAGAAATAGGTTTCGTGAGAAATCACACCTGTCTCTCTGAAGGCTTTCAGCTCTGTCAACTGCAAAAGGGGATTCGATCGCTATTGTTTAGCCAATCAGAAGACTCTGAGTCACTTTGACCTGTCAGTCACTTTGAGCGTTCGGATGAGCTGACATTCGGTTAGCTGACATGTTTTTGGAGCAAGATATTTTGAAAAGAGGCAGTGATCTAATTCTATATCTGAGTCTGGCTGGAGTTTAGCAAAACAGAAGATTATATACGGCACCTTTAACACAAATAGGTGCAAGAAATTATTTAAAATCACAAATGAAACAGTATGTCAATAAAACAAACATGAAAAGTAAGGAATTGTTCCCTCAATGACTCACCCTCCAAACCCAGAAATGTATTTCTTCTAGAACACAAAAGATGGCTTTCAAGAGGGATCCCAAAAACATCATGAAAGTATCATACACATTCATACACATATATAATGCAAGACCTCTAAAACTGACAGATTTAAGCGAGGAACGAACTGAATCTTAAACCATTTTTTTTCTTACTGTCTTCACATGAGAGCCGTGATTCATTCACAAAAGGGATTTTTTTTTTTTTTTGCTGTGATGCTTAAAGCATTTTGTTTTCAGTGTGAAAATTACTTTGACCCTCTATTATGAATTTGTTAAAATGAGCTATCATACAGAGTGTAACACAGCTCTAGGTGAATGAAAACATCCTGCAACGTTTCAAATCGGAAAGTGCACTGTGCATAAAGTATTGTCTGTAAGAGTCATTAAAAACAAATCATTTTTAAAACGAGTACCAAGCCTCAAGCCTGATGTCAACAAGAAACTTGAGCATATCGCCCACACACTTGTTGGCCTTTTCGTGTTGGTCTTAAAGGAAATGCAAATTCAATTTGTTCCACTAGGTGCCGCTTTTGGAGCGGCAAAAATAGCTGTTTGCTGTACACAAAGCAGAACTCCGCTCACAAACGCTGCTTTTATTATAAAATGGAAATTAAAGCGACCGGTTACTGCAGATTAGTGTCTTGCAAAGGAGGGGTTTGGAGAAAGTAATCATTGAGCGAATGTCAAATTATAATATGAACCTTTCATAACCGATCATAGGGACACTTGAATAATATAGAGAACATTTTAAATTTATGAAGATCCTTTTTTGCAGAGGAAATATTCCATGGATGCTCTTCATGCATAGATTCCCATAAAGAAGCCTTATTTTGAGTCAACGATTAAAATTACAATCAGATGATATGGAATATGGTTCATATGGATTCATAACACATTTATGGCTATTTTAATATACCATTTTGTTCCATGGAAAAGAGAAAGATTTGAAGTTGAACAAATGGTGATAGAAT
Organism: Enteromius treurensis; assembly: GCA_032275025.1. NCBI lineage: Eukaryota > Metazoa > Chordata > Actinopteri > Cypriniformes > Cyprinidae > Enteromius > Enteromius treurensis. The sequence goes on from JAUCMU010000001.1 coordinate 5,090,860, forward strand.
AGTAATAGTTAGAGAAATTGGAATCAGAGTAAAAAAGTTATAATAAACTGCTTCTGTATGGCAATTTCTTGCGCTCATTTGGAAGCAGTGAAAACCGAGCTGTGAGTGAATAAGGGGTTTCCTGGATTTGGCTGAGAACGTGAGAAGAGGTGTAGTTCCCACAGTCCCACAGGGGAGCACCGTTTCTGCTCTATCTATCACAAACCCCTGTGTACACGCAGACAGACGCGCACAAACACAGCGTAACTGACCGTGACTCGTCCAAATTCGCACGCCAAGTCTAGAGGGGTTTTCCCAGCGTGGTCTCTGAGGCAGGGGTTCGACTGATGTTGGAGCAGCATCTCGCTCTGCAAACACACACAGTACAGTACGGTGAGTATGTGTGTGTACAGCATGAGTCTGACTGTAAATGTGTGTGTACTCACTCCTTCATAATGGCCGTGTTGTGATGAGAGGTGTAAAGGGATCTGTCCCTCATCTGATTGGCTGTTGACTGACGAGCCCGCCTTGAGCAGCATTTTCATGGGCTCACACTTGCCCTGCCAAGCAGCATAATGTAAGGGCCGCATCCCTTTAGAAAGAGCGAAAAGAGAGTTAGAATGGGAAACATGCGCTCTACCATTCATAGGCTTGAGCTCAGTAAAAAATAAAATACTTTTATGTCCCATGTACACATTAAAGTGTCTCATTATGAATTCATAAAAATGAGCTTTCATGCAGTGTGTAACACAGCTCTGAGTGAATAAATACATCCTGCAAAGTTTTAAATCTGAAAGTAAACCGTGTTTAAAGGTATTGTCTCTCAAAAAAAGAATTGACTCTGACTCATTGAAACGAGTTCTTTTTAAAACAAATCCTAAGCCGTTTCTTGTTGACGCCAACATGAAACATTAACATATTGGCGCCCACTTGTTGGTCTTTTCACCTTGGTCTGAATGAAAATTACCACTAGGTGCCGCTTTTAGGGCGGTAAAAATAGCATTTTCCCAGTAATGCTGTACACAAAGCAGCACTGCGCTCACAAACGCTGCTTTTTCAGGTATTACAGGCATGATGAAATGAAAATTAGACCAATCATCGCAGATTAGCATCAAGAAAAGTGTTTTTTGACTTTGAATGCATGTCAATCTGTTGTTGGGGACTCCTAAAACCAAAATATGAACCTTTCATAACTCACGATAGGGGCATTTTAAATTGATCAAAAGTGACAGTAAACCATTTATAATGTTCCAAAATATTACTATTTCCAATAAAAGTTGTTCTTTTGAACTATTTATTCATTAGAAAACACAGTAAAAACCACTTAAGCAGCATATTAGCATATCAGAATGATTTCAGGAGGATCATTTGGCACTGGAGTTTGGAGTAATGATGCTGAAAATTCTGGTTTGTTTTGATAATTGATTCATCTGTATATCAAGTAAATACTGTGCAAGCTTACATATGAAACAGTTACTACTACTCAGTACATCTGCATGTGTGTGTGTGTGTGTGTGTGTGTGGTACGGTGTGTTTGTACCTTTCAGGTCTTTGATGTCGACGACAGCTTGTGACTCAAGCAACAGTGAAATCACCTCCACATTACCGTTAAGAGCAGCATGATGCAGGGCAGATAACCTGTAAAACAAAAGCACACAAACACATAACGCATTAACCATTTCTACTGATATTCACAATCTGTACAGGTTTCTGGAGTGAAACCAGCGGATTAGATTTAAATACGGAGAGTATCATTGTGAAAGTAACTGATTTACTGTACAATGAGAAAGACCAGAACATAATGTCACATTAAAAACAAGAAGTCATTGTTACAGATAGAAGTTATTGGGTGCGATTATTAGAAATTAATTTAACCCACTGTAACTCAAATAAGCATTGAACCCTATTCCTGCCCTTTGGTAGATCATAACTATGACAAAGAATGTCTATATATGAGGTAAATATTTGAAATCACAATTATTTCATAATTATAATTATTACTTTAAAAGTTGAAATCATGTGATAAAAAAATCGCAATTATGATATAGTGTAAATAGTATCTTAGAATTCCAGCTGGTCATTATTATATTAAATTACAACAGCAAAAAAGTAAAATATAAAAATGTAAAAATATTTGAAATATTTTAGCTATTAAAATTGCATTGAGCTTTTAGTGTTCAAAACAGAAGTAAAAGTGGGACCTACAAAATAGGTATTATATGTAAGTAACATCTTTTTTTTTTAATAAACTATATTGATTTCCTGCTGCACCAAAACACTCTGCAAGCTAGACATTTTCATGAATTTTTTTTTTTTTTTTCAGTTATATATATTTTTTATTTTATAATGCAAGTAGAGATACTATTGCTCAAAACCTTAAGGTCATGATATAGTCTGGTATGGTAGCTGTCTGCAACAGTTTTGGCATCTGTCATTCATGTTACTGTCTAACCAACAATCTAGATATTAGATATTACTATGGATTCAAGAGACAGACATTCAGGCAGCAGAAGACAAAAGTCATACTTTTTAAAATCTGTTTTTGATGAAATTTTTTCTCGGTGAGAGACTTGTGCATGTGTGAAGTGGTAGCCTGAAACTTTGTGTGTCACCTCTGGTAGCTGAATAAGGACCAAACCATGTATTCAACATGTAGTGCAAATAAATAAACAAAACAATGAGAAAAACTTGAAAGGAGAAACTCGGAGTGAATTACAGTCGCTATTATTTAGTAAAAACAATCCTTAGGTTTGTGGGTCTACTCATTACAATGTCTGCTCTTATTATGTGGTCTAAATATCTTCTGCAAAACAGCCTATATCTCCTTTTAATACCCTAATCTTGATATCTCATTTCCAGCCCAAGTGCTTACAGCCGCCTGTGTAACTTTATAGAGAGTCCCTAATCGGACTTCTTTGCAGCTCAACTCTACCACTTCACTCCGATCCCTCACTGCCTAACTGAGCAGGAGGCTATGACCTACTTCCATGAGTAAGAGTTTTTTCTCTGCCAGAGCCCCAAGCCACGTGTGTGTACACACACACACACACACACACACACACACACACTGCCTCTCTCTCTTACTCTAATACACTGTCACATTCTAATAACAACACACCTGTATTCTGCACTGTATGAAAACTCATACAGTGCAAAAGTTCATTCAACATCATACCCGGCTGTCCAGTAGATAATTTAACCATGAAACAAAAACAGACTGAATCATACTGATTTCACCAAGCACTCTTATTTTAAGTCTTTTCCTCAAATCACCTAACAACATGGGTAAATACAATTCACTATCCAATCAATAATACAAAGTAATACAAATTAATACAAAGTCCTGATCTGTTACCTGGAAAAAAATTACAGATACAATGCAGTTTCCTGTTGACGTTAATAAAGGCAATGGCCACTGAATAGTCCATATCAGCTGATCCCTAGTTGATAAAGCGTGAGTACAAATGAAACTCACCCGTCTGTGTCCTGGAAATTCACATTCACCTTCTTAGCAGCACCCAAGAGCTCTAGAGAGAAAACAGAAACCAGTTTTAATTAGTTGTAAGTATTATAATTGTAAGGAAAGATGTTCATTTATTTGGCCAAACTGATACATTTGTTAAATTAAAAAAATAAAATAAACATAATGCAAGAGATGATCTGTGTTTAGTTTTAGTAGAAAATTTACTAGTATGAAAAAAATCATACTAGTAAATGGCATTATCGTAGTACCATACTGTTACTTATGAATTGTTTTTAAATGTTGTTTATATATGTATGATGTGTAATATGATGTGACAGACAAATGTAAAAAAAAAGCAAAAAGCTAAAAAACTTTTGAAGATAAACCTCTCTCATGCTATTTGTAACTCTAAAAATGAAGAAACATTTTTCTCATGTTAGTTTAACAATTTTGCTATGTCACTATAGGATACAGTCCAATTTATATATATTTATTAGGGGTGTAACGGTTCACAAAAATCACGGCTCGGTTCGATACGATACGGTAGTGTCACGGTTCGGTATGTTTTCGATACGGCAAAAATACAATAAAAAAAGAGAATTTCTTAGATTTTTTTTTCACATTTTTATTTATTAAAACAAACATAATATGACCTTAAAGTACACACACATACTCACTAATAACAAACCTTGTTTTTTCCCCCCTTCTCTTTTACTTTGAACAAAAATGGAGCTATGCTTCACATAACTTCTGGGGTTTCTTCTTAGCAGCAAATAAAGAGGTGTTTTGGAAAAGTCAGCCTTGGATGGTATTTATTGATTCATTAAAACTTAATAAAAAGTAGATTTGAGCCATTTC
>JAUCMU010000001.1:5098235-5129759 GCA_032275025.1 Enteromius treurensis
TGTCTCTGCGTCTCGGTCTGATGACGGCTCACTCAGGGCGGGTCTGAGGTAAGACACCAGTTCAGTCTGTGTGACACTCTGCTGTCAATCAACTATTGTGGGTGTGGCCTCTGTCGGTGTGACGCCACACCGGCATGCATTTGAGAATAGCTTGATTTCAGAAGGGACAACTTATTTTTATTGAATTGAAGGAAAACTACTTGTGGATCTTTATCATTGTAGGGTGGTTGTGTACACTCACTCCCAAAACACATTTCAGTCCAAACTGCTTGTAAAAGTGCATGTGGCACCGCATGACCCCTTTAAAAATGATGTGAGATTAATTCAGTTGTTAAATTAAAAATGTAACTAAAAAAATAAAATAATAAATACATTTAATTAATTAATAAATAAATGTAAAATTAAATATTAATTTAAATAGTAATGAGAATCTCATGCAAAAATTGAAAACATTTCTGCATGCACAATATATCTTTTAAGTCCTCTACCCCTTTCCATTTTACCAGCTCCTGACAAAAATCACCTGTAGCATGGAGATTTCATCATCATTGTGCCAGAATTTAGATGCCCTCATTGACCTCTATTAATGGTGAGGAAGCAGTATTCCTTTTTAAAAATAAATAAATTAGGCAAAGTAAGGTCGTGGGCCAGATTAACCATATGGGTGATTGGGCACATATCCAAAAGACACCATGCATGGCCACACAAAATCCACAGAACAGTCACTATTTTTGCATTTACAACTGCTTCTGCTAGTAAAAATGACGGACTTCAAATGCCCTGTTTTTGTGTAGCATATTCTTAACTTTCTAGACAAACTCCAGTGCTGCATGACAGAACTTAAGTTAATTATCTAGACTCTCGCCTCTTGTTAACATTTAGGGGCTATTGTGCTTAATATATTCTGCTGGTTTCTAGGACTTAGGAAAAGAGAATAATCACTGAACTAAAGCAGTTTTAAAGTCCCTACATTGTACTTCATTCTGTTGGTAATTAAGTAATCAATTCATCGACAGCCCATAGCACAGATGCCCAGACAATCAAGTGACTGAGATCAGCTCCACAATCGCAGATAGATTCTAAATCAGATACACAGCCCCACAGACGCTCACTACTGTAGATCCAAATGACAATAATGGACCAGTATATTGATACTTCACTGCAATTCATCTGGTGTGGCTTACAATAGAAACATTATGGAAAAAGCTCATCAGTGTCACATTCTGTAAGAGGGTGCTTGTAATACAGGAAGGATTCACTTAGGACAGAGCATCATTCTTTGGAAGTCCCCATTCCTGCCTTTTCTTGCAGTTGTATTCATACAGTATGTCAAAAAAAATTCTTCTCATATTTACAAGAAAAAAAAGTCTAAATTGTCATATAAAAACTCTAAATTTCTCGGAATTTTGAGATATAAACCCATAATTACAAGACATGTATGTATGTAAGACAAAAAATGACTAACTGCAGAATTGTGAGGAATAAGATGAAAGCATTTTCATTTTTAGGTGGACTATTCTTTTACATTGGGGAAAGGCTGTGAGAAATATTTTATATTTAATAACTAATGTGACAGATACCGTTTTTTTCCAGGATTTGATTTTTATTAAAGGTTTCTTGAAAGTGATATAATGCGTGTTGGGGGTATAAAGGCCTATTCATACAGAAAACATGCTGATTCTCACTTTTCTATGAAACTCTCAGAATTAATATAATAAATTAATGAATTAATGTGAAATGTTTATTTGCAAAAGCAGAAAACTCCTTTTATGTTATCATGTTTATTGTTTTATTTAGTTTTATTATGTTAGTTAGTGGTAACTGTAAGTTATTTTGTAACCTAATCAAACTAACCCAACTGGACCTCTAAATGCTCAACATTCCGGTCAGATGCAACATTAATCTGTCAAGCTCTGTGATATTGATGCTGGACCTCGGGATGGGGTGAAGAACACAGAACATGACTTACTGAGCTTAAATCCCCCGCAGGGTTATGAAGATGCTGAAGAATACAACACAAGTTCACTACAAAAGAAATGACAAGCACTGCAAACCTTTTTTCCAACTGACACTGAGGTTAATATTCCCAGTTCAGGAATTAGATTAACGCTTCGCAATGTACTCCCCCAAGAGGAAATGGAAAAGGAGTACAATTTATATACTGTTGTGGATAAGGTTCACTCTGGAGATTCACAAATATACTAGTATCACTTCAATAGAATCTAATGAGAAAAGGTCTTACAAACATTTTTTAGCAAAATATACACAGTATATATATATATATATATATATTTAAATGTTAGACAACTGAAATGACATGCGTCTGCGTGTATATATATATATATATATATTTCAGTTGTATTCAAATTATCGTACATTACATTACATTTTAAATCAAATAAAACGTTATTTAATTAAATTATAAATGGTTTACAAATACTTTCTTAATACTAAGTCTATTTTAGACTGAAATGTGTTTTAAGATTCACCTTTACAAAGAAAGATCAGCACTTAATAAATAATTATTAAAATGACATATTAGCATTACATTAGGGCCATGCTTTGTTTGCTATTTAATTTCTAACAAATGCTTACTTTATGCAAAATATAATGCATTTTCCTCAAATTATTAAATTATATGAGGAGTTAAATATTTAATTCAGAAAGCACACACATAATAATGGAATTCCACCATGCCTGTTTTTTTTTTAAAGGAAGTAATTTAATCTCTCAGCTCTGAAACATAATCTGGGACAAGCACAGTAATCTGAACAACACACACACACATCATCATCTCCCTCCCCCCATTATCATGCTTTAACCCGCAGCTATAATTATAGATATTTAATGATCACCATTTTAAAATGACCTGAAAGCATGAGTGCTGTAAGTGGGCAGAATTGCAAAAACAAAACAAAACAAAAAAAACATGTGCTGAACATACACTGCCACACATACTCCTTTTGAATTCTGTGAGTTATATTTGGTTCTTTGTGTCACAGCAAATGTACCACGGTCTTTTCAATACCACCAAAAAGGACTAGTGTGCACTGCATATTTACACACACTCTCACTATACACACACACAAACCCTCAGCATCCCTCAGCATCATCTAACTGTGTGCAGTTTAAAACAGCCATGGCCTGAAGCTTGAGCAAGCTGACTGTGAAAAGAAAATGAGAGAGAGAGAGAGAAACATGGAGAGAACAACAATTTTCTTCCACTAGTTTGGCCTCACGTGCCTAACACGTGACAGCCAGTTTCACACTAGACTCTAAAAATATATAAGAGGGAACCCATAGAAAAGAAAAAATCACAAAGGAATATTCTTAATGTTTCTCGTAGACACTAATGAGATTACATGGAGACTTCTCCTGAGAAGACAGGGGAAAAAACTGCTTTATACTATATCTCATCATGAAAGGCAAAAGGTTGTAAAAAAGCTTGCACGTGAAATTGAAAAAAGACAACAAAAATGCAAATGCGAGATAAAAAAAAAGGCACATATTTGCCACAGCATGACCTTTTTCAGTGCCTAATTGTGTCATCTTTGATAAAGTTATGTTTCTTAAATCTACATTTGTGGTCATGATGAGCTACAGGACAATTTAGTTCCCAACCTGGTCTTATTGCATAAACATATTGTACCTAGGGGCACTGTTTAGCGAGACACAAAATACGTACCATTAAGTACATATCACTGCAGTTTTCAAAAGAAATGTCCACTTAGTGGTGCTAAAACAAAGGTTCAATATGTGAACACTGGTGTGTTTTTATTACGTATTGCTGTTTTTTTATTACATTGCTTAGGGTACGTTTTGCGACAGTTCAGAATTCAAATATCCATGGACTGTCGCTAAAATTAATGGTCTATCATGTTGGAAATACAATAAATCCAACCTTAAACCTACCCAATGTTAACAAATGTAAAAATGCATTTGTTGATGCAACTGTACCACTTCAGATTTGAACGGGAGCTCCTCGTCTCTCCAGTGCATCTCTGTTCTCCGTGAGCTACCGAACAAACCTACTGTCTATGAAAACCCTCTGAGACTGTAAGACGCTGGATATGTGTGATGCTAAGGTGCAAAAGCTTCAGTTTTCAAATATACCGGCATATTAATAATGTTTTAAAATCAGAACATGATAATCTTTAAGTAATTGTGAGAACATTTCATCTAACTAAAAAGTGTCCCCAGGTACGTTTATGCCATGCGACCAGGTAGTTTGTTTAAATTTTTTATCTGGTTTTGTGCTGAATGACCCCGCCCACCGTAAAATCTCATTGGCCCAAAATTCCTTTCCACTATATATAGTGGGAGTAGGATCATATATTAGTATGGTCATAGATCATTGTCCTTCTCCATGCAAAACCTTATTTGAGCTGTAATATGGAACAGAAGTGTGCGGGCTTGCCACACATCTACACTTGAAATAATGAACCCAATTGTTGCGTGTTGGTTTTATTTCATGTCTTAGAACTCTTTAAACAAGACTTTTTACATATCTCTTTGAGGAAAATGAATTGGAAACATCCGTTTGCAGGACCGGCACTGTTGCACTCTATTATAAACATTAAATATGCTTATAGGCTGTGAATGTCACAAACTGCTTGTATTTTACAGTGTTGTTGTACAGTATGTACACCGCAATAAAGGAAAAAATTATTTAATATAACTAACATTCTACTTAACAACTAGAAAAGGCAGCCTCAGATCTGGAGTTTTAGCAGGAGCAGTGCTGCCGTGTTCCTCTGGTCATTTCTCGTCACCTCAGGGATTAGCCTGTCCCTCCATCAAATACACACACCGACACAAAGCCTTAAGAGGATAAAAAACGGATATGCAATATGTTGATGCCCAGACACACGGCTCTAGTCTCAGCCAATACAGATGCTCAGCATTGCCATGGAGACGCGATTGACTGGTTTTATGAATAATAGTATTTAGGCATGTGCACTGTCCCCATATACACAAAACCAGTGTACATTTTATTACAGCTGTAAGAACAACATGAAACATGGGTGCAGAAAAAAACAATCAGAAAATTATTTCCTTAAGCCTTTTAGACCTGGAAAACTTTTTCACAAGCAATATCACAATATAGTAAAAAAAAAAAAAACTGTAATAAAAAATATAATGTTGTGAAATATAATTACAACTTAAAATAACTGGTTTTAATTTTAATATTTTCAAATCAGCATATTAGAATAATTACTGAAGGATCATGCGACACTGAAAAAAGTTATTATAGGAATAAGTTAATTCTTTAAACATATTAAACTAGAAAAAAACTGATGGACAAGCACCTCTTTATGTGCAGATTATTTATGTTCCGCTCTATGTTCTTGTTTGGACTATCCTTATAATCTAAATAATTAGAATCATATTTATAATACCATCATTAAAAGGCACTGTTTTTGAGAGATAATCTAAGCTGAGGACAAATTGATAATCATGATAATAAATGTGAAAATTAACTTTTATGCTGTGTTTTTGTTGCCGTTTCTTCATACCAACATCATCTAACAAAACCTATCCTGTGAAGTCAGCATCAACTGGAAAAGTTCCATCCATGCCATAAAATTCAGTGTTGCACTTTATTTTACATTACGTGTATGACTTACATTAAGTGACATATACTTACAGTGTATTTACAGTACAAAAAATAACTGGTAATATAAATAAACTACAGCACATGGGGTAGGGTTATGTTTAAGGGTAGGTTCAGGATAAGTACCTAGATACTAACTAGTTGTTGTAATTACTACAATAAATACATAGTATGTACATGAGGAACGTGATTGTAAAATAAAGTGCTACCAAATTCTGTTATCATGTTGTTCTAAACCCTGTTTGACTTTGTTTCTTCCATTAAAGATGAACATTGACGCGGCTCTAAGGTTGCAGCTATAAAAAGGGACACTAAGTTTCAGTACACTACTTAATATTTTTCTCTTAGCCCCATTAAACATGTATAGGCTACTATAACTCTACGTCTAAGCTGAATATTTATGGAAGACTCCAATCAGGAGTTATGGTCGTAATTAAACAGTAGACTGATTTCTATCAGTAAGGGCATTTTATAACCTCCAGACTTCAATCCTCAAGACATGTATGATGATTCTAACATTTACACTTATTAACAAGAGCAAGAACACTGAACAAATCGTCAACACAAGCCCAATATAAACAGCACACACCTTCATGTTGTGTCACATAATACATCGTACCAATGTCTTATCATATATTTTTTCTCTTTCTGTACTTATTTGTTCAAGCAGCTTTTCACTTCGCAGGATGTTAACTGATGGACTGGAGTGGCATAGTTTACTTGTCATTTATTGTGTGATGTTTTTATCAGCTGCTTGGACTCTCATTTTGACAGCACCCATTCACTGCAGAGGATCCATTGGTGTGAAAAAAAAATGGCCTAAGGATGATTACATTTTCAGCTAATTAAATACATTCTTAAAACAACCTGAGGATGAGTAAATGTTGAGTAATGTTTATTTTGTGTCAACTGTTCCTTCAAGAAAACAACAGATGCGTATTTTCAGCTATTGTTCTTTTCCAAAGCCCAGAATAAACCTGCGACAGCTTTGTAAAACAACACAAGCGGAACCAGCACAAGTCATCTTGCAGAAGGCCTGCCTTCTTCTGTTTTCATCTCCAAGACAAGACCTGTCAAGCTCAGCTCAATGCAGCAAAAACCTGTGATGTCCAGACATCAGGTGACCTACCATGACCCCTGGAATGTCTTACAAATGACACATTAACATAAACAGTTTCCGGTGCTAGACCATACACATACTAGTCGGACACTGTTTCTGCTGCCTGTTGTAAAAGAAAATGGATGTGTTGTTGTCCTACACTATTTCTTACCTGGTCTCATGCATAAACCTACCTAGGTATGTATGTTATAGACTTTTCATTAAGACACTAAAGAATCCTATCAACTGATGGCATCCAATGATCCCCTTAAAGTAAATAAACAATATATGTGTTTCTTATCTAAGTGGAAAAAAATAACACCAACTTTTTGGCATAATTTAATAAACGACATGTTATCCAGTTACCTAAAAAACACAAGCTCTTGTGATATATTTACAACGTTTGTATAACCCAGGGGTAGGCAACGTCGGTCCTGGAGTATCAATGTCCTGCAGAGTTTCGCTCCAACCCTAATCAATAATGTAGCTAAACTCTGCAGGACATAGGCACTCCATAAGTGACGTTACCTACCCCTGGTTTAACAAGTACATTTGGTTATTTGATATGAACAGATTTTTAATTTAATTAATTTATTTATTTTAATTAATTAATCTATGCAGCTACTCTTTTTGTATACCCAGTAGTGTTTGAAATAACTTTGACTATATTTTTTTACTTTTCAGCATTTAATACAATGATCGAATGAATGAATACCTACAGAGTTACCATTTATGTATAACCAGTAGTATTTAAAATAATTTATATAACAGATTTCAAATTAATTAATACAGATTACACTTTGCATGCTCATTACTATTTCAAATAACAGTGAGAATAAACATATTTAATGAAAAAAAATGCCTGATTTAACCATCACAATAATCACTAATAATTACAGTAGAATTTTAGATAAGGGATGATGCTAATATGTGTGTGTATGTATTTATATATATATGTATATATATATAATTTAATATAGCCTTTTTATTATAGATATAATTGCAAAATTGCTGATTCACAGAACAATGACAAAGCACAAGGACTCACAGAGGTTAAGCGCCCTTCTCAAGGACACAAGGGCTCTGGTCAAAGGAAACTTGTGCAGGAATCTGTGTCACCCTGTTAAGAGCTCAGGTTCATCCTGCAGCATCGCACACACTTGGCCTTGTACATACAGATGAATCTTCAGCGTTCACATTCTCAGCTCCACATTTGGCCTCAAGTCCAATGAAACCTCCTTGTCTAGGAAAATTACGGCCCAACCAATCAGTGTCAGCTGTAAATGGGGACGGATCAGCTCGAGTTTACAAAGCGAAGATCTGACAATGACAACGACAAAACCACCACTGAGGAAGCCACCGTAAAAGCCACTTTAGCACTGGGTTTTACAGATCCGACAGTTACGAATGCATGAAATGAGCGAGATTGAAACATTAATAACATTTGCTGGATGCAAGTGATTCAAGTGAGAATTTTAACTACTTTTCAAGGACAACACTCAAGGGACGAATATACATAAACGTTATCTGGAAATGTTTTAATGAACAATGTACAATTATTAAATGGCTTATATTTCATACTATTTAATTATTGTTTAAGTTTCAATAATTTTTTATGATATTTTATCATTTTTATTAATTTTTGGTTTTTGATATTTCAAATTAATTTTATTTATAATTATTATTTCCGTTTTAGCACTTCATTTTCGTTCATTGCCAGAGGAACATTTTAGTTTTTCGTGTAATATTTATTTTAGCTCTATGTCAGTTAAAAGAAGTTAAAATAAATCCTTTTTTATAGTTTTAGCTTTTAGATCTTAACGTTTTTTTTGTTTTTTTTTAAGCTTTAAACACAATCATTTTAATTCCATATATGAAATAAATAATTTCTAAATGATTCATTCTGATGGTTACACATCTGTCTCCATTGAGTTGAATCGCTGATGTGCTTTTCTGATATATGTTTCCTAAATGTAAGACACACTTTAAAAAAGGTCCTGTCTATGATGCATGTTTTCTCCTTTAGGGTGAGCTAAATGGTATTTCCTTCCCTGTCTTTCCCTCCCTCTTCCTTTTTCTGTGAGTGCATTGATGTTCATGGCTGGTTGAGCTGATGTGTTCTGGCATTTTCTTTTCGCTGGTTTGGGAATGTCCTGCTTACACCACACAGGATGGCTAGAAAACACACACACACACACAGTGCAGAAATGAGGCCCTGTGAGGAGGCACAGAAAAACACACATGAATGAGGTACATTCATGTTAAGAAATGTAACTGTAGTCCAAAAGCATCACTAAAATTGTGAGTGTCTATAAATCTTCCCCACTCTGCCTGCTCCTGTCTCACATAATACTACAGTAGGTGTCAATTTGTCTCACAACAATAGGGATTGATCTGATTCAGAGGAAACATTTTAAATTGCCAAGCTTAGGTTACATTTTGTTTATGAATGGTGAGTCAGTGCTGGAATTTATTATTTGTAATATTTTGCTGAGTGCTCAATGAGGTTGTTATTAGTAGCTGAAAGCATCAGTGTCGCTATCTGCACTGAAATCACAACACAAAATTCAAACAAATGTGATTTTAGTTCATTAAAACAGATAGATTACAAACAATATGCCTCATACACAAAGTGACAACACTCAAACAAAGGATGTCAAATCTTTCCAACTCAGAAATCTCTTTCTAATAATAATTTCAATAATAAGTTATATTATATACTAAATATAAATATACTAAATCAATAAGATTCGATAAAAAAATCCAGCTTTTCAAATAAAAGACTACATAACTGCATTTAGAATTAAACATTGAAATAAATAATGAATGAATACTTTTTTTTTATTACTGAACCAAGGCAGTACTTTTACGGACCCTCACAGGTCTTTGGACCCCCAGTTGAAAACCATGGCAGCAGGCAGATGAATACTTGACATTCAATCCACCATCCAGCAACATCCTGGGAGCAAAATCTCAACTGTCCTCATCATTCATGACAGTCATGCATATAGCCAGTCAGGAAACTCACATTTCTGGAAAACTAATACTCTGCTAGTCTCAAGCAAGTTTTCTGCAGTCGTATTTTATGATGCAACAATCCATCCTTCATTGTATGCCTATATTACAATACTGTACAGTTGAAAAAATAAAGAGAAGCACATATTGCAGATATAAAAATCGGTACTTACAACTATAACAAATGCTGTTATGTGGTAAATTATCAAACATCTGGTCCACTTGGATTTTCTTTTTATCTCTTAATACCTTTGGGAAACATGTGAAAATGAAATCAGTGACAGAAATATACTAAAAATAGGTCAAATGTGCCACCTCGTGTGAACCTGTTCCAGTCGTGGATTTTTGAGAATCGTTTACGCTGTGAACAAACGTTTCCGAAACGCTTTGATTTCCATCTGTTCTGCCGCTTGAATGAATCTGTGGGTGGCTTTTCATTCATAAAAGATTTGGAATAACCTGAGAAGCAATGAATTGTTTCAAATTTTTATATTGTCCTGGCTGTTTTATTACACACACTCTCAGAAATAAAGGTACAAGAGCTGTCACTGGGGTGGTAGCTTTTCAAAAGGTACACTTTTGTACCTATTAGGTTTATGTACACTTTAGATACTAATATATACCTTTAAAGTACCAAAATGGACCCTTCGGGTACAAGAAAGGTACCGCACCAGTGACATCTTTTGTACCTTTATTTCTGAGAGTGCACACTAAGTGCAACTATGTGTTATTACTTACTGAGGTGACAGTATTCACACCCAATCAGGCCCTTTAAAATTACATTAATTTCTGTATGTCATTTAGTCAGCCTAATTCCAACATATTTTAGTATGCTCAAACTGAACTGAAAGCTACTTACTGCCCTCTTCTCTATGCTAATCACAGTAGCAGGTGCTTTAGGTGCCCTGATGTCAACAATCAGTGGTTAACTGCCCATGTAAGAGCGACATTTAACTGCTCTAGAACAAGAGAACAGAATTTCTTGAAATAGCAGACTCAGATTAACACGCTTAAT
The DNA here is from genome assembly GCA_032275025.1 of Enteromius treurensis. Classification (NCBI taxonomy): domain Eukaryota; kingdom Metazoa; phylum Chordata; class Actinopteri; order Cypriniformes; family Cyprinidae; genus Enteromius; species Enteromius treurensis. The sequence continues at coordinate 5,108,979 of JAUCMU010000001.1, forward strand.
ATATAAGTACTCTTACAGGCACTAATTTAATCTTTTGGGAGGTCTATGGAAATCTGCTCTACTAAATCAATATGTTCAGATACTGGTGAGGAACACATTTAAAAAGAGAACTCGGACATAAAAAGGCATGTGGAAGCATGAAAATATTTTATCTATATGTGACCCTGGACCACAAAACCTTATGTTTAACGGGAATATTGATAGCAATAGCCAAAAAAAAAAAAAAACATTTTATGGGTCTAAAATGTTGATTGTCCATTTATGCCAAAAATCATTAGGATATTAAGTAAAGAACATGTTCAATGAAGATATTTACCAAACTCCCTACCGTAAAAATCTTAAAACTTAATTTGGACAACTATAAAAGCAATTTTTCTCAATATTTAGATTTTTGCAATCTCAGTTTAAAGATTTTCAAATAGTTGTACCATGGCCAAATATTGTCCTATTCTCATACATCATTGAAAGCTTATTTATTCAGCTTTCAGATCATGAATAAATCTCTTATGACTGGTTTTGTGGTCCAGGGTCACATATGGTTATATAGACTTTATATGGACTCGATTATACGCACATTTATTTATTCTAAAAAACCCAAATAAAAAAAGCGTGCAATGCTTCAGATGAAATTGTTAGAACAGAAGATTTGTTTAGCATAAAAATAATGTGAACAAGGTTCGGCTTGATTAGAACAAGCACTAACTTCTATCATAGTGACTTAAAACACCATATATATTAGCACTCGAACAAAAAAGTGACACTAAACAGAACCATGAGCACAATTACTGCCTTCTTCATTAACAACTACTATTAACAGCCCCCAAGTTGAACGAAAAGTGAAAGCAACAACCATGACTTTAGAATCCAAAATGCTTAGCAAATCGGCATAAGTGAAACTGTAGTAATTTACTGTTATTAGCACTTATGTGTGTCTGTGTCTCACTAAACCCAGCAGTGCACACAGTACTACCTTTAGACATGACATTATTTGCGTATAATATTCTGATTGTTATTAGTATTAACAGTTGATGACTCCATCTTGGTTTTCCCACTTGTGTACTGGAACACAGTCAACTTGGATATGACATCATCTAAGGAATGCATTTTTCCCCACCTAGTTATTAAATATTCATATTTGCAGGATCTAATAACCACTCCCTTAAACACCAAAAATTATCTTCTGTTCGACTTACAAGTTTGCCCTTTACATTGTTCAATTTTTTTTTTATATTATAAACCAGACTTTAGAGCAAAACCAAAATAGAAAATTTTGCACCAAGTTTCTTTTTTTTCTGTTGTAGTTCAGGAGAGGTGCAGGGAAGCTGCTATGTAAACAAAGGTCAAGGAAGAGAAAGTTCAAGGATGTCAGGTAATAAACCTTCAGAGAACATACAATTTCGTTTATGAGTCCCTTGAGAGATGATCTGAGTCAGGAACATCAACAGCTCTGGTATACACTAACTGACCTACTACAGCGGCGTAGAACATATTGGACATTGATGTAAAGGTGTTAGAAAGGGTTTAACAACAATCACAGAAAGTATGTTTGCAGTCTGACATATCGACATTCCAGCTGATCCTTGCTTTTACAATGCCAAGAGAAAATGCAGCAACTTCTGTCTTAAAAGATCTTATTTACTTCACAGAGTATTGTGTCATGCACTCTATAGTTTTGTACGTATTACCTGATTTTGACAAATTGCAGGTATAGATGAAAATTTCAGTCCTCTATTTTTCTAAAAATGGTAGTGCCTAAAACCGTTCCTGAAAAAAAAGTGAATGGTTTCTTTACCAACACAAGGGAAAGAAGGGCATCTTCAGTATAGCTATTATTGTAAAACTCTCTCTCTCACACACACACACACACACAATGGCCTGCTTTCATTTCAGGCCGCCCCTCCTACCATAGCAGGAGATGCATCTCTCACCACCTGGGATGTTACCCGGCACTGGAAGTGGTAATTGCATTTCAATTATAGACATGTGTGCACATATGTTTGGGTGTGTGTGCCTGCTCTTGTGCAACAGTCGCTGAATGTGCAGGACACTATTTATTGTAAAAATGAGAAGAAAATCTAAACACTAAACACTAAAGAGATCAAAAGAGGATTATTATGGATGTTTTAGACAGAAGCAACAACGTAAAGTAATAAAATGCCTTAATGATGGATTTGTTTCTTACAAACACAAAATTTTTCACTTCACAAGACATTAACTGATGGACTGTAGTTGTGTGGCTTTTTCAGTTATTTGGACTCTCCTCCATTGAATGCAGAGGATTAATTGGTCAGCAGGTGATATAATGCTCCCTTTCTCTAAATCTGTTCCGATAAAGGAACAAACTCATCTGTATCTTGGACAGCCGGAGGAATTTTTCATTTTTGGGTGGACTATTCCTTTAAGAGAGGTGTTTACAAAGAACGCCTTTCGCCTGCATTCCTTCTTAGCAGTTTTTAATTTTGAATCTCTCCAACCACAAACACATGGTCATGCCATACAATTATGACCATTATGGCCATGCCATACAATTATGACCAACACTAATGTGATCTGGCAAACTTTGACAAAATGAACGCCCCTTTACATGTCATAATGGACAGAAGCCCAAGTGAGTGAGTGGCCTCTCACTCTCTCTCTCTCATGTACTCACACACTTTATCACTCTGACATCTGGCGCTTTTCACTAATATAATCCCTCTTCCCTTCCTGAGCCTCATGCTTCCCAACAAGGACAGCAAGATGGTTTCTCTCTCTCTATCTATCTATCTATCTATATGTCTGTCTTCTTATTTGAAGGACAGCTAGTTAAATCAAATAGGAAAACTAAAATGAATAACAGGCAGCCCACTTTGACATAAAGTAAAAAACAAAACAAAAAAACGTTTTAAACAGCATAAATGTATATAGTATGTTAACAAGTAGTTATAGCACCTTATGGACCACAAATGGAAAAAAAAAGACAATTTCCATCTGCCCATGTTTCCTTCAATTCTTCACCTCTTTAATCTTTAGCGATCTTGAGCCACCTGCCATATCCGAGCGCGCGCTCATCTGGACATCAAAGCGGATTTGGCGCGGCCCGCCACATTCATGCCGTTACACACAGCGACCATCAAGTATTGACAACCCATCTACACGCGACACAAGTGGAAAACTCACGTTATAATTAACGAGCGTTGATATATGCGCTGATATTAACTAAAAACGAACCGACTCACTCTGGAGTCGTTCGGACGAAACTGGCTTGATTCGCCAAAAGGAAAGGGGCTGGTAAGCGTTTAGAACGCTTCTATGGTGCTCAGTGGAAATCTGTGCAAAATGCACTACAGAGAACCGTTCATGAACGTGATTAAAACCATTTAGTTTCAATTTTTTTTTAAATAGAAGCCGTTCTGATAAAGGACCGGTTCTCGGTTCCCAGCGACACGAATATGCATAAGGCCTACAAAGTCATTTTATCTACACGCTCTTACGAGGAAATTAACGGGAAAAGGCACGAAATTGTTAAAAAAACATTTATTTATTTCCCCAAAGACTAGTGTTTCGACATATAATATCAATAATTCCAAAGCCATGTGTGCTTATGTGATCAGTGAAGCTCTGCTATAGCAAGGGGGTGTGTGGAGGGTGTGATGAGACATTTAAAGATCGGTGGGTGTGATACTCACTAGCTTTGCCCTGTTTGGGTCTCTGGAGGAGCCGCTGAACGGTAATAAGATCCTCCGTCTTCACCGCCTGCAAGAGTTCCTGTTCTTTTCCCATCCTGTTCAATCACACACTCAAGCACCCTCTCTCACACATGCATTCATGGCTATACTTCTACATCCAGCGCATCTTCAGGGGGCCAGGCGACCATAACGGTGCCGTTAACGCCAGCGCATCAACGCCGTACATTGTAAAAAATGGTCGAGTGCGCAGAGACGCGCTAGACGCGTAAGACCCGTTTACATGCCCAGTGGAGTGACCAGTAGCGTCCACGCAGTCCCAAACGACGAAAAACGGTCTTATTGCGTACTGAGGTGACAGAGTCCAATCGTTTTCAGGTTAAAGGGACGGCGCGGAAACCTTGCGCGTATTTACGCACGGCGACATGGTTGTATTGCTACAAAAATAGCAGATGCTCTGTAAATCAAAACGGAAGGCGTCTCTTTGACCTGAAGCTCATAGAGACCGTATATATTACGTAAACATCCTGGCAGATGTGCGCGCGGCCGCTGGAGGTTGTAATCCGCTGTCGCTTTCTCATGTGTGCATGTATGTGTGTGTGTGTGTGTATATCTGTGTATGTATGGCAAGCGGTTTTAACATTAATTCTTCAAAACCAACTACTATCGATTTTACGTAAATTTACATATTTTTAATATTATTAAATAACATACCACTGACAATCTTTGTTCAGTTTGTTCAGTTTTGAATACACATTATTTTCTAACAGGTACTCTTTATTTACTTAGAATTAGAAACAGTCCTACATGCCGTTCAAACTCGGCAGAGGAGGCAGGGCCGGCACCCTGTACATTAGATATATAGATAGATAGATTATAGATACTATATTGATCCCCAAGGGGAATTTAAGAACAAACAAACAAATCAAATTGGTTTTTTTTCTTTTTATTTGTGACCATGAATGTTCTGCAGGATAAACTAACCATGACAAAGATACACAGCGTGAGCAATTGATATAAATATTGGTTGGGGATTTTTCTTAAGGAGTTTGCAGTAGATATGCTGGTGTATGGCGTGTAGAAACTCAAGCACTGTTAACATAGATATCTGTTTTTTCTTATTTGGGAGTGTTATATTTGCATTAATATGATCGCCCCCTCTTTGAATTTCAGACGCCCCCTCTTCAGTGCTCGGCCTTAACACACCTGCATGGCAGTTTTTAACATGACTAGTAAGAGCTTGATTAGCTGCTTCGGTTTGATTGGGGTCAGAGCTAAACATTGCAGGACTCTGGTACTCCAAGACCAAGTTTGGACAACCCTGCAATACAACTACTACTTGTGAAACTCAAAAAAAAATTTAAAAAAAATTAAGTGATAGCTTACCCAAAAATGACACTTCTTTCATTAATTGCCCACCCTCATGTGGTTTCAAACCTGTAAGATTTTTATTCATATTTGGAACACAAATTAAGATATTTGTGATGAAATTCGAGAGCTTTCTAGCCCTCCGCAGACCGCAATGCATGCAACCGAGTTCTAGGCCCAGAAAGGCAGTAAGGATATTGTTTTTGTGTGCACAAAAAAAAAAGCAAAAAAAGAGAAAACTTTATTCAACTGACATCATTATGTCAGTTAAAACGACTTTATTCAACTGACAGATATTGATTCTGACATAGAAGCCGGATGAGCTGTGCCTTGTTTACAAGCAGAGAAGGATGCATACTGTTCGTAACACAGACTTCAGAGGGTGACTTAGCCTTAGCCTTATAAATCCATATTTATTAAAACAAGGATACAGATTATGAACTAAGTGAGATGGATGTTCTAAGTCAGCCAATTAATCAATTTAATTTAAAATCAATGCTAACTGAACATAACTTAACTTAAGCCTTATTTAACAAATTTAACAAACAAGTAAAACACTACTTGCCACTGGCATTAGTGCAACATTGTTCACAGAGTTAATTTATTGTACACTTAAAAACCACCAACAGCCTTACTATGTGCACTACTTTTCAGCACAACATTACCCCGTCATTAAATGTCAACATAACAGAAGGGTTTAATTACAACACATTGGAATTTTTAAATTGCAATAATTTACATAAATTGTGATAAATGTTCACCTGAATTTCTTCTTTTAGTGACTAAGTTAAAAATGAATACAAATTACTGATTTACAAGTAATAAAATATAATAACTTAAGAAATTAAATGAAATAAATGTTAAGACAGCTTGCCATAGTCAGTGTATGAGAGGTTAAATTGATGGTGCTGCATCAATCAGGGGGCGTGACTAAATAGACCCTTTCCCATGAGCCTGACAGATTAAAAAGGAGGAAAGCAGCGTGTGTTGTATTTGTGTGTGTTTGTGTGTGTGTGAGCGAGCATGTTTTTGAGGAGAAAGGTCACAGGACAGATTTTAGCAGGGTAGATACTGACCGTGTATGCTTAGCCAAAGGCACATGGTCCTCAAAAGAAAGAGGGGAAATAGCACACTGTTATATGAATATCTGAACTTCTATTTTATATTGAATATTCTGCAATGTTCACACAGCTTTATATATACCGCCCACCACATGGTCCAAAACCTTACTGTCTGGTTCAGAAAACAAATGCAGCACACAAGGCACTTTTTGGAGCTTGACAGTCTTTGGTCAATATACATACATTTTATGGAAAAGATCTAAAAAGAATCTGTAAATTATGTTCTTGTGTTTTCCACATAATCATATGGGGGGGGATTGGGTTGTTATTTGTGAACTGTTCCTTTAAATCTCACTGGTGGCCCTATGACACTGATAGCCACAGATTATTATCATATAGCTTAACTGCTCCCATTCTCTCTATCTGTCATTTCAGCCATAATTTTGGTGACAATCTTACAATTAAAAGTCTGTGATACGATGCATTACTCCCTAAGGGTGTCAGCAAAACCAGAGCAGATGTCTAATTTGGGCTCCATTTTAACCCACATCAGTCAGTGGGTAATTGGCCGTTCTTTACTTATTTTGCACTGTCCGTTTTAACGACTGCAGTGGCTAAATTTATACTCAGTTATTTGCCAGGTAAAACTTGTTATCCAAACGAACTGCAGGGAGATTCCTCTTCCATCAGTTCCTGCTCTCTCCAACCTGGATTTGCTACATTTGTTATCATCCGGAACATTAATCACTAGTTCACCAGCAGTTTTCTCCTGGAGATCTATACCTTCCTGAAGCGATTAGCTCCAACTCCAATTAAACACAACTGAACCAACAAATTCAGCAGGTGTGTTGACTGTGCCGGAACTAAACTCTCACTAAGGAAAATGAGTGAGGATATTTTCTATTTCCAGTGCTATGTACCATAATGCATCTAGAAAGCATTATATTATTTTGCTACTATTAATTTATTGTCATTAAAGATATATATGAATTATTAAAGATTATGCATTAATCCAGTAAAATACTGTTTAAAAAAAATATATATATATATATATATATATATATGTAGGCTATATATATATATATATATATATATATATATAGATATATATGTGTGTGTGTGTGTGTACACACACACACACAAACACACACACATAATTTACTGTTTGTTTTAAAACAATAATAATGAACTTTAGCATGCAAGCTTCCATTAAATAATTTTTTTTTTATTAAATAAATTCAGCCAGACTGCATCAAACTGACCAAAAGTGTTGGTAATCTTTGTAACTTTGACATTGTTACAAAATATTGAGGGTAAATCATGGCTTTTGAAAATTTAGCTTTACTTCCACTGGAATAAATTACATTTAAAAACTTAAACTAAAAACAAAACAAAACAGTACCTTTATATCGCAATAATATTTCACAATTTTTTTGCACAGGAGACTTCTTTCAAAATCACCAAAAAAGTCCTCCAGTCCTTCAAAATAAATAAGTATCAAATACTTGAATACTTGAATAACTTGAATAAGAGATAAAATATTATATACAGCATCATAATTTTGCCAAGACCAAAATAGCACAATATAATAGAAAGCAATAATAAAATCAGCCAAAGACATTATTTATTCATCGAAATGTTTTCTTAATATGAACTAAAAAGCTTACTAAATAAGCAGCACCAAGTAGAGCATAACACGCCAATATGCGTTAAAATAAATTTACTCCAATAATTAATTACTGTAACTTCATCTTGTGTGAATAGTGTTGTATTTCCAAGAAATTAGTTAGCAAACACCCCTGCCACACTGTAAAGTAAAGTGCACCTGATGTGAACAGTGGCCCCAGTTAATACTAAAGATATGGCTAGTGAGTATACTTATGTCCATGTGTAAGATTGATGCTAATGGTTAGTGCATGTGTGTGTGTTAATGGGTAGCACCACTGAGTGTTTAAGTAAATGATTGACTTTTTTAAGTGTGTCTAGGGATGTTTTTTAGACTCTGTCAGTCACATTAGGTTAGTTAGATCACACGTCTAAATGCTCTGATTATTAGATTAAGCATGTACGTATGAATGCATGAGTGTTTGTGCAGGTGCATGTGTATGTCTTTCAACCCACAGCAAGCAGCAGGGTTTGTGTGTCTTCAGGGATGTGTTTCATTTGCCTTGTTTTCATGTAATGTGCCAGTTTGCTTCATTAAACTGATGTGTTTAATGATCAATTCACACACAGAGCTGACTGACCGGAACGCCTTGTGTCTTTCTGTCCTCCTTGTCTTGTTGTCTTAGTCAGTGTGTGGTGTGTGTGAAGGCAGGACATGGCGTCTAACTCTACGACTAAATTTTTCGCCCTTTCCCAGTCTTTCAGTGTGTCTGATATCATTGTAATTGGAGCGTATTTTTTATTGAACGTCGCAGTTGGAATATGGGTGAGGTGTATTAGTGTGTTTTATAATTGTGTGCTTGTATGAATTGTAGATATCAATTATTATTTAAACAATAGTTTCAAAATGTTCTGCTCTCGCAGTGTTTATATATTATAAAAAAACAAATCTTCATTTTCTGTTTGAACATGTGGATGGAAACTGTGGGAAAAGAAATTTGTTTTTTAAAATGTATATTAAAAACAGAACACTGTCCTAAATTATCTGTGATGTTGGAGTGAGAAACACAACTCCATTTCAGTTTTGAAGAAAAAAAGTGTGTGTTTCAGTCATCTTGCAGAGTGAGCCGAAACACACTGAGTGGATACTTTCTGGCTGGCAGAGACATGGCTTGGTGGCCGGTAAGTGATAATTACAGTATACTGAACTTTTTTTTTTTACTTTACTATTTTTGCCTCACTTAACTATGAAAGTCTCATGTATTTTTAATTAAAATTTTTTTATTTTTTTATTTATCTGTTTGTTTTTATTTACAAAATGTATAAAATAAAAATAGAAAACAATGAAATAGAAACATAGAAGTTTATTTTACTTGCTTATTTTCTTTTATTAAAAACATATTGTCACCTAAAAACAACAACAAAAAATAATTTTAGATAATGCAGTAATAAAACAATCTAAAATAAAGTGTTTATTAATAATTTTCTAAAATGTAACTTCTTAATAAAATAGGAATGAAAAACAGCACTGTACATTAATTACTTGTATTCAACATGCAGACTTTAAGTCAAAATATATACGTTGAGGTCCAAAACTATAAATCAACTAAGAAACTGCCAAATTTATACAAAGCAAAAGCGCATTATGCATTATAAAATTTTGCAATGATCAAATCACTAAGGTAGACCAAATAATTTTTAAGTATTATTATTATTATTATGCTAAAATTAGCTTTGATTTTTTAATGCATATTGTTAAATATTATTTATAATGGAAATAACAAAAGCTTTTATTTTATTTTTTTTAAATATGTTATACAAGTCACCATTTCTTCCCATGTTCACCAACTTTTGCATTTTTCTTCTTTTGCAAATCCTTTAATTAGTTATGCAGAATGCACATATTTTTATAATATTAAAACTCCATGTAGCATCTGAATTCAAATTAAATCATACAAATTCAAGCCTCAACATAATTTATATATATATATATATATATATATATATATATATATAGGCTATTATACATGTATAATAATTATACAAGAATTAACAATGTTGATTATGGTTCAGCTGACATGACAAATGCAGACACTTCCTGATGTGTCAGGTCAACTAGCCTGCAGAAATGAAGCTAGATGCTAATTCTAACTGTTTTATGTAGAGAACTGCACTAATATTTATTATGAATGGATGCAGATCGGTGCATCTCTGTTTGCCAGCAGTGAGGGTTCAGGATTGTTCATCGGTCTGGCTGGGACAGGAGCAGCGGGAGGGATCGCTGTCGCTGGATTTGAGTGGAATGTGAGTGACACCTAATTTACAGTTTTCTTCTTGCATTTACTCTGAACAAGTGCAAAATATGCGTTTGTCATAATTAGTTATTGGCCATTACTTTAAACTCTAATAAAATGTCATTGTAAATGCACCTGCGTTTAATCAGCACTAGAGGGAGAAAGAGTACCAGCTTCTCAATAAAAACAGGAATTATGGGTATTGAATATCCTATTCTTAGTTTTTGTCTGGAGTGTTGGTGATTTCTGTCAGTCCTTTGTCTAGTCTGTCATTTCTCAGATCCTTACAATAAGATAAATGAACCCGAGGGACAAAAGCGATATATAAATAAGACCTCAAATTGTTTTTCAAAGTATGTGTTTTGAATAGATGTGGATTTTCACTTGTTACAATAGCATTTTTTTTTAAATACTTGGCTGAATTTACTTTATTTGTCTAAACTTATAGAGTGAAGTTAAAAAGTAACTTTAACAATAAAATAATAAAAACTTTCATACATCTTCCCAAATTTAAATTGCACTGGGGGGAAAATGTTGATTTAAGTCATTCATTTCAAGTTTAAGATAATACAAGTTGAAAGGACTTCCAATTTGATACATATACAGATAGATAGATGGATGGATGGATGGATGGATAGATTATTTATTAACCAACACTGTATGGCAAGCTGTTTTAACATTTAATCTACAAACCGCACTAGTATCTGTTTCCATGTTACTAGTACTTATTTTTTGGATACTAGTATCTTTTCCATAAGTACTTGTGCTTATTCATTTACTACTAGTGCTTATTCTTTAAGTACTAGTGGTTATTATTTAGGAACTACTGTATTTTCTAAAGTTACTAGTAGGCTACTTATTCATTAGATACTAGCACTTATTCCAATAGTGACTTAATTAGTACTTAATTATACTCTCCTTGTTAAGAAAAAAATAGAACTAGTTCTTATTTTTTAGTTACTGGTAACTTTTTAGGCCAGAGATATAAAAAAAATCCGTAACTTAATAGATACTAGCACTTTTTCAATTTGCATTTCTGCCCAGGATGCTAATCGTATGTTGAATATTAATAAACCAGCAACATAGGCTATAGAAGATTAGACAGGAGACAGAAACAAAGAGATGGATGTAATTTTATTATTATTATTATTTTTTTTTTTAGAAAAGAAACATTAATTTGTACGCAAACACTTGGAAAGCGTATTTTTGTCAGTTTTGTAAACTAATTTCGTAAACATGCTAGCCGAATGTGCTTGTTGGTCATCGAGCGACCTCTATTGGTCCAATGGAGACAAGACACGAATTTGGATGAATTAGCCACCTCATAAAATATGTATGAATTGCCATGTGATCGGGTTGTTATTAACACACTTTGGTTTCAAGATAATTTGCCAAAAAAAAAACTGACACTATGAAAATAATTTTGAAACTATTTTTATATACACTGTATAATCAAAATTAGCTTAAAATAGATTTTTTTTTTCATGACTATACTTATACTAGTGACTATTTGCACACTGTATTAAAAAAAGTGTGGTCATATGCAACATTTGACATGAATCAAAACCTTTCATAAACCTAAAACCAAAATGTCTTTCATGAACCTTTTTGCTCCGCTTCAGATGTTGACTACAACAGTATATTATAGTTAGATGTGCCTTCGTTTTTTTAAATACTTTCTGTGGCTTCTTTATTCAGAGCAAACATAGCACCTCTGGCAGATTTGCCTCTTATGTGAACTGATCTTGTTTAAATATGCTTCAGTGAAAAACAAACTGATTTTCTGCAGTGCGGTAATACTTTCTCTCTCTGTTAGGCAACTTATGTCCTGTTGGCTCTTGCCTGGATCTTTGTCCCAGTTTATGTGTCTTCTGGGGTGAGTTTTAGACATACACCAAACCACCGCTTATTTTGAAGTGCCACTGTGGGCTATTTAGTCTTAATTAATAATTAAGAACTTATGTTTAATGCCGCCACATGCACCATAGACTCACAGTCTTTTTCTTTCTCACCACATGTGCTACTTTCCCAGATTTGCCTATTAATTTGCTTAGTTCCCTTTTCACTTCCTGTCTCTCTGTCTCTCACACAATCATAGATTGTCACAATGCCAGAGTATCTGGGTCGGCGGTTTGGAGGAGAGCGAATTCGCATGTACTTGTCAGCTCTCAGTCTGATGCTGTCTGTGTTTACCAAGATCTCAGTGAGCACCAAAACACATACATTCATAACATTTCATATATTGTTTTGATATTTGCCATTTCATTCACATATACTCCTGCAAAGCTAAATCAGACATTAACATAAAGAGGCTTAATTTATTGTGACCTGTACTGCTGTGCTGGCATGTTCCTGTACATGAGGAATTTAAAGTTGTGAAAGAGAATGTAGTTTAGCTGTGTCTCAACATCTGTTTCTCACTGCAGACACATAAAAACACTTACACGCAAATGCTGCTGCCTTGTTGGCTCACTAACTAACCCGTAAGGCTAGGTAGTAAACTTTGGCACGTAAAGCAAAAAATCCTTATTTGCAGTAAAATTGTTAGATGTTACAAGTTGTAAAACTACAATATAAAGGTTTGGGCTCAGTTAAAAATTAGTACTTTGATTTAGCAAGAACGTGCTAATGTGATCAAAAGTCATTAATGTTCTACTTTAAATAAACACTGTTCTTTTAAAATTAACATGAATTAAAGAAACCTTAAAAATGCATGATATTGCTGTTTTTTTAAACAGCATAAGTGCTTTTAACAGTGATAATAATAAAAATATTTGAGAAGAAAATTAGAAAATATTGCCACCATGTAAAATATTGCCAGCCATTTTCAATTTATTTATTTTATTTGTATTAAAACAAAAAAAGTCAATACATTTAATGATTAAAATGATTAGGGTTTTTTAGCCTTTTTTCAGCTTGTATTTTTCCACCTCAATGAACACACACGTGTGTGTGTGTGTGTGTGTGTGTGTTCATAGTGACCAAAAAAAAACCACATTTCGTCTAAAAATATAGAAAGCTAGATTTAGCATTTTTCCATTAGAGAACAAAATATGATGTTTTTCATAGACAGTAAGGAAATAAAATAGAGAACAAGTTGAGACTTAGTTATTTCTCATCTTCCATAGATTTGATAAGATAGCAAAGTCTGGAATTAAAAGTCCAACCTCAGATATTACTTAATAAATTCTTCCAAGACCAACTGATGTAAAGCTATATTGCCAGCATTCATTTCATAGCTTTATATACTGCACTTTTAAACAATTCTGTTGTCTGAGTCATTTTAGGACAAACACAAATTGGTGACAAAGTTTGGAGTTTGATCATATAATGCAGCAAACTGATCTCAGAATTCGGTATCGTTTACAGACAGATCTGTACTCTGGAGCTCTGTTTGTCCAGGTTTGCTTGGGCTGGAATCTCTACTTGTCCACTGTGCTCATGCTGGTCGTCACTGCCCTCTACACTATCGCAGGTTTGTAAGTGTGTTTATGTATTTTGCATATATACAGTTCAAATGTTTGTGGTCGGTAAGTTTTATTAATGTTTTCAATGCTTTTATTTTCATTATTTATTTTTGTGGAATATTAATACAATTTAAACAGTTTTCTATTTTACTATATGTGACCCTGCCCCACAAAACCAGTCACGTGTCAGTTTATCAAAACTGAGATTTATACATCATTTGAAATATGAATAAATAGGCTTTCAATTGATTTATTATATTTGGCCAAGATTCAATCATTTGAATATCCGAAATACTGTATGAGGGCACAAAAAATAAATAAATACTTAGAAAATTGCCTTTAAAGTTGTCCAGATTAGGTTCTTATTAATAAATATTCCTACCAAACATATTTTTTTAATATATTAATGGTAACAATAAGCATACCTTTAGAGTATTTGTTTACTAATGTAAATATACTTATGCAATGTATAAACTAATCAAGCTGTATAAATAAACATTTGTTCATGAAAATGAATCAACTATAAACAATAGTATATTTAACTTAAAAATAAACTAGATTAAGAAGTGCTTAAATTTTATGTGAAGTGGTGCCACTACATTTTTTAGTAAGTATTTGCAGTAAACAAGCTTTCTCCAACAAGCAGCAGTGTACAGCACATGATGTCTCACTGTGTTGCACACACAAATTTACAGCCGAGCAAGCAGAATCAATTGTGGTCTTAATTCCTTTTGCACAGTAATGCTGTAAAACCGGAAGGGGTGGTGTAATGGTTAAAGCTCAGTGCTTGAAACTTGTCGTTAGATAGTGTAAATGATAAACTACAAGAGACCCCGAGTGAACTACTTAACCACAGGTTAGAGCAGTAACTGCTGACCAGTTGTTTGAATAAAAGCTGCTACTAAATTAGGACTTATTTAAACTTTCTCACCGAAGCCCACTGGTTCAGTATCAGTTTCTGCAGTAATTATGGTCTACATGACTGATTCCAGCATAATTGCTTGATTACTTTAATCCGCCGCAGTTCTGTCACTCTGTTCACTCCTCTGTCTGCATCCGCTGATTCAGACGTGACCCCGTTGACTCATATCACATTAAAGCATCACGAGAGAATTGAGCAATACCCGCTTAGTCCTCTGTTTCACCAGGTGGCTTGGCTGCTGTTATCTACACAGACACTCTTCAGACCTTCGTCATGATCATTGGAGCAATCATCCTCACAATTACAGGTCTGTCAATCTCAAGCCACTTCTTGTATACACTTCTTGTATTCTGGCAGAGAACTCATCTTGAAAGTTCATGACCAGAAAAAAAATATATAAAACCAGACAGATTTTTTGCACCATTTCTGTTAAGGAAGGACACATTTAAACCTGCATAGCTGGTTTGTGTGGAGGTGTGGGAATGGGGAAAATCCCATGAATGTCTTCAACAACAATCTTCTCTAATGGTTTTTGAGAACTAAAAAATAAATTAAATAAATGTAGATTATAAGCAAACTAAATATAAATCAATGTGACAAAACACAAGTCTAAACAGTTTAAAGAAATGTAAATATTTTAATTGGAATCTATTCAAAATTTACATTCCATTTGATGCTACTAGAATTAACAATTAAAGCCAAACCTCTACGCATTACCCAAAAAAAGTAGTAGATTTAGCTGATATGTATTTATGTACACGTTACAGCATTCAATAAGATTGGAGGCTACAGTAACCTGGAGAGCGTCTATTTGAAAGCTGTGCCGTCTAAGATCATCCCGAACACAACATGTCACCTGCCCAGACCTGATGCCATGCACCTGTTCAGAGACCCTGTGCATGGAGATCTACCCTGGCCAGGCATGACACTGGGATTG
This sequence comes from Enteromius treurensis, assembly GCA_032275025.1. Lineage (NCBI taxonomy): Eukaryota > Metazoa > Chordata > Actinopteri > Cypriniformes > Cyprinidae > Enteromius > Enteromius treurensis. The sequence goes on from JAUCMU010000001.1 coordinate 5,124,298, forward strand.
ACCATTCTTGCAACATGGTACTGGTGCACCGATCAGGTATGCTTCAACACACACACTTTAAAAAAAAAAAAGAATAACAAAGCTACCCTGGTTCTTGTTGTTTTAACACAATGTTAAAACAACTTTGCATAAAGAACAATGACTGCAGTTTTAGAGACACATGTAAAGACCTTTTAGAAAACGATCTACCAAGATCAAATATCTTTCACAATTAGACCTAATTCAGGGTAGACGCTGAGAGAGAAGTCTATGTCGAATCCTGCGTCACTAAAACATCTCAAATCATTCAAGTATATTTTCACAGAGACTGTGAAAATCGTTTTGTGCAGACTAGCATTAAAAATGATAAGAGTGGAAAATTATAGAACATCATATTTGCAGTATATAACATTGTAACACTTTCCTTCTATAATGTAGAGTGCACATTACATCTTAAAAAAATAACAATTAAAAAAAATAAATAAAATAAAACCAAAATTACCAAAGAAGTACATTATAAAATTCATGGAAATACTGTCTGAGTTGGAGTGCCCTCAAGACCCAATAAATGTGGGATTGGTCTGAGACTTATTACTTGAGCCTTCCGGTTGGGGGCTCAAAACTTGGTCTGAATCTCAGTCATGAAAACAGTTAAAATCAACACTGCACAAAGTGGCGTAGTAAAATAGAAAGGTCTTGGTTTGAGTTTAGGTCCAGGTCTGGGGGGTCTTGGTCTGGATCTTGGAAGGTCTTGACTCCAACTCAAAACCTAGTTCTGAAGGACGGTTCACACCAACAATGATCTGCACAGAAGTCTGGTCTGACTTTTTTTAGAAAAAACTTTGTTGCACTTACGGGAAAACTAAAATATGCAGATTTTTTCCACTGTTTAAAATATTCAGTTTGAAAGTACCACAAAGTACTAACTCTACATAACAACAGCACCTTTGAGAATGTGACTAAAAGCACTAATGTGCTGAAAAGGAGTAAAGAACGCCTCTCCATAAAGAACTGTCACACTGACAGCATGCAAATGTTTGTATTTGTCTGAAGCTATTCAAATAAAAATCTTCAGTCAAAACAAACATTCGTCTCGGTGTGAACAGGCCTTGAGATCTGAGTCTGATCTCCTCACATAAAACCATTAACTCTCTGTCAGTTTGTACAGTACCTTAACCTTTTCAGCGTCCTTTTCCCACAAGCTGAGATAATAATTAGTCAACAACAGGGATGAATGTGAAATCGCCATCACCATGGTCACAAATCCACCACCAAATTCTTGCACTAGTCCAGATTACTCAATAAAGGCACGTCAATAAAGACAACTTGTGCTTGTAACAAGTTTTGCTTGCCACGTTCCAGTTTAAAGATCCAGTTGAAATGTCTGTATCAGTGGAGACATCATTGCACATTCATGCCTTTGTACTCAATACAAAGTTGTTGGTTTTTATCTGAAAGAAAGCCACCATAAATCAGTTAATTTTCATTGTGCCTCTGTGTCAACAATTTATCGCCCAAAGCAAATCCAGACGCGTTCACTGGAACCTTCCCCCTGAGGTGTTTGTAGCTGGCGAGTTTAGATAAAGAGATTCCTAATGGCATACGAGTCTCAACCCGTCTTCGAGGAGACGGAGACTTTGTTTGAGAAGCCCGATGAGTGGGAGAAAGTGATTGAGAGTGCATGAGCCGCTTAGCGTGTGTTTGGCGGGTTCGCAGTCCTTCTATCGTATACGCAGGGCTTTGTCTTCGAGGGGACCGTCCGGAGCGGTTCACATTTTGCTGGCCTGATCCATTTGAGGGGAGGTCAGGATACGCCTTCCCCTGCCAGTACCTGTGGCCCCCGATCACATGGCCACTGCTTTTAGGAGGTCTATGGAAAACTCCAGGTTTAGCAATCACCACTTTGGCCCGGCCATAAGTGTCTCGAACGGGTGACTTGGAAACCATCTGGTAAAGCTGAAGGGAGGAATAGAAAGAAAAAGGATAAAAAGCCTTCAGGCATGATTTCAGATGTTAAACGAACTATAAACAGTTCTGATAAATTTTTTCAATATGAACTAAGAAAACAAAAAGTAATGTTGGTTGATCTGTATATTGGCAGGTAATTGTGCAGAGGTCTCTGTCAGCCAAAAATCTGAGTCATGCCAAAGGGGCGTCAATCTTTGCCAGCTATCTCAAGATGCTTCCCATGATCTTCATCATCCTACCGGGCATGATCAGCAGGGCACTCTACCCAGGTACTACACACACGCTCCAGCTGCTGTATCCGCTAGTGCTCCAAAAATTCAGTGCTACTGTATGTCATCTTTTGCACAAGCTTTGTCACCTTTTAATTCTACACCTATAGAAAATGGGGTCATACCAGCTTAAAGTGGTCATGCTGGTTTTTGGTAAATGGTAGCTGGTTTGTCACTGCTCCAAAGTGGACTACAAGACCTAATCAAGCTTGGACTACACTATTCTACATCAGCAAATACGCAAAAACCAGCTACAACCTTAAGCAGGGTAGTTTTATACCCATATAAATATTAATAATACACATCATACAATTTATTCAAACCTTATATATGATAGAAATAGTAAATAGTTACAAGACTAAACCGTGACATTATAAGCAAAGATTTGTTAGAACGGTCCAACTTTATATTAGGTGGTCTTATGTACTTACATTTAAATTCATCATTTAATACAATGCACTTATTTTGTATATACATTCTTTGACATTGTACTTATATATAAAAAAAAATACCTGCATGTAATTGCATCTGTAATTACTTTTATTATTACACTGTTGAACCATCCCTTACACCCATGTTTAGCCCTACCCATGCCACCAAACCTGTATCCCACCTCAAATGCAGCAAGAGTCTTGCGATGCAATATGAACACAATAAGTGCAATGTACTTTTTTTTATGTAAGTATTTAGTAGTCTCTTTCACTTATAAACAATAAATAAGTGATATTAAAAAACTTTTTTATTTAAATAAATGAAAACTAATACATTTAAAACTACATTTTAGATGCTACGAATTTAGGTGAGTTCATTTTAACATACATTTATGCTGTATGTTCAAATTAACTCTCCTAATTTTGTAATATCTAAAAATTTAAAAATTTGAGCACAATCTAAACGTAAATATTCTGTAACAGGGAAAAGGAGCATGCACAAATCAATATCTAACAATGGCCAATGTATATATAATATCCATACATTTTTTTAAAGTATGTAGATACAGTAAATTGACTTATATATTGTTTACTGCTAAACACGTTTCCTGACACCTCAAACTTTTTAATCAGAGCCACATGTAGATTACTTTTTCCACTTGGAAATCCCACCAAAATGAGGATCTGACAAACCCTCATAACAAGCTATATTCCCGACTCTCGTCTGATACGCAGCTCCAATTACATTTTTCCTTCTCCCCCCCATTACCCCTATACATATGTTTAGCACTTATACAGGTTCAGGCGTGCTGGAAATGTCAACAGAGTCCGGGAACGTACACCGGCACACCCTTTGTGCGTTCCATAACACACACGCCTGGCTTCTTTTCATCTACTTAAGACACTCCCAGGTTTATAGACTGGTAGAGTGTAGAGCCAAATCGGGCACTTTCACATTCAGTCACACTTAATCAAAGTCCAACCTACTTTTGTCTTATCTCTGTTCTGCATGTTCAGTCGATTTTTCTCTGCAGTGTTTTGTTCGACATCGTCCGATCGCAAGTCCAACATGGATTGAGAGAAACGGGCCATCACGTTTAGTGCATCAGGGCTGTGGTCTCCAACACGACCGGAACCCGTTAACATTCCGTTAGGGAGTTTGTCACTACTGTCAGAGTCAGTACATTCATAGTATTCATCCGACGTTGTGGAATTCTCGTCTTTATCCTTTAATGAATGTGCACAGGTGACAGCGGTGCTGTCGGCATCGTTGTCGCAAGTGTCTGCGTTGGCCTCCTTTGTCTGGTTTTTGTCCCTTCTGACTAAAGTGACCTTTGCATCTCCAGAGCCCTCCGTTCTATTAACCACCACCTGAAGAGTGCGTGGCTTGGGCACAGGCATATCTAAAGTCTGTTTGACTTCCATTGGTTCAGGGTTAGACTGCTGTGCTTGTGGAGGAGGGTTGGGTTCTTCTTGCTGGGTCAGAGTGCTCGGTGAATTGGATGCTTTCACTGTTGCATCTTGATGGGCAATGCTAGAGTCAGTTTCTGGCTGAGTTTGGGGGCTTGATTGAACTTCTGCATCTACAGTATCTGATTTAGGCAATTGTGTTGTTTTAGAACGAGGACTTGCTTTATCTGGTAATGGTTCTTTAGGTGGGGAAGTGAAAGGGTCTTTAAAGCGGATCGCTTGAGATGTTTCGAACATTTGGGAGCGCATTAAATGCACCGACGCTGGCTTGCTTGTATCACGTATATTAATAAACCCAATAACATCACTGGGTGGGTCTGGCTCAGGCCAGATGGGCAAGTAGGAAATGAGATCTGCCTTTCCAAGACCTACAAGTCCTGGGTGCATTTGCGGTGCTTCTACCAATTCCCGTTGAGGCTTGGGAATCTGGACCATAGGATTTTTGGAGTTACTGTTCTTGGCACTAGCCTTGTCTGAAGAGGCTTTGCTTGCTGAATCTAAATTAAGTAATGCATATTTGGGGTTAATTAATTTTCTTGCAACAGATACTGGAACAGGGGGAGGAACAGTGATTGGGGCAGGGTCAGGCTCTGGAGGGTCCGCCAGTGAGATCTTGGTTAGATTGACCCCACGGGAGTTGAGGTATAGTTCGCGGAACTGCTTGTCAAAAGTTTCAACAGCCTGTCCTGTCAGGACTGTAATGACGTTGCGGTCCAAACGAGATGCTGTCCATGTAAAACTGAAACATAAAGATGCTGAGTCAGAAAAGAGAATAAACAAATAACATGCACAGCAAGATTATATAAACTGTCATTTAAACTAGCAAATACAATTTTCTGTTGAGGTGATACCATGTTTTTCAGTTGTGTGACAATACCCAGCCGTTTTTGTTCTTGTTTTGTATGTTCACACTTCCCCTTTTCTTTTGGTATTCTGGCATTTCTTACCATATGATTGGTTTATTAGGTCTGTCTTGTGATTTGATTATTGTTTGACTAGTCTTTTTTTATATTCAGCTTCTAGTTTTGATTGTGTTATTACCGTGTTACACCCTTATTATCTATTAATTAGCCATTGTGTATTGAATGTTTTCCCATGTTCTCTATCAGATGTTTCTAGATTAGTTAAGGCTGTTCTTGCTTCGAGTTTGGTTTATGGTGTATTTTTGAGATTCTCTTACCCATACCGAATTGAACCTTCAATTTACAAGGCAGACTTATTTTTTGCTAACCTGTTTTGTAAGTTGTAAGTTTTGTGTACATGTACTGTACATTCACCGATTTAAGTGCACAAACAAACCTGTATGATCCGGACACTGCACGGTCTCCATCCACAAACATGAATT
>JAUCMU010000001.1:5136346-5161708 GCA_032275025.1 Enteromius treurensis
AATCAGATGACGACTTCGACACTGCTGAAGTGTTTCCAGAAAAGTGTACCGTATGCATCAGACGTTCAGCCAACGCTTCGTTGGCGTGACGTCTGAGGCTGAGACTAATACAGTATTAACTCTCATATACCAATATTATAATACATATTTCTGATCTTGAATGTTGATTTCAAATGTAGTTTCATCATATCTCCTCACTTGTTTAAAAGATTAAGGCAAATCCAAATTAATTTTGTTAAAAGGCTGTTAAATTTTCCAATGAAATAGACACTTTTACATGATTTGTTACTTTTATTTACCCTTGAGCAGATTTTCTCTTGAAGTAGTTTTGAATGAAGTCTCTTATGTCGCCTGCCAAACTGAGTGCTTTTTTTAAATTGCATTTAAATTCCAGATGGTCCTGCACCAGCTGAGCAACTGCCATTTGTAATAAAAAAGAATGCTTGAATTAAAATTTCTTTTAAAATGCTTTTTTTTTACGCTTTTAGTTTTTATGCGGCCTACATTATTTTTTTTTTCTTTTGTAGGGGTTAAGGTGTTATGTTTCATTGACAAAGAGCACTGTTATTTCCAATACAGTCTTCTCATTAACCGAGATAAATGATTTTGCCTTTGTGTTATCACTGGCTAAGTGGCTGCTTACGCATTCAGCCTCACGAACAATGAGTGTTGTCCAGCCATCTCCGTGAGATGATGAATAGGGGCTACAGATATTCGTGTTCTGCTCTCTCCTCCGTGTAAAAACATGGGCTGAGATGGTGTGTTTGAGTGTGCTGGGTAAGTGGACATTTTTCAAAGCGTGTTTATTGGCTAAATTGGGAGGCAGTGTACTGTAAGTGAAACGGAGAATATAAATCTCGCATAACAATTGATGAGTAATGCTCAGTCATAGTCGCCATAGCTTTACGCATTCAGTTCGAAAGAAGCATATATGTGCGTTATGGGCTTGAGAGTTTTTGACTGTTTTAGCCTTAGTCAAGAAAGCAGGCATGCCATAATGGATTATAGGCCTTCAGTTGGGAACTTGCTTAGAAGTGACAGGGGTTAGTGCGCTCCCATAATCCTTTGGGCCTTTGTCTGACTGCTGACAAGTAACTCACCCTGAGCTATGTGAACGTTACTGTCCACAGCAATACATAAATATATATATATATATATATATATATATATACATTTACTTAGTCCAGGCCCTTTTTTTTTGGGCCTTAACCACTTCACTACCTAGCCACAACAGTCAGGACACTTTAGGTATGATACAAACTCTCAGCTGTCAAATTTAGTCTTATTTTCTTTAAGAAATTCAAACAATAAATACCATTTTGTGGTATCTTAGATGTGTTGTATGACAGATCACTGTACGTCATGTGAATCGATCATCTGTGGTTTAACCCGTTCGCAAATAGGGCCACCTCTTTCTCCTGTTTTGTCCCCTTTGGCAGTCTTGTTGGGTTCCAGCAGTCCTGCGTGAAGGCTGTGTGTTATACAGCTATCTAGCCGTCTCTAGACACCCACAGAATGTTCTATTTGGCATCAGCCAGACGCATGCGCTCATGGTCCACTGCCCTCCATCTGCTCATTTACCCGAAATAGAACCATAAAAGTTTTCTACTGAAAGATTTTTATAATTGTTACATAGAGAACTGGAATGTGTCTTTTGACAATTTTTGTGAGATGTGGAATAGGACATCAGGCTCCATATCTGTATGTATATGTATATAAGTGTGTGTGTTGTGTGTGTGTAAGTGCTGGGTTGTCTCACAGTGCACGCAGCCAGATGGTCACCTTCACTCAGGCATCACTACTGAATGACCCTTCCCATGTCTGTTGATCCTTTTTAAAACACTAATAATTATTTCTAAGAGTAAACAAGCCAGCGTGAGTCTCTTCTGCCCTTCTCCTTGCCTCGCGCTAGTAAGTTCAGATGCTTTATTATGTCAGAAATGGCTCCTCCATAACAGCATTTAAGAACTAGGAATGGCTTTCAAAGCTGTTTGCGCTCTTGAAAATGGTGTATTTGGTGTTTGACCTTTGCTGTATTTTTTCCTTTTCATACACACAAGGGCCAGAAATGTTTTAACTGAATGCGTAGCTTTGTCTGCTCGCTGACCTCATTATGGGAGCATCATTGAAGGCTTTCCAGAGGTTTTGTGATTCAGAGGTACATCACACATCCTGCTGGCTGGAGAAGCTGTGGAGTGACCTCCCTGCTGTGTTTTGAGACATATTCTATTAGGATCTATTGGTTTTAACAAGCCACCAATAGAAGGTGACCAATTACCAGTAGAGACCCACAGGGTCCATTACAGTTTCTATTGGACCCAATACAATTCCTACAATGACGAATAAAACCATTACACATTTTGTGTCTGTTTTTTTTTCCAGCAAGGCGTTTCCCTCCGCTCTTTGTATATACCAGTCGCCATATTGAATTTTATGCTGATGAAACGAGGCGGGGGTGGGGTGGGGGTGGGGGGGTAAATATATACATTTTAGAATGGCCTGTGCTGTATAAGGTCTAGAAGCATGTCATTTTCACAACTTCCAAAACTGGTTTGTGGAGTTTGTGTCGACTGAAAGTTATTTTGGGAAAGATTGTCAGATGAATAATGCATTGAATGCACTGTACTTCTATCCCTCACAACTACTTTTTCATTCCTGTCAGAAATTAAATATGGTGCTACCCTGACTAAGCTCTATTACTGACTGTTCTTATGTACAGGTTCTCATCCACCTGGATAAATGTATTATTTTAAAGGAGACACATTTTGCCCCTTTTTACAATATGTAATATAAGTCACTGGTGTCCCCAGAATGTGTCTGTGAAGTTCCAGCTGAAAATGCCACACATATCATTTATTATATTATTTTGAAAATGCCTATTTTGAGTAGAAGCAGAAACAGGCTGATTTTCGTGCATGTCTACTCTCCACCCCCTTTTCCAGAATAGATCTGCGCCATCACCTGATTTTAGCACTTAAAACCTGGAAAATGATCTTTTCTTGATAGTTCACCCAAAAATGAAAATTCTGTCATTAATTACTCAGCGTTATGTCGTTTTAAACCTGTGAGACCTTAGTTCATCTTTGGAACACAAATTAAAATATTTTTGATGAAATCCAAGAGCTTTCTGTAACAAAACTACCAGGTTCAAGATAGGGGTGTGAACCTACACTGGTCTCACGGTTCGGTTCGATTACGATTATTATATCATCGATTCGGTTCAATACAACATCTCGATGCATTGACGATGCACTGCATACTTAATTTTCAATTTCAATTCACATGTATTTAGTTTTTTTTAATAAACACAAACAGTCAGAAATATGAACTAAAACTTTAATTTTACCTTCTCAATGAAAACACACTGCTTGAACTAATGTATAAACAAGAAATTATAATTTATAAACCAAAATAGCACTTAGGGGAGCTATGGGAGACACTGTCGGATTGCTCTGTTCTGACATCAGTTATCAGCTTGTGATTTCTCAGGCCAAGACATTGCTGTTTGACTTTCGGACAGTGGCTCGCTGTGGTGCTGCGATGCAAGAATGTTGATATTCGGCTGATTTTGGGCAAAAGCCGGGAGAGTGCGGCCACTTTGAGCGCAGCCACTTTAAGCGCGTGCTGTGATGCCAGATTCACTGTATGGACAAAGCATGTAACGTGAGGTAATGTTCCGAATTAAGCTGCAGCCATCATGTTAGACGCATCATCTGTCACAAGCATTACATCTTTACCTGACACCTGCCATTCCTACACAACCTGAGACAGTAGCTCTGTTCATGAAATTCGAAATGTGCCCAGATGACTGCTTTTAAAGTAGTTGGAGCATTTTTAATTACTCGCACTCGAGATCCGCCTCCCTGATGCCAGTTGCACACTGCACGGGTTGAATGGGTTACGCTTTGAGATCAAAGACAAATTTCGGAAAGAATTCCAACAATAAATTGTATTTGGATTAAATAATTGAATTGAATAACTAATCTTAAAGCTAACAAATGCCTCTAGTTTTAACAGACTTTTGAACTTTTGAGCAAAAACCAAATTGTGTTTTTGAGCACGTAATGTTTGCATACGGTGAGTGTAAAACACGAAACACATCAATTACACGATTTTATGGTATTATGTGTTACTTTTCATGTTAATCTGTCAGTCTAGATCAAGAACAACGCACTGTCACACTGTCACTTTAATTCAGTGTATAAGCGGCGCAGCAAAAATAGACTCAGCGCCGAAACTATCGCTCAGTGTGAAAGCTGTCATCTGTTAACATGGGCGCCGAAAAAATACACGCTTGTTACGCCCTGCTTACCGTGCAGTGTGAAACCGGCGTGACCCATTGTATTCTACTGCAACAAAGCGTGTGTGTGGCAAATGACATCAGAAGCTTCAGTACATTATAACCGGTTATGGTCTATTACTGAACCCATACCGAATCGTCCTCGTCTGCATCGCGATGCATCGTAGAAACAACTAATTTTGACACCCCTAGTTTAAGGTCATGTAGTTTAGTTTAACTAAGTTAAAAGAGCAACCTGAAATTTCAAAGTAATGCAAATTTGACTTTTGATTGCAAACCAGTTCAATTCCTGTAACAAAATGAGTTGATTTGGATGCACATGAGTTGGCAAGTCTTAATCTAGAATAAATTACTCATGCCTGAAGACTTACTACTGAAGCCGGTGAATTGTTTTGGTTTGCAATTCAAATCTGATCCCATATAATTCCAGCAAAAGGCTGTGATATTGTTAGTTTGAGGGGAAAAAATGGATTTCGAATGCAAATGAGTGTGGTATTAGAGGTGGGCTGGGAAAGAAAAAGTGACTTCAGGTTTATAGAATCTTATTTCTTTCTCTCAACTTGAAGAGTTGAACTGTTATGGAGTAGTTTAGACTGCAGACTAGACTTATACAGTGAGACGATCAGCTAAGTACATTTTATAGAATTTGTGTCCCTTTGCAAATTACCTATTAAGTGTAACAAAATCATGATGAAATACTATACATATACATGTAGGAATGTTTATCGTTAAGGTTTTAACGGTATTACAACTTTTATCGATGCCACTTATCCATCCTTTAACGGTACTCTTATCAGTACTTTTTGTTGTGTTTTTAATATTTCAAAAGAATTATAATAATAATAAAAAACTAATTGAGAACAGAATTGACAACAATTAATTTTTTTATGTAAAATAATTATCTGTAGCCTAACAAACACCAATGTTTGAGCAAATATTACACAAACATATGTTTATAAAATATATTTATATGTAGACTATTTTTAATGTAACCAAAATGTGTGTTTATTAAATTATTAACATTTATTATAACATACTAATTTAGAGAGACCTGATGTGATATTTATGTCTTTAGCATACGTAATTATAAATGTTTTTTTTATGCAAGATCTTTATTTTGAAAGAACGCTGTCAGACGCAGTTTAATAAGTAAAAACAAACTGTCCCGGTTCAGTGTTAACTGTCAGATAGGATGTTTACAAGGCATTATTATTTTCCAAACTGGTTATAAAATAAAAAGTATCTCACCTCTGAAAAGCGAACTTAGCTTTGTTTTTATTTTCTAACTATATATATATATTCGGTACCCATCCCTATGTACATGGCCTTTGTCATCTGTTTCTCCTTCTTGTGCATTTTATTGGACAGACTTTCAGGTTTCTACAGTCATGTGTGATTTCCCAGCTTGGAAAAGTCAACGAAATGAGTGATGCATTTAAAAATTCATGGAAATTTCTATAGGTAATTTGAAATCTTTAGACCATCGTTTCCTAATTCTTATATAAATCAAGCGTTTGCAAAAGACGACTGAAAAACGGTCAAATTCCAACACAACACAGACTGTTAAGTAACAGTCTAGAGGCGTAATAGTTACGCTCACCACATTTGCATATACCCTGAAAAAAAATGTCTTAATATAATTTAATATATTCTAAAATGTTATGCATTTCTTGGAAAAGCTGAATTTTCAGCATCATACTGTACTAAAATGCTCAAGAAACACTTCTTATTATCACAGTTGAACTTCTTAATATTTTAACTTTCATTTCATTAATAGAATGTTTAAAAGAGCAGCATTTATTTGAAATAGACATGTTTTGTAACATAAATACTGATCAATTTAATGCATGATGCGTCTTTGCTAAACATAGTGTTGATTTCTTTCAGTAAAACCTTACTGACATCAGATTTTAAATACTGTACTTGTGGCAGTATGTGAAACTGTTTTGCATTATGCAAACAGTAGTGCAATACGCTAGATTGTTGCCACATGGCCTGCAAGCATGTTTAAGTTTGCAATTTACGGGTTTACTTTGCTACATTTTAAACTTTGACAGTCTAATCAGACAATGTCACTTTATTTGTTTAACTGGAAATGGAAGGTTCAGTCAAGTGCACTGCATTACAGGCTACAGAATCGATATGCTAAAAAAAAAACATTATTGCATTATTACGGAGTCCGGCACATGACATGCAAGAAAGAAAAAATTGTGCACGTGATTACTATTGTGTTCCCTTGATTTGCAATTTTTTTTCTTTTGATTTATAAATCATGTTACTACTTGTAGAATTCTTAATCAATCCTTTGCTTTGAGATTCGTTTCAAATTTACTACATTTAATAAAACCCCATAAATATATATGTTTGTCTAATGATTAATCAAGTCCTAAATAAAAGTTTTTGTTCACATAATATAGGTGGGTACTGTGTATATGTAAATATTTTCAAAATATATTCTGTATGTGTGTGTATTCATATATACATAATAAATATACACAGCGCACACACACATATATTACATAAACAAAAGCGTTGTTTTGGATGTCGTTTGACGGCACTAATGTACTGTGTTTGATTTTGTTTCAGACACATAATCTTACCTGGTGGTCTCTACATAACAGCACTAAGAGAGAAATACCTCTACAGAAAGTTACTACACTCAGCCGCAGGACAGATGGTATGGGACACACACACACACACACACACATTTGTTTGTAATGATATTAGTGAGGACATCTCATAGACTTCCATTGTTTTTCCATCACCTAAACAGAACTGTAGCCCTAAATATAAAGCTAGATTTAAATAGAAACATGATTTGGCTAAAAGCATCATTAACTAGTAAGGACTCGTCATTCAACAGGTTTCACTATATTAGTAAGGGCATTTTTGACATTTTAGACTTCACAAGTAGTCAAACCTATACACAAACACACACACTAATCCAGCTTCCTAATGCAGAACGGAGGTGTGTGAGGAGTTTACAGCATGATAGATCTCAGGAGGATTGTTGTGGCCTATTCATCAGGGTGTGGTGCTGTTCTACATTTGTGTATCAGTTGACAAAACAAAAGTGTCTTATATGCGTGAGAACACACACAAGGAACTGTGAAAATACCAATTGTCATTTTCTTGGTTTTGATTGAAAGCTTACTGCACACAGTGAATTATTTTACCAAACACAATGTTAGAAAATTGTAATGGAGTTTAAAATGAAATGTCTCAGCATGCAATCGTGCAACATGTCATTCGATTCAGTTATAAAGCCTTATAAGTATAATAAGTCTTGAAAATACTTTTGTATTCCTTTAAGAACCTTGGAAAGCATGTAAATGCCAGTTTATGAGCATGCAACCATTCAGTATCTAACAAAGCAGCATGGTATTAATGTACTATGTTAAACTATCACTGTACAACACCCTTGCAAGTTAATTTCACGTTAAGCATTTCTGTTTAGGCTGTGAGTCTGTGCGCAGGGGTAAGTGTGTCCGCACCGCGGGGTTCTGTAGCCCTCGACCAGGACGATTTGCAACCGGGACACCACCTCCTACGATTCCCAGCACCAGAGAAGATCCTTTCTGGTCTCGTTTCTGTTGTGTCAATGCCATCATTCTCATGTGTGTCAACATCTTCCTCTACGCTTACTATGCATAACACATGCCCCCACACACATAGTTTTTTTGTCTTTTTGTTACAAATGCATCACCTACACTTCTAATAGACTTTCTTGCATTGGGAGTATATATGGAGGAAACAAGCTTCCATAAAATCCCTTAAAATTATTGGGCTACATAAAATATTTTATAGAGTGTTTTAATAGTTGTTCAGTTAGATATACATATACTGTATATGCTTATATGCACTACGTAAAAGAAGTGTATGTTTGCCTTTGAGAATGAAGCAAAAAATAAATTATCACTAGTTTTCTTACAGTGCATGCTTTAAAGGTAATAAGTTACGCTTATAGTAAGAGCTTTTAGTGTGTGTTTGATAAATATGTGCACATTGACTGGGAGAAAAATTAATATGCTCATTAGATACTCCCAAAGATGTGGGTGTAAATTTAACTGCCATTTTGCTTCTTGAAAATAAATGATCAGTGATTAAACTATAATTTTCTGTACAGCATGTCAATGACTGTGTAATTTGTGTCTAAATAATTATTTCTACAATAGCGTGAGAGTAGCCGTAGTGTATGACTGTAAGAACAGCTTGTGAATGGTTTTAAGAACAGACATTTAGGCTGGGTTATAAGAAACTGTTAAATATTGGTGGGTGTTCAGTTTTTTTCTCTGAATTTATATTGTTTTATTGTTAATGTGAAAAAGCAAATGATACATTAAAGTCATAAAGCATATGTGTAAACCAAGCGGGTTTTTTTGTTTTTGTTTTTTGCAGATTTTGGCTAAATGTACAAGCAATACACTTAGCAAATAAAAGTGTTTTTTTCTTTTCTTTTGAGTTGACAGTTCATAGTTCATATGTGCTTGTTAAATACACACAACATTACACCTGCTATATATATCTACAAAAGGTATAGATTTAAAGTGTCTACCATAACACATCAAAAATAGCAATGCTTGCTATCTAAACGTGTACAGGCAATTTAAATGTTAATAGATTTGAAGTTGAGTCAGTAGTTTGACTTTATCATATTTTATTGCAAGGCAAGTCAAAACGGCAGCCTTGCAGCAAAGCCTTATTTTGCATATCATTGAACAGCAGGAGTATTTTCAAGGGAAAAAATAATAGTTTAACCTTTAATTTTACACATCATACATGACAATGTAAATTAAATTACATTGCTTGTTGTAAATTAACTAATCAGTAGAGAGTAATTATTTGAATTATGTCACTCAAAAAATAATATCAGCTTATTTTATTGCTTATTTTTGGTCATGACGTAAACAATAATAGATGTTCCAAATGTTTTTACATGGCATAGGTGGATCCAACATTTGTTATCCATTTGAACATCAGTCAGCGGTCTTCCTGAACAGACATATGAATGATAACAGTGAAATCACTCCCCCTCGCTCTAATAATAGTTAAAGAAATTAATAATAAATAAATAAATTATATATATATATATATATATATATATATATATATAGTGTCCTATGCAATACATTTTTATAATCACTTCTGTATTTATGTACTATATAAATGTACTATATAACTATATAAACTATATAAATGCCTCGTCTGTTGTTACTAGAGGTGTAAAATTTTTAATGATTTGTTATATTTTTGTGATGGAAAATAAATGAGCCATTTATAATAATTTCTGCAAAATTACAATAATTATTTCAACATCACAGTAAAAAATAAAAATCCAATAAATAAAAAGAAAAGGTTAAATGTGTAATTTCTAGTGCATTAAAAATGTGACATCCTAGATACTCAGGCAGTCTGCCACTGGATGTTCAAAATGATAGCCCCACCCCAAACTCACTGGTTGAGCAAATGTTTTGATAGCACCACAAAGCCACAGTGTTTAAAGAGAAATCTACTGTATATGCAAATTATATAAAGCTGTCCCTGCATATTTATCTGGGACTGGAGAATTTTTCACAGAAATAAATACATTTTTTAAGTCACAAATATTTTGTATGTGTTAATGGTATAAGCACAATAAAGAAAAATAAAGAAAATAATTATAATATTTCACATGTGTGTAAAGCTTTATATTGAATAAAATAAATATATAGTATTTCTGGCTCACTTTAGCTTGAAAAAAAAAGACATGGTAATGCATTTTGTGCAATATAAAACATTAAGTGCAATAAAAATATACAATGTTGAATTGATACTCCAATTCTAATGGCATGTTTTCATTTGAAAGGACTTTCATTTGAAAGTATCTGAAAGAAGAATAGACAGGAAGCTCAGACAATGGCTGAACAATGAGTAAATAATTACATTAAATAGTCAATGGTGATGTTCAGTAAAGGTGTCATGAAACTGGTTTGTCGACACGTTATAGCCGTTTTCTAATTTACCTTCTGAAAGTGATCAACAAAGAAGATGACAGGCATAGGTTGACCTTTGACACATAAGGTTAAATTTAAACCTTAAAAACCTTTATCGCCTGATACACCAAACACTGATGAATAAGGCTTAGTTTACCTTCAGATTTATGAAGAATATGTCTGACTGATGAATAAGTCTTGGGCTGTACAGGATGGTGACACACATAGCTGAAATTCAGTGATAAATTGGCTGCACATATTCTGGTGGAAATAAGCCCACTCTTCCACGGCACCGCCCCCTCCAGCACTGAGCATCCGAACAGTCGAGCAGGTCGATGACATCACCGCGCAAGAAACGTAGATGAGTCGCATGGTTAGATGTGAAGTCAAAGAGGGCATGGGCATGACGTGGCCTCTGAAACACACACACACACACACACACAAATTATGGACATGACAAGACTGTGCACTGGATCAGCAGTCAAACAAAACACAGTCCTTCCTACGAAAGCCTGTTCCCACATTGAAGCAATAATACAACGTTTTAGAAAGTCAAATTGTTAGACTTAAAGCATGACTGTGAAAAAAAAATTCACGATTACAAGAAATAAAATCCAAATTTAGGTGAAATAAAGTTTCAGTAGTCACAATCAATATAGTTGCAAATGTAAAAAACAAAGGTCACTAACAGAAGAAATAAAACTGAAATTTAGGGGAAAAGGTGTAATTGTGAAATACAATTACAGGAAAAAAGTGGCTAAGTTATGCGAAAAATGTCTCAGTTATAAGGAAGCTGCCTCACTTTTGACATGTAAAGTCATGCTTGTCAGAAACCAAGTCACAAATGTCAGAAACAGTTGCAATTCGAAGAAATAAAATGAAAATGTAGGAGAAATTAAGTTGAGATTTTTACAAAATTTGATTTGCTTTTATGAGAAAAAAGGTCTAAAGGGAACACTTTTTTTGGAAATAGGCTAAATAGATTCCAAAAATAGTGTTCTGTTAATTATAGAGTTGGCACATTTGTGAGTTGTGAAGTCATGCTTCTCAGAAATAAAGTTGCAAAGCAAAGGTTACAATGAAAAGAAATAAAACTGAAATTTAGGACAAAACATTGCAATTGTGAGAAACAGTCACAATTATTAGGGAAATAAATAACGTCTCAGTGATGATTTTGCAGTTGTGAGGAGTAAAATCATATAGTTTCAAATAAAAATGTAGGGAAAAAATGAATTTGCAATTGTCACAATTACGAGAAAACGTCATAATTTTAGGAAACAAAGCCATGGCTGTGAGATATATAGTCTCAAATGTAAGAAAGAAAATCCATTTTAGGAAATAAAATCACAATTTAGTAGAAATAATGTTGCAATTGTGAGATATACAACAAAAAAAGTTGCATTAATGAGGAAAAGGTAAAAAAAACAGCAGCCAAACTTGTGAGTCGTGAATAGAGAGTAGTGACTTATAAAATGAAGTAAAGTTGCAAAAAAAGGAGAAAAAACGTTCTAAAAACACTGACACAATTGTTGGATATAAAGTTACAATTGATGAGAAAAAAAAACAAAACAAAATAACCCTGAATACTGGCTTTCATAACTATCACTAAACTCATCACTACTGATTAGGGAGGGATCGCATTGCCTCAAAGAGATCATAACAAATATCAGAAACAGAATCTGATGTCAATCTCAAGCCATGTCGGTTTGCACTGTGCCAAGAGATCAAAGTGTGACTTTATAACCTTTATTGGTCAGACATCCTTTCGCTTTGCAAATTTGCAGATCAGAGTTCACCAGAGTTAAACTTTGGCACCTCAGTAAAAAAACAACATGTGCTCATATACATGTGACAGCTCTTACAGCTAATGATCCCTCAGGCTCTTTCAGGAAGACAGTTCTCTCTTTGGCAATGCTGTTGATTTTGTAGAAGTCCACCAGCTGGTTGAGAGAGCTGAAGACTTCATCCCATATGAAGAACTGCCCTAGTCCATCTTTCAAAACCTTAAAGTGTTGCACATGGTCCCCGTAACTAGAGAGAGAGAGAGAAAGAAAGAGAGAAAGAAAGGATTATTTACCTTCAAGATGAAGAGGTAGATCTTGGCTTGACTTAACATAACAGTGTTTGATTAAAGGTTTTGCCTAATAAATCAGAGTTTGACATTTCAGCTGTCACAAATTCTTGCATCACAATGATGTAGAAGCAGAGATTTAATAACTTTGATCTAATTAGACTTTGAACAAGTCAGTGCTCATTCTCCTGCAGATATATTAACAAATATTCCTCTCATAATATCAAACACTTATCACAGTACATTAAACAGCATAATAATGTTAAATATTCTTAAAGGGTTACTCAACCCCAAAATGAACATTTTCATTGTCATTAATCACTTACCCCCGTGACGTAAAAGCTTTGTTCATCTTCGGAACACAATTTAAGATATTTTGGATGAAAACCAGGAGGCTTGTCACTGTCCCATTGACTGCCAAACAATTACGACTGTCAAGGTGCAGAAGAGTCTGAAAGACGTCCCATCCGCCATCAGTCGTTCAACCGTAATATTATGGAGTTACGAGAATACTTTTGGTACAGATAGAAAACAATATTAACAAATGTATTCAACGATTCGGCACTTAACATAACGTACACCGTTCGGTGTTCGACGCAATGGAAAAATACGTGTATTTACGCTTTGATTTGTACAAACAGCGTATTGTTGCATTGCGTCTAACACAGAACTGCATGTTATATTACGTACCGAATCGTTTAATAAATTTGTTATTTTTGTTTTCTTTCTGTACAAAAAGTATTCTCGTAGCTTCGCAACATTAATTTTCATTTTGGGGTGAAGTAAACCTTTAATATAAAAAACAAGCCAGTATACAAAAATATCCATATGCATATCGAGATGCAATAAAAGATGCAAAATTTATTTATAAATTATTATTAATAATATAATAATATTTTTTTTTCCAAAACATATTTGCTCCTCTAATACCTTTCAGTGTATTGAGTATTTGATTGCTGACAGCAGCCATTCATATACCTGTCTATGTTATAAAATGTTGTTTTAATTTTATTTGCATAATTTTAATATTTAGCATTTGTTTATTTTGTGCGGTTGTCTAATTTTTGGAAACCATGATACAGTTTTTTTTCATTGAACCTTTAATGTTTTCAAATTAATTGGTTCTATTTAATTAAAGCAAATAAATTAAATAACAATAAAAAATAAATAATTAATTAATTAAATCTAGGACAGAAATACATAAATATTTTTGCTGATTGTGCCAATCTTCCTATCAATTATAAAATGTTTTTTAAAAATCATTTTTACCTGTTTATTTGAAAAATAGGTTGTATTTTACAACCCATATAAATTACAAAATTGCTTATAATTGAAACTATAAGTGTAAGATATCATTTTTAAAGATATAATTTTAATCGATTATTGATTAATCTTTTGAAGAAGGTCCAATATAATGTAAATCATTCTACAAAAAAGATATTTGAAAATTAATTGTTTCTGAATTACTGAGAAATGTGCAGCACTGACGCACACCCTGTGCCTGCGGCAGGTGCCTTTAATCACCCTGCAACTCCACCCTGACACACCTGCTCTTAACTCAAACACACACACAGATCCTCATCTGTCCAAACAGCACTGCTTGGATCACTCACGCTTGTTCAGACAGAAACGCTGACAGAATGAGGAACTGCCTCAGGGATATGGATTTGTGTGTGTGAGTGTGTATGTGTGTTTGTGTGTGTGTGTGTGAGAGTGAGTTGTACTGAAGATCATCAAAACAACAGGGAGAACAAGACTGAGTCGGTATAATCACATGTCATTAGATGTGACTTATACCAGAGCCATATTACCAATTCTCAGTCTCCTGCTCAAACTGACTCACATTAATTGTCTGATTTTTTGTAGCTTTGTTGTTTCTGTATTTACATGAAGCTTTTAATCTGATATAATGACCCTTTTTGATATTTTCTAGGTTCGAAGAGCCTAACTGTATATTGCCATTTAAAAGTTTGGGATTAGAAGTTTTTTTAAAATAAGATCTATATGACTTATTTCTGTGAGGACAAATCAGTGTCAAATGATTCTTTAGAAATCATGCTAATTTATTGATTGAGAAACATTTCTTGGTTTTAACAATACCAACAACCATTAGAAAACACGGTACAGTATTTTTCAGGATTTTTTTGTTGAAAAAAAGGTTAAAAGATCAGCATTTATTTAAACTACAAAACTAAATCATAATGCCTTTACTGTCACTTTTTTTTAAACACATTAATTCATTCTCAAAATAAGTCCTGAAATATAGGAATGTTTGCAATAACATGTTTACATAAATTTTTGTATTGTATTATTTCAATTAAATAAAATGTAAAACATAAATATACTCTTTAAATAAAGACTTTTGGGTCCCACTAAATGTGCATTATTTGTATTATACATGTGCAAAAGTGATTTTATATTCACAGAAAGCATAAATGCATGCATCTGCTTTAATGTTTTAATTAACTTTTGTAAAAAAAAAAAAAAAAAAAAGTCAAAATATGGGTGAAATAATGTTCAGTGTAGCATATATATTTAGGCTATGGAAAAATGAAACAATATACTTGTTATGAACTGTACTTTAAAGTAGATAAAAGAATAAGTGACAACACTTGTATTAAAAACATGACAAATTGGTCAAACCTATGTGAATCATTAAATAAAAAGTCTTTAATGTCATCTAATGATTCTTGTTCTAAATTTACCTGCTTTTGTTTTTCCTCAATACATAAACTATTGCGTTTGACCCATGTATGACCCATGTGTTGTGACTGGTCAATACAGAATTCCAGCTGTACTAAATTACACAATAATTAACCAACTATGACACAAAACACCTGTTCACCAGTGTTACTGAGCACATCCCCAGAGGGTCTATACACATGATATATAAGCATTTCCTTACATTTCTATTTGAATGAACATTTTCTAATGTTCTTTTAAGCATTAACATTAACTAACCTTCCTAACCCAACTCTAGCAGTTTTTATACAGGGGTCTGTAGAGCTTGAATTACAGGCCCATATCGCTACTGTATGTCTCTCTCTTTCCCTCTCTTTTCTTCTTTCTTTCTTTCTCTCTCTCTCTCTCTTTATCACACACACATGTAAACACACACAGAAACATCTGTGCTGGCCTCAGGTACTCAAGCTTGTTAGGAAGGACTGTGCTAATAATACATGGCAGAATTGGATTCATTGTGCTGCGATTGTGTTGCAACTGTCCCTCGTTTTGTCTTTCTATTTCTTTCGCTCTGTCTCTGTAGGATTTGACGTTTTAGGTCAGGTCTTTTGAGGTGTTCAGCAAAGCGATCTAAAAATAATCTATGCATGTCCACCCTCCCAACGCATTCCAACATTTTCAATAGAATTCTATACTGAGCTGTAAATAAAAGAAGGAAAGAAAAGGTGTAGATGTTAAGGCACACATTACTTTTATTATTCTTTATACTTCAAGTTGGGGAACGTTCAAGTATTATGCTCTCCATTTGTGCCTCAAAATGAATGATACATGTAGTCATACGGCCTACACTCTTGAAAAATAAAAGTTCTTTAAAGGTTCTTTACAGCGATGCCATACTGTAGAAGAACCGTTTTTGGTTCTACAAAGAACCTTTACTGTAAGTCCAAGGTTTTTTAAAGAACCATCTATTTTGTACCTTTTTATAATCTAAAGAACCTTCATTTGCCACAAAGAACCTTTTGTGAAACAAAAAAATCTAACTTTAAAGAATAGCTCACCCCCCAAAAAATTCTGTCATAATGTTTACTTCCATTGCATTTTTTCCCATACTATGGCAGTCAAAGGCTACCGTCAACTGTTTGGTTACCAGCGTTGTTCAGAATACATTCTTTTGTGCTCAACAGAAGAAAGAAACCCATTCAGGTTTAAAACTAACAATTAAATGATGACATTTTTGGGGTGAACAATCGCTTAGGCTCTTTTGACTTGAACTGTAACCATCTAGAAATTAAACATTCAAACAATAGCCTAAAGTTATTCCATATAAAGGTTTTCTAGGAAGTGTTATGAAATGTACTTTCTTGGTTGGGATATCTAAAGGTTTCAGTTTCCACCTAGAGAACTCTGAACTGTTTAAATAGGTTCTGGAGTGCTGGGAGCAAAAGATTACATCACAGCAACACGCAACCATGCACTCCACTCTAATTAGAGTGTGTTAATGAAGAACCAGATAGGGTAACAAGGACACACATTAACACACACGCACATGCGAGTACGCTCACATCTATTGTCAACGTTTAAATGCAGCAAGTGCAGGGAATAGTACTAACAAGCCTTAATAGGGAACACAGTACATGTAGCATAAACGTTTGCATTGTTCTGTATAGTCCGGTGAAGGCAGGTTTTATATGTAAGGGTGCATCTGACCTGGCAGACACAGAGAACTCTCCCGGTGTACTCTCGCTCTCCCTAATGAGAAACGCGCCACACTCAAGCGGTCTCAGACGGTTTTCTGCAGCCTGCCGTGATATTCCGCCCACAAACCACCTGCAAAATACAAGCTCAGCTGTCAGTTCCACATGATGTAGTATATTTAGGGATTGAAAGGAGACTACTGGTACAGTACACTTTTGACTACTGGTACAGTATTATGAAAAATAACTTTAAAAAGAATTAGCTTTCACAAGATGTAGCATTTCTATGTTTTATGTCAAACCAGCAAGTACAACATCTTAGCGCTTTGTTGTTATTCAAATAGGCATACACTGAAAAATGTATTTATGGTTGAGTCCCAGTCTGTTTATTCCTGTTTTATGCACCAGGGCATCAATAATAAACATGTTTGCATTGTTTGACCATTTGCCAGTTATATTTGCTTCGTGTTGCTGATTTTGTTGTCACATTTATGTTCAAAAGACTTGTTGGGGTTTTTCCATGTCTGTTTCATGTGTTGAAGTTTACAATATGTGAATTTTTAAAGTATTTTGTAAGTGTTTTTTATTTTTTACTTTCACAATTAGAAAAAGCACACAATGATGAATAATTTAAAATCACATAAATAAAGGGAATAATCTGCTCGTATGATTTGAAGTAAGACATCATCTAAATAGACCACTATAAAATATATATGCACAATAATCATCGGCTGATATTTAATGCGCATCTTTTCAGTAAAGGCATTTACCGCTGATTACAGAACCGGCTTTACTGACAAGATGCACATTACATATCGGCCGATGATTATCATGCATCCCTATTGTTTGTGCATGCAGCATTTAATCTTGTAAATTCCATTTAAAGGGTTAATTCATCCAAAAATGAAAATTATGTCGATAATTACTCATCCTTATGTCGTTCCAAACTCATAAGACCTTTGTTCATCTTCGAAACACAAATTAAGAAATTTTGATGACATCAGAGAGCCATATCCGATGTTACATAGACAGCAATACAACTGAAATGCTCCCAGATCCAGAAACATAATAAAAACACCAGTGAATCAGTCCAAGTCACATCACTGGATCAACTTCAGTTTTGCCACACTTTTTTGCGCAATCAGCCTTGTTTGCATCTGAGTGAATGCACACGCATGTGCGCAATCTGCAGTTGTTTACGCCTAAGGAAAAGCGTACGCTTACGTTGTAATACGTCTTTCGCCATTGTAGATAGCGAGTCATGGGGGAAAAATGGTTAAATTAAAGTAAAATTAGGTTCTTATTGTTTTTATTGGGCAACAAAAATTATTCTCCTGGTTTTGCTAAACTTAAGTTGAGCCACTGATGCCACATGGACTGTTTTACCAATGTTTTTTTAACTATGTTTCTGGATCTATAATTTCAGTTGTATTGCTGTCTATGGAGGGTCAGTGATTTGATGGCTCTCTGATTCCATCAATAATATCTTAATTTGCGTTCCAAAGATAGAGATACAAGTGCCTGCATGATATAGAGTGAAACGACATGTTTAGTTGCGTGAAAAGATTCTGCCGTCTTATAGTAAATAAGGAGCTTCAACTGCATTTATCAAAAGCCATGATTGATCTCATTCAGTCCACTCTTTTTATCATGATCGTGATTTAACTGACTCATTCTTTAACTTCAGAATGACTGGTAGGTTCTCAGTCATAAACTGCTATGTTCAGATCAAGCTAGAGCATGTTTGTTGGGGTTTGGTCAGGGATTTTACTTTCACCAATTCTCAATGCCTCACAAGTTTCTCAATCTTCCATGTTATGGTAAAACTGCAAGGTAAGGAAGTCCTTACCTAGCAAATGTCCCTCCCAAGCACTTCGGGAGGTCGGGAAGTCCACACCCACAGCAATAGGTGTCGTATGACATCACAGTGAGGTGACTGCTGGGAAATCCCTACATTTGCACTTCAGAAGAATTATTTTTTTTCTAGTCTGGACGGCACAGATTAACTCTTAAACAAACATAATTCGAAATTCAACGCTAAACAGCAACTTCCCATCTTGCCCAACACAGTTAGATGGAGAAGGCAACACCTATCAAATACTTTGTGGACCACAGATATCAGGACCAAGTGAAATACAAGTGAAAAGTACAACATTAACAGATTTTGCAAATGTCCTAGTTTCCAACTCAGACAGTGTCTCTGCATAAAAACATCACAATAACAGACTCTGAAAGTATAACTAAGCTGTCTCCACTTGACATGTTTTATCATCTAGAACTATAACATTTTCTTTTACAGACATGCAAGTTTCCCAAAACATTAAGATGCCTCGGGTGAATATGCATGCATTTGCATTTCCAGAACAAGTCTGAACGGTGGACAAAGCCAAGTTCAAAATTCTTGTGTTAAAGGTTTTTTTACAGAAGCATATCTCTTGGATATCCCTTTTTAGCACCCCATAAATCATAAAACTAGAAATCTAGAAGGCATGTTTTTAGGAATAAGATAAAATGATATAAATAGTATAAAAATAGACGTGTGCTATGTAAATACCATATAACCTCATTTTGATAAAATGGCCTATGAAGATATATACTCTAAAAATGCTGGGTTAAATAGCTGGGTAAAATGTTTAATCCAACCTTGCTGGGTCAGAACAACCCAATTTCTGGGTTTGTCCATATTTCACCCACACTCTAACAGTTGTGTGTTAAATATAACCCAGCGCTGGGTTAAAAAAGGTAAACTCCAGCAATTAGGTTGTTTTGACCCAGCGGTTGGGCTGGGCACTGTATTTAACCCAGCATTTTTTGCAGTGTATAAGTGTACTTAGAATTGCATTTTACATGTTTTCTTTCCACCAACAACACTTACTTGTCTGAAATAACACATTCTGAAAAGCCAAGCTTGACTTGAAGACAAAACTGACCAACGTATTAAAAATATTTTTGCCTGATGTCTTGCCTTGACAAATTTTGCCTGGTCATTCACAGATAAAACCACATGCTACATTAGTTTAATTTCTGTCATGTGATACTTACGTGTGAGGTCTTACATTAATATAGTTCTTCGGCACATAGCCCCGTCTACCAAACAGCTCAGCCGTGTACCAGTTTGGATCGTCATCCATGTTTGTCACCTAAAATAAACAGAGGACCATATTCAGATGTCCACTATCTGCTCAGCTTAGATATTTTCCTCTGTATTTAAGAATAGACTGGGTTCCAAAACTAGGTTTCATGAATCACTGGGGGTTTTGTGAAATAAACAAAATCTAAAACTTTAATATTTAAAAAGTCAAACTAATTTATATTTTAAAAGCGTTACATTTTCAATATTTATTTTGAAAAGTATTCTATTTTGATTGATTTTATTTAAAAATATATTTATTTACTTGTTAACTTTTCACTTTTACATCAAAGGAGTTCAGCTGAAAAAAACATTTGGTTCAGGCTATTTAAAGTGCATATACCAAATTCAGTCCTACTTTATATTAGGTGGCCTATGTCCTTACAATTTAATTAAAGGAACCGTATGTAGAATTGACATCTTGTGGTTGAACTAGGTATTGCAGTCCAAATTCAAAATAACTGGAGAGAGGTTTTTCACCCGGCCCCTCCTTTTTAGACTTGACGCACATTCAGGTTGCCATGATCGACGACACCAACAGGAACGAACGCACATGACAATAAATTAAATTAAATGCACTGTATTTTCTGCCAAGCAGGCAACCGGTGGCCTGTTCCATAAAATAAGTTTACCAAATAAGCCAGGCTTATTTCAGTTAGTCCGACTTATTTTGTAACAAATCTACTGACAATAAGCCTGACTAACCAAAATAAGCCAGGCTTGTACTCTAATCTTGTTTTATGGAACAGGCCCCAGATCTCCCCGGACTGTGTATGTGATTGTGTATGTTTTCCCCATGGACTAATCACCTGTTTATCATGTTTCCACCCACCTCATATGTTCCCATAGTTACTGATATGTTCTCTGCCCTCTCTGTGTTATTACCTCTTGTATAAATACTCCAGACTTTCTCTCATACCCCGCTGATCATTGTACGTGGCTCGTCCCGTCTCTGTAAGCGTTTCTCCCTCTGTTTTGTCTGACTTCTCATTGCCGATCTTTTCTGTTTTTGACCACTCCACTTGCTTGACCCCTCTCTGAATTCTGTACACGCCTTGATCGACCTCCCTGTATTTTGGATTGTCTATGACTTGTGATTTTGTTATTAAATACTTGCAAATGGATTCTACTGACTCTGCCTTCATTCATCACAGTTATCATTTAAAATAGTTTTGTTGTTGCTAATACATGAGCGACAGATAAATGCAATTACAATCAGTTATTTATTGCAAAAATGTCAAAAGCAATAGCAAAAATAACCCAAATTATGATGTTTTGCAGCCAACATCTTCTCTGGTGGAGTACAGTAGGTTTGTGTAATGTCCAAAGCAGAATATATGTTGTTAATTATGTATCTGAAAATATTATTCAGATTATCTCTCTGATCCTCTCTCAGTGAACTCATAGAGACGCGCTCATCATTCGAATACACATCACCGGAACACGGCATGTCGCAATCTGTGATGAATGCAGACGAGAGCCATCGTTCGATTATCCTGCAGTAAAACCTGTTGTTTGAAGCAGCAACATTTGAATTTGTAACTAACATGTCAGCCAGGCATGGGATTTGCTGTTTATGGTCATATCTTCTCTCGCTGCTCCGGATGGGGATGAAGATCACCGAATAAAGGCTGGTTTTGGGTGTGTTCCTCGCAGTCGTATGGATGCAAAAGAATAGTATTACAGTGCTTAATTTTAATTGTTGCGTTTTTGGTGTATTCACAGCATGTCAGAGAAAACCCCTTTTGTGGCCCATGGCATGTAGACATTTACTGACAAGTAACACTTGCAGAAATGTTATCTATCTTAAGGGTTTAAAATGAATGTCTTGTTAAACATTATTAAGCGGCAGGAATGGCGTAATTCGCACAAATTAAGCGGAGTGAATGGCGTGATTGGGACGAATTAAACAGAGCGAATGGCGTGATTCGCGTGTGATGTGTGTTTCGTGCAAAACACTCAAGTTAAAAAATCGGAACTTTGGCGAAAATTCGTGCCACGCTAACCAATCAGGAGCTTGCTGGTATTGTGATTACTAGCAAGCGGCAGCAGAATTCCAAAACTATGGAGGACAAAATCATCGTCGCTGCATGTGGAGGAGCTGCACGACACAATTTCGCACTTGAGTAAAGGAATAAAAATAAATAAATACTAGATTCATTAAACCAAAGTTTGCCTATTAGATATACCCAAAATGAATTTTACCTCATGTCTAACCACCAGAAAGACCGGAAGCGCCTGGCCGATGCCCCTCCCATGACGCAAAATCGCGTTTGCTGTGAAGCGAATTTCACGCGCGAATGAAGCTAGTAAACACAAAAAGTTTAAGCGTCCAACTACACGCAAATTACACAATTTATTTACGCAAGTCGCGTCTGGTGTGAACATACCGTAAAGGGTAACACACAACAGGCTCCTGAAAATCAGCCTGTTTAAGACTACCTATAGTGATAAATCCTTCCTAGTTTAGCATGCCATATGAAAGTAAATGGTAAGATGTAAATGGTAGTTTTTTATTTTTTTTCACAAATTCTGTCTGTGGCCTTCCATCCACTTGCCACAGAAGTCACCTTCCCATTATATTGACTTTCACATGACACAGACAGTTGCATGTTACTCTGGACTACATTTCCCATGCTCCATTTCACTGATTACATTTTCACCTTTGGCCAACAACACACGCTATACACTAGGGGTGTGAATCTCAGCCATAGCCTTGCACAGTTTTAATTCAACCCTGATTAAAATAAATAAATAGAAAATACATGGTATGTGAGTTGAAGCAGGGTTGGAACTAAACTCTGCAGGGCTGCAGCCCTCCAGGAGCTAAATTTGACACACCTGTTATAAAAATCAGTCTCACACCACCATTTAACACTGAGTATTATAAGCACGTACAGTATCACTGGCCTATGGCTACTTTACGGAGCCGTCTCAAGTTTTCTTAGTATAAACTAGTCATAGTTCTGCATGAGTTTTCCTAGTCTAATTATAGTCTTGCCTTACCTGTTATCCAGTGTTCTGATTCTTGCCTGTGTTTTTCAGATTACCCATTTGGATTATGTTTTCCCCTTGCCTGGACTATTTCTCATGTTATCGGATGACCCCTCTTGCCAAGCCCTATGGATATGGTTCTGCAGATGAATCACAAATCACAAAGATCACAAATATTGAGTATACTTGGCCACACGTCATGTCCTTTTAAATTAAGGAATAAGCATTAGCTGGTATGTTAGAACATGTTGAGAAAATAACTAACATCATAGTGTAATTTAGTAAAATTACTTACATGAAATAAAAAAAAAAAATTAAATAAAAAAAAGTTAAAAGAGTAATCTATCTCTTTAAGAGACCAAGAACAGTTTCACCAATGTGTCTGTTTGGCTCAAACCATCATAGATTTTTCCAAATGTTCCTATTACTATATTCACAAAGGCTGCTGATGCAAGACTCTGCAATGACTTTAAAGAAGAAGAAAAGAAGAAGTAAAAAAAAAAAAAAACTCCAAAAGTTAATTGACAACAGACACACCAAATACATCACAGCCAAGCCACAATTAGCACAGTCAGCAGCTGAATGAGAGGAAATAATTAGGTATTCATCACACCAGGGTGAATATAAAATTTCCAACCTGGGTTTCCTGTTTTACATGATTCTAAATATGAGCAACACAAAGGCCAAATTCCCTTAACCACTGACCCCAAGGAGTACAAACAAAGTATATATTTCTGATGTGCACAAAAAGATTGTTGAACTTCACAAAGTGGCTCTAAGAAAAGAAAAAACGACTTTGTCTAAGTACCCACATTTGAGGTCTTTGCACTTAACAACTTAAATTATGTATTTCCTGTGTTTGGCTCAAGTGTTCAAGTGAGTGTGAAGATCCCAAGTGTGCCTGTAGAATTTATTACCTCATGGGACACACTTGGTAAGTCTGTTAGGCCAGGTACGGCAGTGGTTCTCAGTTGTTGTTGTTTTTTTTTTTTTAAGAACTTACAGCAGAACACATCAGCACAATGACACTGTCAATACTGATCTTACTTGGATTTATGAAATTATTAGGGTATGTGAAATATTTTCTGGGATACACGATTTGTTAAGTTTTTGTCTGTCTGAGAACAATAAACAACACTGCTAGAATATTTGTATTTAAATTTATGTCCATATTTTATTTATTTAGCCTATTTAATAATACTTAGATGGACAGAAATTGTCATTAAAAAGACAGTTAATTAATAATTAATACACATGTCTCAAATTATGTGATATACAGGAGTTTCAAATGTTTACAAAATACATAAAATAATTAATTAACACTTTACTTATACTGGAAAATTTCCCACAACATATTGCAAAGTCTGAGCAAAAAATGACACAATTATATCCAGAACATGATGCATGATGGGAAATACACTTAGCATTGAATACTGCTCCGGAGTGGTATTCAAGAGAGTGTGTATTCAATGTGCAATAAGGGCACTGCACTTTGGCATTTTGAAGACCTGGGGCAGTTTTGCACACTTACTTCCTGTCTCGTGCACACTCTCTCAAGTGGCCAAGACCGCAAATGTGGATATTTGGACAAAGCTGCCCAACTTCTACCAGCAAACAGCAAAGCAGCAAACACTCAAGATGTATTTGGTAAACACAGTAATAAAAAAGTACAATTAAATATACCTCTGTATTTTTTATGTTGGCCTTTTTTTTTTTTTTTTTTTGTCGGAGGTCCTGGACATCTTGTTTAGATACTGTGCATCACAGGTCTTTAACCTTGTTCCCGTTGGGGACGCACTGTCCTACAGAGTTTAGCTACAACCCTAATCAAACACCTGACACAGCCAATCAAGTTCCTCAAGATTCCTTGAAAATACACTGCCAGGTGTGCTGAAGTGGCATCATGGATTAAATTAAATAACAGAAAATCCTAAAGAAATCCTAAATTCTGCTGGGGTATGTAAACTTACACAACTGTATATATTCAGAGGTTACAGAAAGTATTCAGACCCCTTTACATTTTTCACTCTTTGTAATATTGCAGCCATTTGGTAAAATAATAATAATCATAGAGTTAATTTTTTTCCCTCATTAATTACACACAAAACCCCATATTGACAGAAAAACACAGAATTGTTGAAATTTTTGCAGATTTATTAAAAAAGAAAAACTGAAATATCACATGATCCTAAGTAGCTGTGACACTCCTATATTTAACTCAGGTGCTGTTCATTTCTTCTGATCATCCTTGATATGGTTCTACACCTTCATTTGAGTCCAGCTGTGTTTGATTATACTTACTGGACTTGATTAGGAAAGCCACACACCTGTCTATGTAAGACCTTACAGCTCACAATGAATGTCAGAGCAAATGAGAATTATGAGGTCAAAGGAACTGCCTGAAGAGCTCAGAGACAGAATTGTGGCAAGGCACAGATTTGACCAAGGTTACAAAAACATTTCTGCTGCACTTAAGGTTCCTAAGAGCACAGTGGCCTCCATAATCCTTAAATGGAAGA
>JAUCMU010000001.1:5169243-5183764 GCA_032275025.1 Enteromius treurensis
CACAATAATGGGGAAGACTGCTGATTGGACAGTTGTCCAAAAGACGACCATTGACACCTTGCACAAGGCGGGCAAGATACACAAGGTCATTGGAAAAGAGGCTGGCAGTTCACAGAGCTCTGTGTCCAAGCACATTAACAGATAGGAGAAGGGAAGGAAAAGATGTAATAGAAAAAAAGTGTACAAGCAATAGGGGTAACCACACCCTGGAGAGAATTGTGAAACAAAACCATTTAGAAAATGTGCCAGAGATTCACAAAGAGCCAACTGCAGCTGGAGTCAGTGCTTCAAGAACCACTACGCATCGACATATGCAAGACATGGGTTTCAGCTTCCTTGTGCCAAGCCACTCTTGAACAACAGACAGGGTCAGAGCGTCTTGCCTGGGCTAAAGACAAAAAGGACTGGACTGCTGCTGAGTGGTCTAAAGTTATGTTCTCTGATGAAAGTAAATTTTGCATTACCATTGGAATTCAGGGTACCCACTTTGCTTATTGACTGACAGCTCTCATTTCCCCATGTTGAGATAAATCAGGAATAAGTGCAGAGGTATTGGGAAAACCTGTTGGTTACTGTTGTTTTAGTGAATGTTTTGCAAATAACATAATTTCGAGAGGATCGCTGAACGAGTAATCACACACGGCCGGCAGCCTGTTACCTAATCATCCCTCGTTTATTCACACCCAATCAAATCATTTCCCTTTCACTATTAATTCTCCCAGCTTTCATTTCCCTGCATCCCGCTTTTGTGCATTCTTCCGAATCGCAATACCAAAGACACATCCTCACTTGCTACCTCCACGAAGACCAGATTCCTCAGCCTGCCTTCAACTTCCTGCTACTGATCGAGCTCAACCCTTAGACCGTCTGAGGTTCCATGCCAGCCCACGGCTTCCTATTTGAGGCCTTGCCCGCGCGCTCTTAGAACCCCCAGAAGCAACAAAAGCCCGGCAGCGTTGCAACATGCCAAACAAAAGCAGCAAAGGAGCGCTGAATCTGCCGGCGCCGCCTGATGACGTCACACGCAAGCTGACGCCATACGCAAGCCACGTACCCATGACGTCAACACGGCATTCCCCATCACTTCTCCTCAGTCTCATAACGTATTTCACACACCCTCTCACCCATTTTAGGTTCATTGATTCATTTAGTCTAGTTTATTTAACCAACAGTTCCTGTTTTATTTACTGACTTATTTTATAACTGTTTAACTAATTCCTGGCCCTGTCCCGCCTCCGCTAGGCGTCCCACCCCTTCTTCCGCAGAAGTTTCTCTACCATTCTGTCTCCGCAGAGACTTTTCTTCTTCCAACCTTCGCAAAGGTTCTCTATCTTAAAGTTTCCCCCTTCACGCCTCCGCTGAGGTACTTTATCCAAAGCTATCCTTCGTCCCTCCCCACCTCCGCAAAAGGTCCCCATCCATAGCTTGTTTTGTTCCTAAATGAATCAGTTTTGAACAAATCTGTTGATTGTATAATTCTCTCATAATTAAATCACTTCTTGCCACCTACTGGTGTGACGAAGTAATCCACAGAAGGTTTCACCAAATCTGTTTTAAAACCTACTGTAGCATACAGTAAGTAGAGACAACATGTCCCTTAAAGGGTCTTGCTGACATATGAGTGTCAACACAACTGTATTTCAACTCACCAAAGGTGGTTTGCATGCATATCAGATTGTGTAACATATCTTTCTTATTAGAGAATACTCGGTTTGTCCTCGGTGGAGGCTCTGTCTCTGCTGCACACTCAGCTGTCGTCTGTCCTACATCAACACAGAGAGAGATGTATAAAAGATGGCCACTGGAAGGCAAGTGGGTTTGCATGCAATTTGTCTCTGTTAAAAAATAAAGACTCAAAACTATATTTAACAAGCTGATTCCATTGTTAAAAGGTGACCTTTTGGTGTGATGTTGTTCAGGCAGCATGGAGCAGATGTTTTCTGCATCACTCTGTGCGTTGGTCTAGTCTTCACTGGTCGGGGGTTTTACTGACAATCCTGTGTGCAACAAGTCTGATCACTTGCCATGTGATTGAACCAAACCGGTAACATCAATGCATGTATTATAAATATGTGCATACTAAATATATGTATATATACACACACACTGTATAGAAGAAAAAAAACACCGTTATCGGCCCCAAAAAATACTTTGTGAATCTTAAACACTGAATTATCTGTCATTAGCATAAAGTCTAAAATGTTACACAAGTTATTTTTTGTATGGTTGTCATAGTGACAGCACAGCTTTG
Organism: Enteromius treurensis; assembly: GCA_032275025.1. Taxonomy (NCBI): domain Eukaryota; kingdom Metazoa; phylum Chordata; class Actinopteri; order Cypriniformes; family Cyprinidae; genus Enteromius; species Enteromius treurensis. The sequence goes on from JAUCMU010000001.1 coordinate 5,171,495, forward strand.
ATTGGCGGATGCACAGTGTTGGTTCTTCTTCTGACTGGGCTGATTGCCATGGCAGTCCTCCAGTGGCTGAAGAGCGAGGAGATGCCCCGCAGAGTGGAGACTTTACTGAACACTTTACAGGGTTAGTCACCCTACGGAGCAAACATCCCCACTGCATCATTTGTTTGAATCATCCGCTATTCCAGTTTGACCTTGTGCAAGACTTAGCATGCAGATCTACTTTCCTGCCAGAAAATAAATGTTGTTGCTTAAAGTTTGTTATTAGATGGTTTGAAGGCTTAGTTTCCTTAAAAAAAAAAAAATTAAAAACACTTTCATGTTTGCGTCAAACTACAAAGCTCTCAGAAGCACAACTGAAGCACCAGTCCATTTACCCTCTTTTTTTCTCATGTAAATCTATTAGAAATAATTCAAAGGCAACTATTATGCCTTCAACCTTTTACCAAGGTGCGATATAGATCTCAGGTGTCCCCAGCAGGGGCGTCGTAGTTGGGTGAAAAGCTGCTTGTGCATAGGGCCCAGAGTTTGGTGCTAAGCCCCTGGTCCCCAGAATGTATCTGAAGTTTCAACCCAAATGAAAAAACAAGCTATTTTCGTACATGTACATTTAAATGCAAATGAGCTGCTGCTCCCTTTTCCGTGATAGGGCTGCGCATTTAAAGATACACTTTAATTTAAAGAGATTTATTAAGAGGTAAATTAGCGGTGTGTTTGAGCATGGTTGACCTAAACTCTGCAGGAATCTAGATCTTTATGTTCTTAATTTCACTTTTACTTCATGATATATACACACACAAAAAAGATATATGTGACAATTTTCTTTCGGCTGTTAAGAGTCTTAGCTTGATTTGTGAATTAACCATTCTTTTTTTCAAAAGGTTCATTTCAATTAGCTATTTAAATGGCATTATCAAGATTCACAGCCAAATCGTAGCATACTACTCTTCATAATTTTAAGATATAAAAGGGTGCAATAAATACATTTATAATAATATGGTAAGAAAAAACAGTTTTCAATATTGTGCAGCAAAACAAGCTGTTTTGTAGAGCTTAAAATAACTGGAAGCAGATGACACTGGAAGCCAGACACATTTCGGAGATACTTTAACGTGTACTGTATCACAGCTATATATAAATATATATAAATTATAGAAAGTAGCTTAATCATAGCAGGAAGATATTTCTGTCATAAATCCTTTTTTATGGTTGTTAGCTTACGCTAGATAATTTTTATATACCTTGCCAAGAAAAATAACTAAATTCTTTGAATGCATCACAGAGTTCTTAAAGCATCCTTCCTCTGATTGGCCAAGAGGCACAGAGGACTTGTTTAGCCCACCCTCCCCAGCCATTTCTCGTCAATGGACCTATCGTGACGGGAAACTGGTTAATCTAACCGTCAGTCTCCTGGTGGAGGGTGACATCATCTCTTTACGCCCTGGCAGTGAAGCACCAACTGAACTAAGAGGGATTCAGGTTAGAATACATGAGACACATAAATCCATCATTTGAAAGTGAAAAGCCATGATATGATTCCACTTGTGATATTGATAAGATTTTTATCTGTAGAACACAATGAGAATGGGCAAATAACAGAACTTAAATTTTCTGTGAAACATTATCATGAATAAATAAGGCTATGTAAATACAGTTTGCCTACAATCCACCCAAGGCAGCACTTTGTGTCCTTTTATACTATTTTCAACAGATAAATGTAATTCTTTTTCAATTTAGTTTTGAACTACATTACTTCTTTCTACAAAAGCATAAAATGAGACCTATAACTCTGTTGAGATTTTTTTTTTTTTTTTTGCATTTTCTTTGGTTTATGAGGACAGGAAGAAGAGCATGTTGTTTTATCCCGCAGTGATGGGTTTAGTCATCTCTCCTCTCCCCCTTCGCCATTGGATATGGGAAGGCCCCGCCCACACCATTTGCTCCAACCACAGCTCTTCAGGGTAACAAAAACTCCAGCAGCTGAGGCAGTTCAGTATGTTTATTTATTTATTTTCTCCAGTAATATTTAATATTTAATGTAGTTCTCAATTGTATTTTATGGAAGTATCAGATGTTTCTTCTGAAGTACAAATAAAAGGGAAAGGGTTTTAGCTAACAAGTGCCATTGTGTTCCATTGGTGTTCTTGTTCTCTCCTTTGAATAAGAGTCTTTTGATGTCAGCTCATCTATCAGACACAAAACCAGATCCTAGAGAGGGACTTAAGAGCTTAAGCACTGCATTCAATATGATATCTCATCATTACACCACCGTCACTGGATCAGCTTGTAAAAACATGACAGAAATTATCATAGACAACGGTAAAGCATATCCTATGCACTTGAACTCCTAAAATACAGCCTCTGGATGTTCACAAGAGCAGGATTTATGGAATAAGGCCCAGAATTTGACAAGTCATCTCTTTTATATGGATCTTTTTTCATGTAGGAGGTGTTTGGAGCTTTCTCAAGACAGACCAGTGTCTGTTCTGGATAATGAACGATTTACTGTGCAAAGTTTACTAGATAGAGGCCCAGCGCCTTTTGTGCTTGTAAGATTGTCTTTTTACATTTTGATATATGCGTTTCACAGATTGTTTTATAAGAAGTGACTAACATTGGTAGATGCTTTTTCTCCTGTTCAGTCATGTGTTTATACTTCATTTAAACTCATTTTATACTCAAGTCTTTCTGACCTTCAATTTCCAGGTGCTGCTTCTGGTGCTGAATCTGTTGCGTATTTGGTTTGGCGCTCCTGGTGTGGGACCATGGCCTGTCATGCTCCTGCAGCTACCGGTAGGATATCCAAAAACAGTCATACGCAAATTCACAAACACTGGAAAACCTTTGCATATACTTGAAACATATTGATGATATATTGGAGACTTATCAAAATCACAAATTCACCCACAAATAAAAAGAAATGCTGAAAATGTACTCAACCTCAGGCCATCTGAAATGTAGATGAGTTTGTTTTTTTCATTGAAGTGAGTGGGTGCTGTTAGAATGGGAGCTCAAAGAGCTGATAACAACATCATAATACTCCAGCAAATACTAGTACTTAATTATGGATTATTATGATGTTTTTATCAGCTGTTTGAGCGGTTCAATTGTTATCCCTTTGTTAAGCTGTGCATCATATTTTTGATGCTTTATTTCACAAAAATAAAATTTAAGATTATGCAAACTGTAACAGTGTATGCAGTGGGTGAAGTATTCAGATCCCCTTTGGCCCGTCCGGCCAAACTGAGCTATCGGGGAAGAAGAGCCTTGGTGAGAGAGGTAAAGAAGAACACAAATGATTTTAGCAAATAGCTTCAATATAACAAAGAGTGAAAAATTGAAGGGTGTCTGAATACTTTCCGTACCCACTGTATATTCAAAATGATTCATCAAAACATAAAAACGCAGCTGTAGTAAATACATGAAATGTTGTGTTTCAGGTGAATGGTGTTTTGCCTTTGTTGCCACTGACTTTCCCCCTGCTTTGGGTTCTTGTGTGCATGTAAGGAGAGGCCCGTGTTCTTTTACAGATGGGCTCACAGCCAGCAGACTGGTGGGTATGTTCAATAAAGAGGAAACCACACAATAGCTGCCTGTATATTTATTGCTTACAACTGTAGTCATGTGAAAGGATGCATTGTTGGTAATGCCAAAATGATTTCCCCATTTCATTGAACAGGAAACTTGGAAGTTGACCTGCAAGAAATCTTACTCCGTGTTCTGGGGTCGAACATCGACACTCGGCCACACTGCTAGTGTGCTACACAGTCTGGGATCTGTAACTGTAAGTGCAAAAGAAATCAGGCACAAAAAGATTTAAGGCACAGTGTCACTGCATTCAGTAATCAACTGGCATCTGCAAACAAATCGTCTTTAAAACAATTGCCACCTGTTTTTATATTTACTCTAATGCACTGACAATCCATGTTTATGTGTGTGTGTTCAGTTGGAGTTATAGCATACTTTCTGCACGTTGCATTATGTTTCTCTGCGCTATATACGCTGAGTGATGCTGGGGCAGTAAATGTTATTCTATCTCTCTCACACTAATTCAATACTGTAATAAGAGCTTTTGAGTGTGTTCCAGAATGCAGTTGGTCACAGTATCAGTATGCAAGAATTTATATGGACTAATGTGAACTTTGTTTACTCTGCTTCTTATGATTACATTTCTGAGAATGCCTTTATAAAAATAACTTATCTCAAGATATCTACAGTAAATGGGCAAATAATAAAATAATAAAATGCAATAATAAAAGTCACAAATGGTTTGTATGTGTGTGTTTGGTTCCAGGTCCTGTGTTGTGTTGATAAGCAGGGCATCCTCTCATGGGCCAGTCCAAACCCTGAGAAGATTCTGTTCTTTAGCAAGTCCACCTCATCAAAAGAGACAGAAAGCCAGAAGCAAAAAGAGAGAGAAGGAGACAAAGAAACTAAAGTTTATGTTTGCCAAAACATAGTTTCGGGAGAATCGTGAACGCAGTAATCACCCACACTAACCAACACACAGCTGGTAGCCAATTCCTAATCAAAGTCCTCCAATCGAATCACTTCCTCCCACTATAAATTCGTCCCAAATTCACATTTCCACATCAAGCTTGATCGCATCCCTCCCCCTCCCCTTCTCCGCCTTTATTTCCTTTTCCCCATACCGGGGGGCAGTCGAAGAACGAGCCCACACCGAATCCTCACCCTCGCTAGGGTTGCTTCCCCTAGGGTTCGGAGTCCGCTGTTCTACCGGCTCGCTCCCCAGACAGCATGCCAAAACCGCTCTAAAACTCGATTACTAGGAAACGTGAACTCTTGAAATAAATATGTGGATCCTGAACGTATATATGTAAGGCTGATCATGTTCAGTTTCCAAGCACAGAGCCATGCGGCCAGTTCTGATTAACAGCATGTTTGCATGTTACTTATAATGTCTATAAGAAGTACCTACCTTTATTTTTGATATTGATTACTATTAATGTTCAAGAGAAAGACGTAGACATAAAAGCCCCCCTTTGTTTTTAAATCTATGATAATAGAAAATGTAAAAGTAGAAAAAAGAAACATCTTTAAAGTAAAGCTGTGACAGCAATACATGGCTGGTGCTGAGTGATAGCGGCATTTATTATTCGCTATACAATTTAAATAACCCATATAATGATTAAGAATAATCTATCATTTGTTTTTAATCCTATGGTGTCTGATGCTGTCTTTAAACAGGAAAAATTGAACAAGATGAAAAACAAAGACAACAAGAAGAGAAGACTCCTGGAACGTTTGGAACATGAGCAAAGGATTCAACAGGAGTTGGACAGAGAGAGAGAATCTGTCACTGATAGCGCCTCCATGGCCCTCTCTGAACTGTCACAGCGGGAACCTTCACTCGAATTTTAGTTCCTACCTGGACTCATTATGCCCACGTACCTCTGCTAGTTCTGCTACAGCTGTTGCCCATAATTTCACCTATTTAAGGCGCGGACATTTTCTAGATCATCGTGAAGTCTTATCGTTCCTAATGGTCATAATTCTGAGCGTTTTCTCTTGTGTTGGATTCTCTGTGTATGACCCTGGACTGTTTCTCTCGTTGCTGATTTCTGCTGCCTGCCTTTGCGATCTCTGCCTGAATATTGAACTGTTTATTGGATTGTCTACGCTGTTGTTGTTGACCGGTAATTACCTCTGCCTGTTGACTAACCTTAATAAAGCCTGGCGAATGGATCCGTACGACTCTGACTCCTTGTTACAGAATCGTCCCAACTCAAGCTTTCTCGAGCAACTGAGCGGCTTCGTGAAAAACAGAGCTTCAGAGGTCATGAGCAACATCATGAATGCTCACAAGCTCTCCATCAGCAAATAGAAGATGATGCTGCTCAGATTGAGAGGAATGAGGTATGGCTTTAAATTTAATTACTTTAATTACTAAATTTTATTATTAACAAACATTATGGTGTACAGCATACGATAAAGTAGCACTTTTTACAGAAACGCATTTTAGTTTTTTTCTTTTTACATTTGTTTAATTAGGTTATTGATGTTGAAGAAAAATTCAAAAGCCTTTTATTGAAGTATCAGATAACAGAAGATGAAGAGATACATCTAAACCAGATTTGCAGCAGGATTAAGATTCTCCAAAATGAACTTGCTGTTCAATATTGTAGAGAAAACAACCTTCAGTATGGTCACAGTTTGCCTTTGATCAAGCTGTAAAATATAGCGAACTGTCTCTGACAGAGAAGCTCACAGTTCTTGAGGCATCTGTACAGTTCATTATGCACAGCAGCTCTGAAGGTGCTAAAGATGATGAAGACCAGCCGCTTGGTTGGGAGAAATACCACTTTTTCTTGGGTTTGGTTGAGCAGCTTCATGCCACAAGCCCAACTATGGCAGAACGCATTTTAGTAAATGTACTCAACACAATCTCAGAGATTTCACCACAAAGTAGGGACATTTTTTGTCAAATGTTGTACAACAGAATCTGGACACCAACAGAAATAATCCTTATTTGTAAAAGTCCGGCTATCAAATGCCATCAACTGGATTCAATTCTCCACACCGCACAAACCTACCACCTGGACTGCATCCTCATTCTTTCTGCTTTTGTGAATGAAAACCCTTTAAAGTTTCTTCAAGAACAAATAAAAAATAACAAGGAAAAAGATGCTGATACAATTGTTAAGGAACTTCGTGAAGCCAGCTGCTTGGAGAAAGTCTTGGTGCCTTTAAAGGATGTGCTTCGATACATGGAGTCAGAACTCCCAAAATATCAGTTGGTGGACCTTAACAAGGAACAAATTGGCGAATTAAAAAGAAAGATAAGATCTCTTAATTTTACAAACTTAGATGTCAAACATTTGAAAGACATATTAATTGATATGTCAATAGCAGTGCAAGACTGCTCAACAATCATTACAAAAGACAGTGAAAAAATTCAAGGCTTTTTTCCAAGACTTACACAACTAGCATCATTGCTTTTGCTTCTCCTGGCACAGGTGACAGAAAATTAGGGATGTTTTCTTGAGATTGGCACAGGTGAGGGCTGAGGGCAAGTCCTGTATCTTACCCATGTTTGCAACAATTCTGGCTATTTGTGGAACAAATGTGGACATTTATCGCCTGACGAGACCAAGAAGAGTGGAAAAAGTTTTTTTAAATGTTTGGTGTCACCTCAGCTGTTAGTACCCCCATGTTACTCAAGTACCTGTTCACCAGAGGAACAAGAGAAACATCTTAAAGATGCTTACCAGCAGCAAATAGTATACGGGACAGTGGGAGCCTTTGCAGCAGACACACTTAAACAGGAATTTGAGAAAAGGACCACTCGCCATACAAGGCAGTTTGAGCTTGTAATAGTGGATGAAGTGGACTATATGACTTTTGGACAATGAAGTGCAAGTAACATTCTTGTCCCATGAATCTAGTGGATTTAGGCATGAGATCTTGTTGCCTAGAGTGACTTGGGGATTCTACACTCATGAAGATATTGAAATGATGCATCAAGCTGAGAGCTAGAAAGAAAGTGAACGTGATGAGAATGAGGACAGAATTTCCAAAGCATTATCTGAAATCATAAAAAAACTTGGAGTATCTAAACAGTACGATCTCTTCACCAATATCCAGTGTGACGAATTACATATCAAACTTCCATTATTTCAAAAGGTACCTCAGCGGGAGAGGTATATTTGGTGTTTCTGGTACATTAGGAGGTAAAGCAGATCAGGACTTTCTGGCAAAACACTATAAAGCAACAAGTTGCATTGTACCTGCACATCGCCCTAAAAGGGTGGTGGAGCTACCAGTAATACAGGTGAAAGGTGGGAATCACCAGTGGATCCAGACTATTTGTGAAACTTCATGGAAAGTAGCAGAGAGAGGACAAGTTGTCTCAGCCATTTGGGAAGACATTTAAACAGCAGATAAACTATACAAGAAAATACAAGATGAAGGCAGAAGGCAGCTGGTTGAGATAAACTGTGTTGACAGTCTTAATCATTTTAATATTATTTCTGCTAATATTTTAGATTCTGTGGCTCCGAAAAGAGTCAAGCAACAAAAACCAAAGGGTGAGCCATGGCTCAATGATAACACTCAGGCTCTTCGACAGAGCCGCAGAAGGGCAGGAAGAAGGTGGAAAAAGGATAAGCTGCAAGTTTCCTATGAAATGGTAAGGGACAGTCTGATACAATTTCAGAAAGCAGTAAAAGCAGCAAACTTCAAGTACTTTTCTGATCTGATTGAAAATAACTCTCACAACTCAAGAGTACTTTTTTCTTCTATTAATTCGGTGTTTAATCCTTCAGTTAATCTATACCCCATAGAGTCACGGGCCATGTGTGACAAATTACATAATTCTTTCATGGACAAGATAAGGGGTATTAGACAAGATATTCCCTCTCCTTGTCTTGATCCCTCTGTCCCTCCACTCATCTCTAACGTCTTAAGTGAGTTTGAGCCAGTAACGTTGCCTGCTTTACAAGATATCGTAAGCCACTTAAAACCCTCTGGATCTTCTTAAGACATTCTTCTTATGACATTTTCGAGGTTGGGCCAACTGTTCTTAAGATTATGAACAGTTGCATTGAAACGGCAATGGTTCCAGATGACATGAAGCATGCCATTGTACATCCACTTTTAAAAAAGCCCAATTTAGATCCATCAGTGCTGTCTAATTTTAGGCCAGTTTCAAACCTCTCTTTTATGTCAAGAATTTTAGAGAAAATTGTGTTTAACCAACTACAGGGTTTTCTGCATAACAACAATATCTTTGAGGTGTTTCAATCTGGATTTAGAAAAAAAACATTCAACAGAAACAGCACTGCTTAAAGTTTTAAATGACATTTTACTGTCTTGATGCCGCCAAACCTGTTGTCTTAGTACTGTTGGATCTGAAGGCGGCATTCGACCACTCTATTCTATTTTCTTGGTTGGAGCAATGGGTGGGTGATTTTACCTCTGATGCAGTTCGCCTTGAGTGTGGCGTCCCTCAAGGCTCTATTCTTGCTCCAATCCTATTCTCTCTGTACATGCTCCCTCTGGGGTCAATATTTAGGAAATATGGTGTCTCCCTTCATTGTTATGCAGATGATACTCAAATCTACCTGCCCCTGGAATCAAATGACAAAGGGTTGGATATGCTGCTGGCATGCTTAGCTGATGTTAAGGCCTGGATATCCTTAAACTTTCTTCACCTAAATGAAGGCAAAACGGAGATTATGGTCTTTGAATCATCTGATGCTGCTAGTACCTCAGGCTTAAATCTTGGCCATTTGTCTTCTTGTGTGAAACCAATAGTGAAGAATCTGGGGGTCTATTTTGACAGTACTCTAAAATTTGATAAACAGATCAGTTCCGTAGTCAAAACCATGTTAATGTTTTAAATATTTATATGTCGTTGGTATTTGACTGCCTGTACAGCACCTTGGTCAACAATTGTTTTTAATGGTGCTATATAAATAAAATTGAAATTGAAAATTAGTTTAAAATAGAAATATTTTCTAACAATACAAATACATTTTTTTTTAAATAAATTGCGTCTATAAAAATTTTGAATTCATCAAAGAAAAGTGTAACAGCTCATACAAGTTTTTATTAAAATACACAATGCAATATTCAAATCAGTGTTAATTATTAGGCTCTATCTGAAGTAGGGGTAGGTAATATGGTAAAAATATCATCATGATTTTTCTTTTTTCAGAAATATCACGATTTTCTCAAGATTCTTTGTCATTTATTTTACTATTTTGCAAGTTTGCAAGCAGTACAGACAAACTAATTTGCCTTTTTTATAAAAACAAAGCCTTTCAAGATGATTTTTCCAAACTAATGAAAGATAAAAATCGTTATTATTTTGTCTTTGTTATTCGAATAGACACACATCACAAATAAATATAATATGAATAAAACAAATAGTGCTTTTTTTTTTTTTAAGGTAGAGTAGGTGTATTTAGCAGTATTGAATTTTTAACAAATATAAAAAGTGAAAAACCTGAATGAGTTTCTTTTTTCTGTTGAACATTATATTAAATTCAGAGACTGTCCTCCAACAAAAAAAAACAACCCTATAGGTGGTTTGTGCAAGTACCTTATTATGACCTATATTTATGTTTTAAAGGTAAGCGCCATCTAGCGGGTGTACAAATTATGACAGTGTCGTATTCCATCTGCCGTCATGAAATCTATGACTGTGATTACCAATCAAAATATGTGTTGTGTTTAAATGCAGTGTGATGTTTTAATTACAGTGAGATCAGTGTGAAAAAAAAAAAAATTAGTAGGTGTAATTCATATGAATGACCATACCTAGCCCACCCCTAAACCTACTCGTTACATAAATAATGCAAAATCAAGATTTATAGGGTATTATGAGCACATGTGTTCTTTGGGTTCGAACCCACAATCGCATGATCACGTCTCGTCATATAACACATCGCTGTACAAACTGAGATAGCCCAAACCTAAGTCACATGGGAGATAAAATAGTACACAACATTAATATGCAAATGTCCTGTTGCCGACAGGGGCACAAGTGTAGTATGGGTCATCTTTCACCACTATGTACAAATGACCTATACGGGCATATTAGTTGGAGGACATGTTGCAAATTCAATGAAGACCAGTGTGAATGCACAGGTGATTTTTGTATTTTTTTTTTTATAAACATCTACATACATTTCACTGCAATTTCTAGCTAGGAGAAGTTGACTCCTCAGATCGATTTGATATACCAAAGTCTTCTCGCACTAATTACATGCGAGAAGCTTCCCTCTGGTGTGAGACCTCATGTGGCAGTAACGGGAACCTTTATTTGCGAAGCTCTTCCCACACAGTTCACATGAGTACAGTTTCTCACCAGTGTGAATTCTCATGTGATTGTTAAGACTTTTTTTCCCCGAGAAGCTCATTTGACACTGTTCGCAGGTGAAAAGCTTCTCTCCGCTGTGAGAAATCATGTGGCTGGATCGGGATCCTTTAGTCGTGAAGCTCTCTCCACACAGTTTGCATGCATAAGGTTTCTGTCCAGTGTGAACTCTCACATGATTCTTAAGACTTTCTTGACGTGTGAAGCTCTTTCCACACTGTTGGCAGGTGAAAGGTTTCTCTCCGGTGTGAACTCTCATGTGGACTTTAAGGTTTGTGTTGTTCGCGCAGCTCATTCCACAGTGATGGCACATAAAAGGCTTTTCTCCAGTGTGAGTTGCTATATGCTTCTTAAGGTGATCAGCATCTGTGAATCTCTTTCCACACTGATGACACATACAGAAGCTCTCTCTTGAGTGAATACTCACGTGATTATTAAGGGTTTCTTTACGTGAGAAACTCTTTCCACACTGATCACATGTGAACGGATTCTCTCCGGTGTGAATTCTCATGTGAATGTGAAAATTTCCTTTTTGAGTCAATGTTTTTCCACACAGTCCGCAGGTGTAAGTCTTCCCTCCGTTGTGAAGACTCATGTGGGTTTGAAGGGTTCCCTGATACGTGAAGCTCTTTCCACACTGTTTGCACGTGAACGGCTTCTCTCCGGTGTGAATTCTCTTGTGAGTCTGAAGACTTGCTAGTCGTGTGAAGCTCTTTCCGCACAGTTTGCATGTGAAAGGCCTTTCTCCAGTGTGAGCTCTCATGTGAGCATCAAGATTTGGTTTCTGAGAGAAAGTCTTTCCACACTGTTGGCAGGAGATGCATTTTGTAGTTCCAGTCTTCTGAGCTCTTTTTTGAAATATGTTTTTTTCAGTCACTGAACCATTTAAAGATGTTTCTCCAGTTAAGAGATCATTACGTTTCTCATGCAGATCTTTCTTCTCAGTTTCATTCAGATCTCGACTCTCCTCTTTCAGCGCCACCCAATCTAAAACAGAAGAGACAAATATGCTAACTCCAGTTTCATGGCATAAAACAAGACCCATCAAAACATTTAAAGCATCAATACCATCTATATTTATAATCAGAGATTATAAAGGCTTGTATAACCCCACTACTTAAAGGTGCCATAGAATGCATTGAGAGAATATTTTTAATTGTTCTCTAATATGTACATAGACCGTATGTAGCTTAGGTAAGGGGGAAAACTATTTTACAGGTCCATTTACAACCCTAGAATTTGACCCTAGAATGAAACAGTCTGTTTTTGCCTTATTTTGGAAGGTTCATGAATAGTAATGAAGAGGTGTGCTCTGATTGGCTGTTTCTCAGCATTGCTCATTTCAGTAGCACTAACAGATTTCTACTGTCCAGCGTGAACGATGGAGGGATTAGGGATTCAACCTTATATGTTTGAGCCTGTATCAGACG
>JAUCMU010000001.1:5190155-5224775 GCA_032275025.1 Enteromius treurensis
TACTGACCAGGCTCAACCCTGCTTAGCTTCAGTGGGCAACCAGGCTTGGGCTGCAGGGTGATATGGCTGTGATATATATATATATATATTATTATTATTATTTATTCTATTTTTTTTGTAAATTTTTTGGCACATTTATGGCTTTATATTACTGTTCTCATTTAATATGTCCCACATGCACTTAGTTACTTTGACTTTGCTATTTCTGTCAGAAGTAATGAGTAACACACTCAACATTTACATCTCGGAGTTTGACAGGTGCAGCTGAGTAAGCTGGTTTGTATTTGTTTATTTCCACAGATTCTGGCATGTGTGTGTCAACTTCCTCCTCCTCTGGGCACAAGTGATGTCCTCTTTCTGTCCTGTTTCTATTTCCCCTTTCTGAGGTATGTATGAAAACACTAAACAATAATGTGCATCCAAATATGTCCACAGAATGTCCAAAAAACAATATAAAATGCTGAGAGGGCTTCTAAACATTTAGATCAGTGGTCAGACAATATGAGATTTCTTAAAATTTTACCTAATTTTGAATGTTAAATAAAATATATATAATAAATGTCTCAGTTTCTTTTTGAATTTTTAAAGGCATTTATGATTATTTACTCTCTTTTAACTAAATCTTTCTTTTTCCAGTGTGTCCCTTCTGGGAAAGCCATCTGACAATTCCATCATGAAAGTTCCTACTGGAAAAAATCTAAGATTCTTACCAAAAAAGGTAAAGAAACAGGAAAAGCTTTTTTAAAAGGGGTCTGTAATGTATTTTCTAAACATTTCAGTTCATGCTTTTCTTTGGCCTGGATACTATTCAGTAAAGAGCATCTGCTTATTGAGTTAATTATAAGTTGTTTTGATACACATAGCACTCATTGTATAATTGATCAGCTCAAGAGATGTGCAGTGTTTTGTGTATTTCTCTGCAGACATTGCGGCTGTGATTCCTGGTGAAGTTCGGTCTCACCGTGTGCACTTTCCTCACATGCTTTGGCCTCATGCTGCACAGCTTCTGTCTTGATATTAACCATGACGATGAAGATCTGTGTCACCCAACATCACCGCTCGTGTATGTGATGCATGTAGACTATAATTGTAATAGCATTCTAACATACAGTTTTACTCTTTCTACTACAGATGTTGTATTTTCTGTATGAAAAATGAATTGTGATTTTTATCCTTTCTTTATTTTTTGTTTTATTCGGAATATTATATAGGAATAAGGAATATTATGATATGAACATGTACTCACTATCAGGCCATCTATGGAGTAGTTTGATTCTTCATCAGAATAGATTTGGAGAAATTACACTTGCTCACCAATGGATCCTCTGTAATGAATGTGTGCCGTCAGAATGAGAGTCCAAACTGATGATATAAACATCACAACATGACTCCAGTCCACCAATTAATGTCTGGTGAAGTGAAAAGCTGTGTGTTTATAATGAAAAAAAACATCAAGACATTGAAAACTTAAAAAACATTGAGTCCTCTTTCCATAGTATTGATGTATACAGTGAAAATCTTGTGTCATCTGAAACAGGTGGGAAATATGCACAGATAATGTACAATTTTCAAGTAAGTCACATTTTGATGTGAGAGGATAATAGGGGATGGACTTTTTCACTGACGGAACTGTTATTATGGATTGTGGACTGGGCACTTTAAAGTTAAAATGTCTTGATAACTTTGTTTCTTACCAAAATACAGCCTTCCACATTATAAGACTTTAATTAATAGACTTGAGTGGTGTGGATTACCTGTGCATTATTGGGTTTTTTTCAGAAGTTTGGACTCTCATTCTGATCCTCTCATTAGGATCCTCTGGTGAACAAGTGATATAATGATATATATATATATATATATATATATATATTATTTTGGATTATCATGGAGTAATGTATCATACTATACAATTTATACTGTTTCAAAATATTATATAGCATTTAAATGAACCATTTGTTGTGCAAATTTACCATTGTTTTATTGCTGGGATATTGAAATCATATACAGTATAATAGTAAAAGGGAATGTGTTTTGCGTTTTTGTATGCAGGAATTCAACAGCGTGGTCTCCTGACAGGTACGGCAGGCACTCAGATGGGCTAAGTCTGGCACAGAAAGTCATCGCCTTTCTTGTGCTGCTCAATGCCAGTGAGTGACAATCCCTTTGTGGTGCTATTTTAATTTTCTTCCAGTGTTTTCATCCTTGGGTGAACAGTTCCTTCAACAACATCAAGCTTGCATCATAATTTAAAGCTAAATCATTCAGCATACTGAAAGTGAAGATGTGTCCGAGTATGAACCTGGTGTTCCCTGTGTGTGTGTGTGTTAAGTGTGTATTTCTATCAGTCATGTGCATCGCTCAGCTCCCATGTGGAAACAGAGCCCGCTGAGCAACCATTGCTGGTGTGCGGTCATCTGTATTGTGTAAGTAGCGTTTTATCATGACATATTTATACATTTTTTTCTCTGAACATATAGATGAACATTAAAAGGATAGTTCACAAAAAAAAAAAAAAAATTAGTTGTTCCAAACCTGTATGCATTTCTTTCTTCTGTTGAGCACAAAATAAGTTATTTTGAAAAATGTGTGCAGCCATTGACTTCACTGTTTTTTTTTTTCTTATTATGCATTAAAAGATTTTTCCAAGCTTATGCCTTTAAAGCCTAACTTCAGAAGAATCAGTGTTTATGGCATGTTCATTTAAATTCCAGGCTCTCTCTGATTCTCACAGGCCTGTTCTTAATGCTTCTTTGGCAATGGCATCCCGCTTCTTTTGGCATGACCCTGACTTCCACAACATGTTCTGTATCTCTGATATTCCCATGGCATCTTGGGTGCTAGGAATCTTCTGGCTGATCCCACTAGTATTTATCAACGAAGGCATCAAACTGCATGAGATCAGGTAATGCAACCACAATAATATAATAGTTACACTTTATTATTAATAACATTAATGTTATCAGATAATTAAGTCCCATTTTAAACAATTTAATTATTAAAAACAATAATATATATATTGTTTTAAGTTATTATAAATTGTTTCAAATGTTAGAACTGTACTGTGTGTCATACATGTTAAATGTCTGTGAGTGAGGGTGAGATACCAGAAACGACAGAAGCTTCAGTTTGCCAAACTCGGCATGAACTCCCCTTTTTGATACATCCATCAAAAACAAGTCACCTAAAACAAATACATAAATACATACGTATCATTTCATATTGACACCACCACACATTAGAACGAAATAAAAAACAGGTTCAGTATTAAGTGTTGACCTTAAGGTGGCAGTACTGCAATGAGAACAACATTAGCAATCTCTAAAAAAAAACCACACTCTCTCCAGTCAGCATTCAAGTTATGTCACCTTACTTACCTTCAAGTTATTTCATGGCATGGAGACACCTCAACCTATCATGGTGATTACTTTTTTTCATCTTTCATATTTTCTTGATTGCCTTATGATCAGGCTTTAACTACACCTGTATTATTTAAGTATTTAGTTTGACTCCATCAAACCTCTGATTAGTATCATATTTTTTTTAAGTATTAAGTCCTTAACACAAACACAGCACAACATGTGTCTTCCATACCTTCTAAAAAAACTCATTTAATATACTGACAGTTGATATTATCACAAAAACCCACACCCTAATATAAGTTATTGCCCTGTGAACAGATGGATGTGTTAAGTGCTTTTAATAAAATATCATTTATGAGATGCTGGGTCAGCAGATATGAGAGTAATTGACTTGTCATTCTTGGTGTGTGTGTGTGTGTGTGTGTATGTGTGAACATCGTCAGCTACCTGAACACACTTTACTGATGTCTGAATTTACACAGTAAAGGGGAAACAGAGGAGCTTTATGTTATAGAAATGCTTCTGCACACCAGGGAAGGTCTTTGCATGTGTATTAGTGAGCGTATGATATATCTCTCACACCCATCTCCCCTTTACCGCCTCCGTTAAAACAATGGAAGTCGCTGATTCGGCACTGTGTGTTTGCCATAAAACTCCCTTATCAGCTTCCTCTACCTACGGAACAAGCTTCCTCTGTCCTCATTAATCTTTTACTGATAAAATGAAGGTTAACAAACTCTTAATTCATCTAAGGAATATCACCCAACGTTTGAATTCGCTTGTGTGTGTGTACCTGTGATCACTTAATGGTGACTACAGTTTCCTCTCATCAAGGCCAAAGGTTGCTAAGCAACCTCACCCTCAGTTACTGTCCTTTTGGCAGATGAGGCTTTGAATACAGATGTGTATATATATATATATTAAATTCATAAACTAAAGTGAACACACAGTTTGCATGTGATTATGCAAAGGCATTGCCGTGCCTTGCTGTAGTGGCTAGATTTAAAAATGTCCATTTACAGTCTCTTTACATCATTTAAAAAAGTCTCTTATGCTTACCAGTGCTGCATTTATTTGATCACAAATGCATAAAAACAGTGCAAAAATATTACAATGTTAAAAACTCTTTTACATTTTAATGTGTTAACCTGTTATTTATTCCCTTGATGCAAAGCTGAATTTTTATCAGCCATTACTCAGTGTCACATTATTCTTCTCCCTTAGTGAATAAAGGTCAGGTCATAGGTCAGGTTAATCACATATCCCCGTTTCTATGCCATAGATCATTTCAGCATGTTATATACTTCGATTCAGAATAATGGAGGTGTTACAGTGTTGATTAAACAGCATTTAGTCACCAAAACCAAGCAAACAGTAATCCCTGCATGTTCCAGTTGCACAGAGAGCAACTGACATTCTTGTGCCTTAGCTGCGGGTCAATTTATAATGAGCGGTGAGATGTTACTACAAAGAGAGCCATTAATCAGTAGGCCACTAGTTTTAGTGTATTTTAGTTTAGCTGAATTATTCGCATATAAAAGGAAACTCAATTATGCAAATTTATGTAAAGAATGTAACTGCCTGCTATTTCATCATTACCTGCCACTTTTCGCCAGTAGGGTACAAATTGGTTTCTCATTCACTTTTAGGCCAAAATCAAAAACTGTTATCTAACATTAAATAAACGTGTGCGTACACTCACGTGATTGTTGAGTAAATATTTCGTTATTTAACTGTTTCTGAAAAATAAAAAAATAAGAATTTCTATACCTTCTATTTCTGTACCTTTTTTATTACCGCTTGGAAGGTAGATGTTCTACAGGTTCAAAAATATAAAATGTATCTAAAAGGTAATGTATCTAGAGGTATCTAAAAACCTACATATTACATTTACACTGACCTTTTGAGCTTACCTTTTTCACATGATTTTACTGCCACTTTGTTGAAAATGAGCAAAATGAAACTTTAACTAGTCATTTTCGAAGCCTATTTGTTACAAGGGCCACCTTGTTATATATTATCCACGTTACAATTTTCTTAAGCAGTCAGTGCTTTACCTTGGCTGACCTTTTCCCTCTATGTGCTCGTGACTTACTTGAGGAAAAAGCACTGCAGTGGATCAAACACATCACATCACCTATAGTGTTGTTTCCCTTCATTTACTTCACTGAGAGATCGCATTGATTTTTGCTCTGTCCTCAATCCATCACACAGGCCTCATGCTAAAAACAGACTATAAAACCTTTTCTGCAAAATTACCAAATTACATGTGAACTTTGCTTTACTTTAGAAAAAATGCTGTGATCCTTATTTTTGTTTTTTATCACGACACAAATATGTGCTTTTGTTCTTTGTCATTTACTTATTAATTTAATGCATAAGAGAGGTTTTGGGTTAGGATTAGTCTTTACGATATTAAGTATTACCATTTGATTAAAAAAAATAATAATAAAATCCTGAACTATAGCAACATCTGACAAAATCTCTAGTAGGGATGTATTCATTAATAAAATCAATTATATATATATATATATATATTTATTTATTTTATTTTTTTATTTTTTTATTCCAAGGGTTACGGATTAGTCTATTGTAATTATAATTAGTATAATTTATCACTTAAATATTAGAATTTTATATTTAAAAAATCCAAACATTTAGCAACATCTTACAAAATCTGCAGTACATTAGTAAATGTACAAATTTACCTTTTCTTTTTACTCTTGGAAATGCAAAACAGGTGGGATCTGGGTTATAATAATTAGCAATAGTTTACTTAATAATTGCCGTTTTATAAAAAGAAAAAAAAAACTTGAGACAGGGTCAATGACATTTAAATACATACTGGTATGAAAGAGATTGAAAGTGTGTGTGTGTGTGTAAGGGAGTATTGCCTATGTTGCAGTTTTATGCTACTGCAGTCACAGTGGAATGCTATAGGCCAGTAACCTGTTTAAATCTATAAACGCTCCTCTCTACAGCTCAGACTCCTACAAACAGAGCACAAAGCATGCACTTGGTTTAAAAGATGCTTGCATGCGCCATTAGCTTGAGCACTTCATCTCCACAATCATTTGAGGGGTATCCACTTACAGGAAGTCGTTTGCGATTAACCCTTTTTCAACGTTATGCTTCGGGGTTTGTCATTCTTATCAGCCTCTAATTCAGATCTCATTTCTATAGGGTCACTGTCCTGAGGAGTTTCTTTCCAGCCCTGCAATATCACACTCCGTTGTAATGTTCAGATAATCCTGCAGACACTGGTTAGTTGATTTACATGTACATGAGTTTAAGAACTAATCTTTGCCTTAACTCTGCCTTCACTCCTCCACGGTTCAGAATGACGTTATACTTTGTTTTAAAACAGAACATTCAAGAACACACAGAATGCATTTTGTGGTGATGTCATAGCAGTGGTTGTTATGGCAACCTAACCCGGGTCACAAAACTAATGCAGATATCATATGTCTGGCAAAGAATCAGATTGTGCACAAACATGTTTACTCCACTATATAAATTGCCTTTTTGTGTAATGGTATTAATTAACCCTAAACCTGTAAAGACATGTAGCATGTTCAGAGCACACACACAAAACAATATATATATATATATATATATTTTTTTTTTTATTTTATTTTATTTATTTATTTTTTTTTTAATTTATGAATGACTACATGTTCAAACGTCCCCAAAGGGAGAATGCCAGATTTGGCTCACTTCAAATAATAAAGTAATGAGTTATACTATCCCCCATCCTTTCTGCTATATTAAAAACATAATAAAAATCACAATAAAATATTTTATAAGCCAAAAGCAGCATATGAAAAGACATGAAGCTTGGTGTAAGACATGAAGCTTGGTGCTCAACGCAGTGAGAAGAAGAATTAAATTATTTGTGTTTAAAAGACTAGATCATGCAAAAATGAAAATTTGCTAAATATTTACTTACCTTCAGGCCAGTCGAGATGTAGAGGAGTTTGTTTCTTCATCTGAACAGATTTGGAGTAATGTAGCTTTACATCACTTGCTCACCAATGGATCAATACAGTGAATGGGTGCTGTCAGAATGAGAGGTCAAACAGATGATTACAACATCATAATGATCCACAAGTAATCCACACCACCCCAGTCCATCAATCAAGGTCTTGTGAAGTGAAAGCTGCATTTTAACTTTAAACCATGGCTTCTGGCTAAAAGAAAAAGTTCATAATCCATAATAACATTTACTCCAATGAAAAAGTTCTGTTGTCCTCTCACAATAAATAACACGTTTGTTTAGAACTGTTTTGCTTGTAAATCATTATATATTCAAATGACATGACTTTTTCACTGGACAAACCAAAATGATGGATATACAGTAAGAGCACTCATATTTTGGCAAGAAGTAACACCATGGTGGATTTGTTACTTATGAACACATAGCTGATCCCTTTTCAGGTGAGGTCTTTTTTTGATGGACTGGAGGGGTTTAGATTACCTGTGGATTATTTGGATGATCTCGTTCTGCATCTTCTCATTAAATTACAGTACAGTCTACATGAAGAATGTAGAGCTCTGTTTTGTAGGACACACATATGAAAAGTTTGATGTACTGCAGAAATAATTCAACATTATGTCGAAATGACTTATTTTACTGTAGCGCAATACACAATATTTGGGATGGTGTTTGCTGATACATTTTTTTCCCATCAATCTAAAAAAAAAAAAAAAGGTCATCTGGAACAGCATTAAATGTGGAATAAAAATAAAGCAAAACATTCTTACTTTAACTTAACTAAAAAAAGACTACCAGGCGAATGTGGTTGTTCTTCTAGCCTATGTTCTTTGACACCAAAACAAAGAAGCTAAAAAAATAACAGCCGATTGGAGACTCAGGCCTGGGTGAAAATGTAATTTAATGTAATCAAAGGTCAGTCTTTGAAGGGTCAGAGGTGAGAGTGGACTACAAGTCCTTAGGGATGAGCTCATTAAGAGTAGCAGAGACAACGATGATGATCGGAGGTGACCATTTCTGAAGTAGGCTACAGTAGAAGGGCTCAAGTCACCTAATACTGAATAAAACAAGTAATTCTATGAAACTGTGCCCTAGAAATAACATAAATCTTTAAGGCAAATTTATGCCGTCAGGGGAGTGTGTATAAAAAAGCTAGAAATGTTTTGCCTGAATCTGGACCTGTTCCTGGGGGAATCCCTGTCCTCCACATCTCACTTTCTTCCGGTAGAAATAAACTGCGCTGCTGTGGACGACACGCGTTGTTCTGAACAGAGACAGAGAGAGAGAGAGAGAGAGAGAGAGGGAGAGAGGAGTTCTCCTCGCGACACCGAGCGCGTCACGCGTCCAGTAGAAACTTCAGGCTTCTGAGGCGATTGAGCCAAGACGCGCTGCGCAGACTCTCGCGCTTTTCACGGAGTATTATCACACAAGGAGTTCTCTAAACCAGATGTAACTGAGAGTTTTATGCATTATCCTTGTTTCTCGGATCCTTTTATGAAGAAGGGACGTGATGGGACTAATTTTATGTGGGATTGATTGGGAGCCGCAGTTGAGAGCATGAGCCAGAACGTGCTGTCATTTCACACACGGTAGGAAAACTACACTATAAAAATGTTTGCCTTAATTTACTGCAAGACACTGGCAGAACTTTACCGTATTTAATGCAGTGACGATGTTGCAAGCTTTAGGGAATGGCATTTGTTGGGTGACTGTATTTCACAGTATGATAAAATGATGTAATACTAATTTACCAAACTGTTTAAGCTAATAAATCTGTTTGCTACTGAAAAATGTGATGAAAATAACAAGGACGATAGAAGGCCACATAATGACTTTGATGTAATAGCGTAAAACAGGTATTAATGTTACACAAAATAACGTCGGTGTAGCGACACTAACATGTGCAGTAAAACAGTAACAAAATAACAAACTGAAACATGGGTGGGCATCATTGTTGAAATGAGGCTAAAGGAGAATGAAATGTAAACAAATATAAACATGACATTTCGGGAATTCTGGGAATTCCCTTGATTGCCACACTTTTCAAACAGGCAAAGCATATTTTCAGTAATATTTATAGGTACAGCTAGGTTATTTATTTCTGTTTACTTCATTAAACACGTCCATTAATTTATTTTACAGTGTTTTTACAGTTAAATACTCATGTTGGCCTAGCTTAAGCCTGTTGTTATGTCACTTACCAGTTAACAGGTTTTTACTGCAGCGTTTTTTGAAACTATTTTACTGTACTATTGCATGTATTGCATACTTTTAATCATATATTTTGGGGTAATTTAAAATCAATTTTGCATTCTTTTTATAGTAAAATTACTAAAAGTTTTACTGTTTTTTCTAGACTTTATAAACTGTAATTATAAGCGAAATGCTAAAATAATGAAATGAGTTAAAAATGCCAATGAAACAAGACGTGATCATCTTAAAATACATTCTCTGGAATCAGATCCTAACATATATTTTAACTTCTTATTTTTAAATCTACAGTTTTATGCTTCAGCAGAGATTCCCAATGTTGAAAGTTTAATTATTAATGAATATATTTCCAAGCATGTTTGCTTAGAAGCCCTGTCCATTTCTTTATTTGCTATTGATATACCTTATTTCAAAAACAGCTCGTGAAATATAAACAAGCAAAAAGGATTTCTTCTATTGTTTTCATTTGCTGAACTGCACTTAACTGTGCAATTTGTATTCCTTGCACAGCAGTTGGCCTTAATTTCAAAGTTGATATTTCTACGTTTCATTGATTTACAGTTTGGTCTTTAGATTTGGTCTTTAGAAGGCGTGAAAAGTAATAATAATAATCCTGACAAAAAAATAGGGTTGCCAGCACTTTCTGCAAAAAAAACTACTGCAGGGAAGAGACGTCAGTTTTGGCTCCACTCTAGTGAGGGCCTTAATGGTAATGAACAGAGAGCATGATTGATGATACTCTGACTTACCTTTTTGATTAAAGGAACTTGCTATCTCTTAATAAGCTAGCGTTTTATATATTTTAAGGTATTTACACAATCAACTGTGGAACACAAAGTCAAGTGGGTTTCAAAGAACAAGAGGGCGAGTAAATTATTTTTTAGATGGACTAACCCTATTCCCATGCAGAGAAAGCTGAATGCATTATGTGCATAAGTAAATATTCTTAGAATGGAGGACTGGTGTATGAGTGACGTTCCCATCAGCAGGGTCGCATTGCAGCCCACCATTCTATCATCATGACCACCGGTGAGGACACAGAACCATCCCTGTGGCCAGATCGGGCCCAAACCAGCCTGACTGCACAGGCTGATAGCCCATGCCTTGAGGAGGCAGAGGACCTGCCCGGTGGCCTTACTGGAAGTGGCGAAGCATCTTGGGAGTCCACTGGCAGCGTGGCAGAGGTGAAGGAGAATGTACAGCTTCCATATCCGTCCCTTGCACCAGTGGTGTTCTTCTG
Source organism: Enteromius treurensis (assembly GCA_032275025.1). Lineage (NCBI taxonomy): Eukaryota > Metazoa > Chordata > Actinopteri > Cypriniformes > Cyprinidae > Enteromius > Enteromius treurensis. The sequence goes on from JAUCMU010000001.1 coordinate 5,200,960, forward strand.
GCTCCATCAGAGCACACGACCCCGCAGCTGGTGCCTTGCACTCGTGTGCAGCCCATATCCTTTCTATGTGTGTACTCTCACTTATTTTCAGTTATAGGATGGTTTATTGGCTTGCAAGAGATTGCATTTGGAGTATTAGCACTTACAATGGAAACAGTGCAAAACTTTATCATAAGGATATAGTCAAAAATAATAAAAATAGCAATAATAAAGAACAAATAAAGTAGAATGAAAATTCTGCAAAGTTTATTCATTAAACTGATAAAATGCAAGTAATAAAATAGCTAGAAAACGACCTGGTCTCATGGCATAAACAAACCTTGGTGTACTTTTTAGCGAAACACGTACCAACAATCACACATCACTGCAGTTTCCAAGAGAAATGAACACTAGAGGCAGTAAAACTCAGACACCTTTTATTCCTTTTCACACTCATTTAGAGTTTCGAATATCGTGTTATGACTTCAAAACAATATTAATATGCTGGGATATTTTAAAACTGATGCTTTTGAATGTTGAATGCATCACAGATATCCAGCTTTATATCTATGGCTTTCCTCAGACGGTAGGTTTGTTCGGTGGCTCATGAAGTACAGAGATGTTAGTCTATGTAACCACGGTTCGACAAAACTTTTCAAATCTGCATAAAAGGTAGTTGAAATGGCACGGTTGCATCAACAAATGCCTTTTTATTTCAGTTTTCAGTTATCGGGTAAGGTTATGGTTGGATTTGGTGTAGGAAGTATATATATTTCCAACATGTTAGAGAACTATCTTTTAGTGAAAGTCCCTGGATATTTTACCTAATAAAAACACAGCAATATGTACCTATATCAACGTAATACAATTGTGACAGGGTTCACGTATTGCACTCGTGTTTTAGCGGAACTCAGTGGACATTTCTCTTTGAAACTGAGGCAAAACGTGCCAAAAAAAATCTAAATGTAGTCTATAAGAGAATATAAGTTAAATATTAAATAAAGAAATATAAAATACTGCCATATTTGATACATCAAATAATTACTACACCTTGTTGCAACAAAAGTAATTTTCATTTACAGATTGACTATAAAAAGCTCTGAGAACCATCACATGCTCTAACTAAATATTTTATACAGCATCCTGTATATTAGTCATCATCAATATATAGTCAAAAATGTGCAAATAGAGCAAAATAAAAATACTGCAAAGTGTAAACATTTTTGTTTATTTATGAATTCAATCTAAAATTAAATAATTATACCTTTATAAAACAACAAAAGGCATTTTAGTTTCATGTTAGGTACAAACAGCCCCTTAAAGCAGTAATCATTTTGTTTGTTTTTACAGTATACAGTAATTAAACACTGGCAATTAGACATGTTGTGTTGTTAGCACACCTCTCCCTCGCAGTCTTTATCTGGGTGGAGAACTGCTTTTGTTTCTGTCTCACTTATTCATTGTTGTCCCTCTCACTTGGTGATGTTCGCCGTGGCCGTGAGCCAGCCTGGCGCTGATGAATAATTGCTGCATGCAGCATGGTTTGTCCGTATTGTTCACCTGCTTCTCCCCTCTGATGAAAAAATCATCAAAATTTTAATGTGGTGCATTTCCTTAAGTTCTTAAGGGGCTTTGAGAGGCAAGGCAGCCTGTATGCGAAGAAAAAATTACGAGTGAATTCTCCATGTTGCGTCATAACCTCCATCCAGGGAGCTTTTCTTGTGCATTAAGTTATAACAGAAAAAAAATTATATTCATCAATTCAAGTCTGTGCATATCTTACAAGGATTACCCTGGAAATTACCATAGTAGTGTCACTCTGTCCCTTTAGTGACATTATTTGACTCACAGCAGAGAAACAAAGCAATTTGGCCGTGTTATGTAACCGCTGGTCTTCCCCGTGAGTGAGTATTTGCATCTCATGTCTCCTTTCATGCCCTTTGATGTTAACCGTGAGACGTGAGAGTATGATTGTGTGTGATTTCATGCACTTCCCAGGTTGTGAAGCATTTGTCGATTTATTTTCTGAAGGGAACATCTTAAAAGGACACAGTGCTGAGGATGTGTGTGCGGTTGAAAATATTAAAGAGATGGCACAGCCACAAAATGAAAATCCTGCCATCATTTACTCACCTTCAAACTCTTTCAGACATGTTGAATATTTTTTCTTCTGCTGCACACACGAATATATTTTGAAGAATATGTGGAACCAGACATTAAATGGTCCCCGATGATTTACATAGTACTTTTTCCCCTTTTTGTGGAATTCAAAGGAGCCCATCAGCCGTTGCCCATTTTCTTTATATCTTCTTTTATGTCTAACAAGACACTCATACACTTAACAACTAGAAGGTAAATAAATGATGCAAAGGAATATTTTTCTTTTTGGGGTGAGCCCTCTCTTCTTTGTGTATTTGTAGAATGCACAGATATTTACATTTTCTGAATGGATGTAATGGTTGTTAGGTTCAGGTTGAGATGATGATTGCTAAGTGATTAATAATTACTCAATATCAAAGGGGTCTCTATGCAATTGTTCTCACTGCGCTGTAATCCGATCATTAGAATTGACTTTCCACACTATCGTTTTAAAGTGATGAGATCTACTCTGTGCAGTCAATTTCCTACAATGTTTACTTTATTAATGATGTAAGCTTTAGCATGACATCTAGGGATTTTTCCCATACAACTGCATAAAAGAGTTGTCAATTTGGAGCTCATCTCATGTATTATATAAAAAAACATTTTACACATTTGTTCAAAAATGCTTTTTTGCTCTTTCACCGTTTGCTGAATGAATGATAAATAGTTTCATATGTGAGGAAGAGTGAAATCTCAAAAACAGTACAAACCACTGTTTTTTAAAAAGATAGTTCACCCAAAAATGGTGAATGCCATGAAATGAAATCAGAATGAGTAAATGAGAATTCTATCTATTACTGTAACATTTTCAGTATAGAAAGAGAGTGCAAAACATATTCAGTGGACTTGGTTTCGGAAGTATTTGTTAAAAAGCCATGATCCGCCTAAGCAACCCCCTATAAGGTGAATCACAACAAATTACAAATATTTAAAGATGTCCCTTGTATGTATTCAATTCAATTCAAATTTATTTGTATATCATTGCAAAGCAGCTTTACATCAAAATAATTACAGTATAGTTTACTGTCCAGAAAAAATGTATAGATGTATTATATGTATAGAAACAATATATTTAGTTTATACCTAAATATACATATGTATATATTAATGTACACAAAAATTGAAGTAGTTTGAGAGCATGGGGAAACATTGTCATTTGCAGTGCTGCATTAGAGATGGCATGTGCTAAAATTTGCACTTTTCTTGTTGCAATATTCTGATTAGTGGTGATTTTTTTGTAGAATCATAGGTAATGTACTTTTCACCAGGAATTGATTATTTCAAAAACAAGTTTACTTGTATGGCTTCAACAAAAACATATGGCATCCATTAAAAACCTCACGGTAGCTCACAGTAGGTCTGTCTTTAACTGTTTGTAAGTTCGTTACAAATCAATTCCCCTATGGAGAAAATGAGTCCGATTTCTGCTTCAGGAACCTTCCTCTGGACTGTGACACTCTATAGAATTAGTGATGTATGTTAGTAAAAAGTACCACTTATTATTGGAGACCACTGTCCTTAACAAAGACAAAAATAAGCTCTGTTCAGCACATCTGTCTCTCAGCCCACAGTAAACACTCATAAACTAAGAAATCAAACATTTACTATGGGATATTGCATTAAACGCATACACATGCAGGTATGATGCATGCCTGCTCAAGATAACTAGCATATCAGAGCATGCATATGTGACATTGTGAGCTTCTAGTGTTAGATTTGACAGGTTTTAATTGTTTTATCCCAAATGTGGGTGGTTATATGTGTTAATTGAAACCTGGATTCCTGTGTGCATATGTGTATTTTATTCCTTAATTGCAAGGGCAATCCCAAGGGAAGCCCGGATACACTTAATGGAAAATAACAAGCCAGAGCTCGCCAATACCTGTGTGTATATGTCCAGGAGGATAACAGAGACATTGAGAAAGTGAGGGAATGTCAGATGATGACGTTATGTTCTAGGGAGATATGGCAGAATTTAGATCTCAAGTGGAAATTTGAAATATATATATATATATATATATATATATATATATATATATATACACCCAGACACAGTCCCCAAGGAAACTCTTAATGACACTGGTGCAAAAACTTCACTGATTGGCGATCTCCATGGCTACTGTCACTAATGAATCTCCGGGGTTACAGGTGCTTGTCATCGCTGTCAGGGTAACGGTACTGGTTTCCAAGACAACGGGAGTCACTAATGTAAGCTCAGAGTTCATCCTCCTTAGACCGAGAGAGAAGGGAGAGGAAGTGATGAAGTCGAAAAGGAACACTGTTAAAGAATGTGGAAAGGAGAAAGTAAAAAAAATAAATAAATACTGACTGTTCAAGACAATTATTAACGTTTGGAGCATTCTATTCATAGATTTTTTTTTCTAAGTATATAAATGGAATAAAATTTAATTTTATCAATCAATATTTACTGTCTACGGCATTAAAATAAGTGGTGTAAATAATGGCATTGATTATGTTTTTCTGTCTCCTTTTGATCTCGGCTTATCAGTTGCCTGATAAAAGAGATCAGGCAACTGAGGATACCCATGAAAATTTATATATAATAGAAAATATATGTTTTAAATAGTAATTTTATTACTTATTTAGAAGGAAATGAAATACATGATGTAAAAAAAAAAGTGATAATGCTCATTAAACAATGAGCACAATGATTCAAACATTTCAGTTTTTTTCCTTATGAATAAAAGCAAACAAAATACATGTATTATTATGAGTTTATGTAAAGTTTATTGGAATTAAAAGTTGTTATACAATTGAACATGTTTTTTATATTGTTAATGATAACAAAACAGTAGCCTTGGCTTATTAAATGTAAAATGTGCTTTAAATATATTTTCCAAAACCACAGACAAAATAGTACATGTGGCGTTTGTGGTTCAACCATTGTGTGCAGACCAAAAAAAAACAAAAATAACAACTTTTTCAAATATTAAAAATATCAAAAAAATTGTGCTCTGAAGATGACAAAGGTCTTATGGGTTTGGAATGACATGAAGTGGAGTATTACAGAATTGTATTTCTTTAAGACCTTTAAATTGTCTTAAAAAGGAGCAGAAAGATTGATCCTGATTTCATAAATTAATATCTTTCTATGCATTTTGTCTTGTATTCCACTTACAAAACATCTAAACATCCTTAAATCCAGATACAATTACTTGAGATGCAAAGTGAAGCCTCGTTGAACAAAATGGAGGAGTTTACACAAATTAAAACAAATATATAATGAAAAGTCTGCCATTTTTGTCTGACAAACAAACCAGGCCGAAGAGTAGATTAACGAAGGTGGATTTGAACTTAAGAAATTATGTGTATGAACATCTTTCTGCGGTGAAACAATATCTTCTGATGTTCATTCATGTTTATTGAATGCTATAACAACTAAAGAGGAAAAGATGATTGGATCACGTGCCACTTGAATTGAGACACGAAACATTAAAGAGCCACAAAACAGTATTTATTGTTTGAATAAAAAAAAGACAACATTTGATAGCTGAAACTTACCAGAAGTAACCTGCTCTGTCTTGCGTGAGAACATGATGTGTAGCGTGAGAGCGGCATGGCTTGTCAGACATAGCAACAGTAATGAAAGGTGGCCTTTGCGAAGGGTCAATTAGGTAAAAAAAAAAAACAACAGCTTGTTTTAGGAGCACACTCATTCTTTTTGTAATCATAAACATTCATTTATTCATCATGGATTTCTTAAATGTTCTTTACCTCCTTTAAATTGTTCATTTAGCTTCACTTTTATATTTCATCTACAGTATTATTTAAGTTAAGGTGAGTCAAGGTGCACCCTACTCAAATAAAGATGTCTTCGTAGAGAAAAAAAAGAGAATTAAGTGCAGTGTGTCATATGACACATGATGCACCAGTAAGTCCAAACGCCTGGAATCTTTTTTGATTATTTCAAGTAATTTCTGTCCAGTGTCCAGTGAGCCACAGGGAAAATCACTCTTGTCCACTGTTTCTCTTGACAGACAGATTTGTGTTGTTCGATGATGTAACGCCCTTGTCAGCTAGCATCAGTCCAGCCTGAACACACCCAGACTGGAGAACGGGGCTTGTTTTATGAACGTGTGTGTATCTTTCTGCGATATTTATGCCCACGATCTGACAGTCGCTGCAGCCTGTGTACTTTCTGAGATATAAATTTCAGAACGCATGCAGACAACATCACAGGGAAAATCAGGACGTACTCATGCACTTCACAACACACACACACAGTTTAACTTCTTTTGTCAGCAGGAAGGGGATGGTTGCTAAGGTAACGTCACCATGGGTATGCCCTGTTTGAGTATTGTGTCAGTACCTTGCCACACTCACACACGAGCGCAAACACTGACCCAGCAAGAGGCACGGACAGTGAGGCTGAATATGAAGCCCCAGGCGACATTATAGCTGCATGCATGCTGCCAGTTTCGCTCCTAAATAAATAAATACATCAAACAATCTCTTGTTAAAATGTAACATAGGCTTTCTGCTGGAGTGTAATTTGCACTTTTAACTCACTTGGACACCCTTCGTAAGACTTGAACCAGAATGATTTCACTTATTTATGTACAATTTACATTAATCATGCCAAATGTGATATTATAATGACAGTGCTGTGTTATTTAGGTCTTAAAGAATTGATTACCTTGTTCGCTTTCAGATTTTGTGATCACAACAACAGATTTACTGATATACAATCTCACCTGTGGACAATTAATTAAGTGATGTTTCTAATCTGTGGCCATAAAAGTGTAATTTCAGCGGTTTGATATACATCTCATTTAATTGCATGCAGTATATTTTCGTCATTTATTGATTACCAGACATCAATACTACATACATCAATATCAAACATCACTACTGTTATTGCACATACAGTACAGTATCTTTAGATTTTTTATTTTTTTTTCAAGCCTTTAGTAGCTTAATATGGATTTAATGGTAAATTTTCTGTTTTGCATAAATGTTTGGCCTGACAGTAAGCAAGCCTCTGTTAAACTTCACAGACTTCACTTAGTGAGTGCACATGCACATGCGTAGCAAACAGTGACTAAATTATGCATTTTGCTGAAATATTTTGCATCCAAATGTCTTCAAATCTCTTCCCTAATTCACAACAGCACCAAAAACCGAAGTACAATGAGTGTGTCGCAGTCATAGACGGAGCCAGAGTTTGTTCAGTAAACCACTTTTTAATAAAAGAGAAGCAATTTTGCTTCCCCCCACTGTACTGAAAACATGCCAGAGCGTGACTTCACAACCAAATTGTCATTTTTGTGTATTGTCACACCAGCATATTGCAAGAGCTCCCTACTGTTTTCTTCATAATAAAAGCTTGATGATTTAACATTTGAACAGGAACAAATTAAGTTATAAATATTAGCATTATAATTTTATAGTTGTACTGTAAAATAAAAATACCGCTACTAATTACAATACTTATTAATATTCATCTGATTACTATTATAGTCAGATTGATATTTAATCATAAATTATCCAGCTCTACAAACTTGCTTTGAGAAAAACAAACAACCAACAAAAAACACCTATAGTCCAATTAGCCCAGTACAACCATAGTATATAAGGCCTTACTGACCTCAAATCATGCTGCTTTTAGAGAACTTGTTAGGCATTATAACATAATTCTCATAGACAAAAAAAAAACATAATGTGTAGGATTCGTAATTAAGCGGTTTCCACTCAAAAAAAATGGCAAATAAATAAAACATTGAAAAAACTGCAAAAAACACTGCAAAAAAATGGCTTATCTACTGTAAATTAAGTGCATTTTGCTTAAAACAAGTTAAAATATCTGCCTGTGGAGTAATATTCTTAAAAAGAGTATTTTACTTACCCCACTAGTAGATAATTGTACTTGTTTCAAACAAAATGCCCTTAATTTAGTAAAAGTATTTTGATTTTTTAGATATTTTGACTACAAAACAAGACAAAAATGCTAAGTAAGATAAGCCTTTTATGCTGTGTATTTACTTGTTTAAAAAAAGGAGGGATTAGAACAAATGAACATTATAAAGTATTATAAGGAGAGTTACAGTGGTTTGTAATTGTAGAGTGTGCATTTCTGCTGATCTGTTCCTTTAATGGCAGAGGCCAGCTTGGATATGTACACAGAACTACTAAAAGCTGGAGAAATCCCAAGCGGGCGGCCCATAATCACTAACTCATGTAGCAAGTGTGTAGCCCCCAAGGGCCCGTCTCTGTTGGTGATTCTAGTGAGAGTGCTGACAGATTCCTGTGAGGTGAGAGCGGTGTATCTCTACATCTCCCTGTGTGTGTGTGCGGGTTGGTGGACATAAGAGTTAGTCAGGAGGAAGCAGGGGGTTTGCTCTATATTACAGCACTATCTGGGGTCTCTCTTCGGGATCAACCCTTCCTTGGAAAGCACCTGGTTGCCAGGCAACAAATGAGCTAAAACCCCACTCCATCCCCAAAGCCTCCACCTCGTTTGATTGGCTGACTCAGCGTTTTGGGGGAGGGGCTTATAGTGTTTACAGTGGCAAACAGTTTGATGTCATTTCGTTTTGAACGTTTTCCCTGTAACATTCGATTTGGACTGTCAATTCATAATCCAACCAAGCATGGTTTGTCAGTGGTCAAATCTGTGAGGCTGGTGAGGGCAAGTTAGGCTTAATTTCCCTGCGTTCTGCCTCTATCACCTTGCGTTTCATCAATCACCTCTAAAGAACTGCAACACTCTGCCGGCACGGTTCCCTGTCTCCCCCCGTTCACTCTGTCCGTGTATTTTCCATGCCTTTCTGTTCTTCTTTGTCTCTAGGGCTCATTGTGAAGCAGCATCACAAGCCATCGTGGGCTTAATGGTTTATAGAGAGGTTTTAATCTAATAGCTGATGTGTTAGTCCAATCCAGATAGCTGCAGTTTAATGGAATGATGTCAGACAATTACAGACTTCAGCTAATTCGCCATTACGCCTGAAATATTACTTTTATGGTAAATTAGAGTAAATTGAATGCGTAATTGTTTTGTCCATGTGCATGCTGATGAGTTTGAGTTGTTATGTGTGTGTGTGTGTTTATGGATTTTAATTGATGCTACAAAAGCATTATGGTGGAAAAACTGTAGCTTGTTGAAAACCAAATTGAAAGAGTGTAGAGTCTTTAACGTCTCAAATATGGCATCTTACAGTAAATCTTTTTCATTAGAGAAAGATGTTGATGGTAGGGTTAAGGCAACTGAATAAAAGCTTTAAATTTGTACATGATACTGATATATGAAACACATGCAACTGCAGATAATAAGGATGCCTGTGCACACACACAAACAAATACATAACATAACACACACATAAATAGCATAATATGCAATATTCAGTTACTTTGGCGGACTTTGATCCAAGCTTGAATTGCTCTGATGGTGGGAAAAGCCCTTATTTATTTTAGAGTGTACACAATCTGCCAGATATCTTTCTGCGTCTATTCATCGCTCTATTTCCGCCCCCCCCACTCTTTCACTCTCTATTTCTCTCCTTCTTTTCGCTCTTTCTCTCTGCCTTGTTCAGATCGATCACTCTCCAGTTTCTCGACCTGTCACGGATCAATAACTCCACACTCCTCTGCTTTGCTTTGTCTGACCACATTAGACAGACCGCTGCTAACTCTCCAACCAATTTGAGGCTTTCCGCTCTGTCATTTTGGTTAATCGTGATTTACTCTCAATTTATCATAATTTCACAGGTTGGACTTTTGTTTTAGTTGCCCTCTTTTTCTTCCTTTTCAGGCATTTGATCACAGATATGATATTGGATATTATAGTGTGCTTGCTTCTTCTATTTATGTATTTGGATTACTGTAATGCTCACTTTTTGTGTAAGTGTGTGTAGTTAAAAACATACATTGTTGTAAGGCAGCTTTAAAGAAGATGAAATGTTCTTCATGACAATCAGGTGTAGTTAAAAGCCGTGATTTTCTATTATAGTTAATTTATAATGTTTCAAAATTTCACAATGTTTAAGTGCATATTTTTATTAGCAGTGTTTAATGCCATCTTTATTAATTTATTTTTTATCAAATCTTAAAACGAATGATTATTTCTCATATAGTAGAGTACAATGGTGCCTAAATTTATATTATTTAATTTAATTAAAATTATTTTTATGCTATTTTTACGTTATGCTTTGTTAAAAAAAAGAAAATTTGAAATTTGAAAAATTTGAAAAAGATTGCAGATCTTTCAGGTTTTTTTCTTGAAGAAAATTAAGATTTCCCTCATAAAAAAAGTTTTATATATAACTAGTACTATATATGCACAAAATTAGTTTTTCCAATTCAGCAGAAGTATGCCAGTTTAGTTCTAAACTGAAAGTAAAATTTTTGTAAAATATTGAAATATATTTGTAGTATACTTAACATGAAAGAAATGTGTTTTTCACTAAAGTCCTTTTTATATTTTCTGAAAACATTTTCATTTTGGTTTCAGTTTAATCTACAATAACCCTGTTTGACATAAGCCAGAATTTATTGATGGATCCCTAAAAGCTTTTCTGGCTGTCCAGTGTTCCTGGAACAAGTTTGTAGTTATTGTGGTGAACTACATATTTGGCTAATCTGCGATGGTCCCTTTCTGAACAGGTTTTGTGGATGGTATTTTATCCAAATCCATCCAAAAACAAGATATTGTACATCAGATGCAATCGGGGTCATGTCCTGAGTCTGCTAAAAAGCATTCAAGTGACCCATTTGCAATGTGGGGAAAAGCTTTTATGATAAAATGAGACCAAGAGCAAAGCATTATACATGGCACAAATTTACTGCCCACACCTCAAAGGACACTGTACCGGCCTACAGTGACCGCATGCTGTGGGCTGCCTTTCATTAGCAGGGACTGGGGCAACTTGTTAAATGAAAAGAAAGATTGGATTCTGCAAAACACAAAGAACCTGTTTCAAGCTGCAAAAAAAATGGTTTGGAACGAGGTTTGTTTTCGACGGGACACTGAACTTAAACGCAAAGCCAAATCAAAGTTGGAACGCTTTAAGAAAGGGAACGTTCTACAAAGTCTCAGTCAAAGCCTGATCTCTGTCCAAATGAGAATCTGTGACACTGAATTTGCAAATTGCATAATCTTCATCCGATTAACCTGAACAACCTGGAGCCAAGCTGTTTAGAAGAAGCTGCCAAAATTCACCTTAAAGGCATGTGGAGTTCTTACAGGCACTGAAAAAATTACTTTGAAATAATTTTCACTTAAAACTTGCTCATTTTCACCAGGAAATTGCTATTGAATTTGACAAACTACTTATTTATTTGTTGTTTTTTTAGTCTATTATATTTTCAAACAAAAAAATCTCATTACATTAAAAAGTCTCAAAAATGGACGTTTTAATGCTTTGAATTAGTTAAGTTTAAAAAACGGTCTAAAGGGTCTTTTACAAAGCACAGTATGTACTAATATAACAGTTCAATGGCACATCTTAAGCCCACTCCCACTAAGCGAAATTTTGCTGTGCACACTATGAGCAGAGGGTGTCAGCCATAATGACCCCTCGTCTTTGTGCTTCTTAGCCATCTGATCATTTGATCATATTCACAGCTCATTAGAACGACGATGTGTCAGCCCCCATCCACAGGAACCCACAATTAAAATATTCTTTACTGCACCGCAAATGATGTCAACAGATCACACCATGAATTTTTAAAATTTCTCCAAACAGAGATGGGATTAATAAATCTTTTTTGAGAAGCAGGAGATGTTTATTTGTCAGCTCAAGTACAGAGAAGCTTGTATAATCCTTCAGTTTGTTACACTTGTCTTTTTAAAGGGGCCATGTCATTAGTGTTTTGTCATGGTTTAAAAAACGTATAACTTTAAAGTTATTTACTTATAAACTTTTTGTATAATTATTCCATGATTTTTCTAAATCTACTTAATCCATATAAAAATCTATGTAAATGTAAACGGAGAGCAAGAAATGTTATGTTAAGATAAATTGTCTAGTTGAAATGATCACAGTTTGTCCATACTTAATTTTGATCACAGATATATGACTTGATTGGACATATCAGTGTCTATATTTACCATTAAAAAATGAAAATCTAATCTTTCAAGGCCCTACTTTTATTTGCAGGGATGCATTAAATTGATGAAGAGTGACCTTAAGAACATTTATATTGTTATGAAAATTATATGTCAAACAAATGCTGTTCTTTTTATTGATCAAATATTCCTGAAATAAAATTAAAAGATTTCTGAAGGGTCATGAGACACTGTGATGGTTTCTGAAAATCCAGCTTTGACCTCAAAAAAATATATTCGATTTTAAAATATATTTAAAAAGATTTTACCATTATTTCCCATTATTACTGTTTTTACTACAAAAAAAGTAGCCTCAGAGACTTCTTTCAAAAATATACTGACACCAAACTTTTAAATGGCGGTGTATGGTTATGTAATCTCACCCACCCCCCAAAAAACTGAAATTCTATCATCATATTAGCTAAAATAAACCATTAATGGTCCTAGAAACAGGACTTATTTCTCTCTTTGGATTTTAGGGAGAAATGTGACCCAGGCAGGATCTTGACAGGTTTCATGGGACTCACCCATGTGTGCTTGAAGTACACCTTACGTAAGAATACCTATGAATACTAATGAGATGAGCAAGAAAGCTAGAGCCCGTTTAGCCTACATACTACATTGAGCTCTGTATATATCAAAAGATCAAGGAAAATCATGATTTGAACCCTTTGAACGGAGGAAGAGTGTGTGTGTGTGTGTGTGTGTGTGTGTGCGCGCATGGTGAGGTGTTTTAGTATAACTATGTGCATCTAAATGCAAAGTGCCAAGTTTCTGCTAAAAGCTTAATGGCCTACAGATGGATGGATAGATAGATTGTGTGCAGGAAAAGCCCTGCTATCTGGCCAAAGTCATGAAATTTAATTTTACTGATGAAAGCAGCGTTTGAATAAAAAGATGAGGATGATGGACTTAAAGAGTGGAGTGAGGGAGGAAGGCAGAGTTACCATAGCGATGTCCTTGCGGAGGGTTCCAAGTTGGAATGAATGGCAGCTGTTCAGTCATTCATCAGTCATTCTACTCTTTATGAAGAGAGGCACTCTGTCTTATTAAATACAAACAGTCTCCTTCCTTACCTCCTCCCTGTCAGGCTCACACTCACTCACCTGCAGTCACACTCTCCATATGCTAACATACAGCATCATTAGTCATACTGGGGGGTTACGGCACATCCTGAGGTCTAGTGTCAGGGTGAAAGGACAGTAACTGCTGATGATGCTAAAATTGTGAGTCAGAGAATGTCCTGTGAGTGTGCGTCTACCCAGAGGAAAAGTTCAGTGCTCAGAGGTTGCTTAGGAGACTTCAAGTTAAAGAGAATGATTTTAAATGTTAACATACCTTCTTAACATTCTATCCCACTTAAATGTGGAGAAACAACTATAAGTGGGTAGTTGACGTATCAATGTATCATACAGTATATGCTGATACGAGAAAATAACTGAAGATAAACCTCTCTGCTGTTTTTAACTCTAAAAATGAGGATATATTTTACTCAAGTTATTTGTATGTTTTGGTTTTTTTCTCTACATTTTGCTGTGACACCATAGGACACAGTCCAATTTTTATTTGTCAGCTACCCATGAAAGTTTGAGTGTGAATATTCTGTTCCTTCCTCCCTCAACCAATGGCATGAGCCTGGGGCATGACTAACTGTATATCTGAGCTGCGGCAGACAGTTTAAAGTAAAACTAAAATTATTCAAAAATGAAGCTGCAATAAAAATTAAATATAATTTTTGGATGAAAAATGCAAGCTTAAAATACTTTTTTAAAAAAAGAAAAAAAAAGTGAAATGTTGCCTTGCCTTGAAAGATTTTGAACTAAATAAAATATATTCAATAAATAAATAAACCAAGGGCTAGGGGTGCACGATTTTTCGTATTTTTATCACGATAACGATATTTATGCCCCAGGATCAGTTATTAAATATCGTCGCGATATATTATAAAGACCAAACTGTTTTTTTTATGGGCGGAGTTTACGGATTGGACTGCGTCACTACGACGTTACTGCGTCTAGATTGCAAGCGCTTTCTGAATCAGTAGAAGTCAATAGCAGAGGGCTGCGTGATTTATATTGCGCATCTTGTCAGTAAAGTCAGTTCTGTAATCAGCTGAAAATTCCATCAGGTGATCTTACATTGAGCCACATTCACTACGCAAAGCCGTTATTCACTGACGAGCTACAAAGGGCACATAAAAGTAATAAAATGTTAAAAAAAAAGAAAAACTGTGAGAAAGAAAAGATGATTTAAAATATTAAAAATTAGTATAGAAATAATGTAGAAATAACATGTCTGGGAAACCTGTTTGGAAACAACTATTATTTTTCCAGTTATGTTCAGATTTATCTTTATCGGAGTACTCAGTTATGCTTTATCAATTTTCTATCTGCAAAGGAAGCATGTTGTTGAAATACAGTGTGACTCCAGGGTAGTGACTCTGAGCCAAAACTATGAATATTAATTGGTACCTTGACTAGACAGTTCCCTTGCTATAAATTGACAAAATAAATATTCATGAGTTAAGCATTCGTTGTGTCTTGGCATCACAAACAATTCAAAAAAAATTCTAGAGGAGACATAAAAAGATTTTTAGGGTCTTTTCTCATAAAATATGTGTTCTATTACTTACTAACTCTAAGTTTACATTTGAACTCTTGTCTTTGAGAAAGATAATCAAAAACTAAATAAATAAGGTAATGGCTTTTTACGCAGGCTCTTTTTATTTATTTATTTCAGCAGGAATTGTGAAATAAAAAGTCAAAATTACCTTTTTTATTTTTTGGCAGAAACAGGCTTCCATATAAATATTTCATTTATATGATTTTTTTTCCTTTGTGTATTTGTGTGCATGTTTGGGACAATTCATATTACACTGACCATACTATATAGAGTTATATTAATGAACAACATGTACTGTAATTTTGTTATGGAACACCCATAATTATACATTGACAATATTACTGCTACCCTAATTAATTATAATCATGTTTCCTAACTGCCTTTAATCCTTCATTCTAATGCTTCCTTTAAAGGTTCGCTCTGGTTGCTGCATACCAACTGTTAAACAAACGTTGTATACAGTTGCTGCTATTATAAATATTATTACACCATTTATACTACTATTACAATATTATCTTTAATATAATCGATTGCAGACAATCCAGTTGTGGCAAGTAACAGGTCGTTCTGATGTTGATGTTAAGTTAGACAGTTGCCGTGAGTGACATTCATCATTCTGCCTGTCAAGTATCTCCGGACTAAAGTTCTTGTCGCACTCCTGCAAGAATATTTCCTTGGGGACATTAATTTTTGGAGATGTTCTGTGCCCGTGGTGTACCAGACTTTAATCGACTTTCACTTTCCTCTTTGAACCTTTGTTGCATTTACGCGGCCAACGGTTGGACTCGGTTAGGTCGTGTGCGGACGTGAAGAGCAATGTCATCTTTCCAATTCACAGTCCTTGAGCATTGTCCTTTACTCTGTCCTCACTAATGTCACCCACAAATCCCATCTAAGCCCACAGTACACTGTTGAAGGGAAATTAGCCGAAGCCCTCCTGCATTTTAATGTTCAAATGAGGTACTGATGGATTAGCAAGCAACACTCTGTTAGAACAGTCTGTAACTGTTTTGTGCATAAAATTGGAGCTTCAGCTCTTTGATTTATACATCCCTCATGAAAGTGACAAAGATGGATACATAAAAGACAAACTGAATTTAGATTTACTTTATATTAATGTACCTGTGAGAAAAGCCCACCAGATTTGATCAGTCGTTTCTTTATACAGTAACTTGTGACATAAATGTCACATAAAGAGCAATACAGAAGAAAGGACAAATACAAAGGAGTTTTCTGAGATGGAAAGCAATTACATACAGTTCTTGAACACTTATTTTAGCAGCAGTAAAGAAAATCACATTTACTCCTTTTTACGCAGATTATGATTACAGGAGCAGATCTCCTCATAAACAGACTAACGTGCATGATTCTTTGCTCAATGCAGTTATCAGCGCAAAATATTGTTTCAGGCAATGTTACATTTTGTAAACTGATACATTTTAACATTTGCATCACATATGCATGACTTTTCCAGTGTAGTAAACTTGCTCAGTAGCTCACCTGGTATAGCATTGCCTTTTGGATGCAGAGCTCCTGTGAAACATAGTTGAACAAAATAGCTCAAAGCCATGTAAAAACAAGATAAAACATCACGGTTGCTTAAGAAAATCCTTTTTTTAAACAAACTTTTTTGTTATCATTTTTAAACACCATTGGTTAGGTTTAGTGTATGTTATTTTCTAATGTGATAAAGCAATAACCTTTTAGTTTTTGATTTTCAGAACTGACTTGATATATCCATGAACCAGTGTAATAAAATGTTGTCATAGTTACTGTTTATCTGTTTCAAATACACCCCGTTCACTGGAAATTGCACTTTAAAACAGCCGCAAAATAGCACAGGGACATATTTTTCATTAGCCTGTAGTGGCAATTTGAGCATATTTAGTGAAAATATGAAAGCTTTTTTTCCAGTGAAGCACAAAAAAAATAAAAAATAAAAATATATATATATATATATATATTCATAATTACTTTAATGTTTATTTTTGATTATTTTTATTATTTAGGGACCTTGACACAAGTTCCTATAGGTTCTTAAATAAGTCTTAAATATGTTAATTGTTTAAACAAAGTCTTAACTTTTATTGTAAGAGGTCAAGCATGAGGAGACCTCTTTAGGGACCCCCAAATGTAAAGGGATATTGTCATGCTGTTCTAAACCCATCTTCTAAACACAAATTAAGATATTTGGGGCTTAATCCGAGAGCTTTTTGATCCTTCTGTACACTGCAAAGTCCCTTACACATTCAAGGGCCAGAAAGGTACCAAAAACATTGTCAAAGTAGCCCATGTGACATTAGTAGTTCAATCGGAATGTTATGAAGCAACAAGAATACTTTTGAACCCTTGTTAGGACCCTTGCTGTCAAGATCAAAAAGCTCTCGGATTAAATCCGAAACATGTTAATGTGTGTTTCAAAGCTCTCATGAGTTTGAAATGACATGAGGGTGTGTAATTAATGACAGAATTTTTGGGTGTGCTTTCACTTTAAGACCTCTTACAATGATAATTAAGACTTTTGTTACACAGATAAAAGGGCAATTTGAAATAGTTTGTTTAACTTCAAAAGGCTACTATTTCATTAAATGAATGTGGGTTTTCATGTTTCAGAGTACTACAGCAGGCTTGCAGTTTCAGAGCAGTTCACAATCACAACGAATACTGCACATTTATGCAAGTGATTCTTTGTGATATATACTTTTATTAATAATGATACTATGATGTTTATATTGTACGGTCTTGTAGATGGTTGAAAGAATGCATATTTTATCTCCATATTTTTGAGTGAGCAGTTGGCAGTAGTGAAGACATACATGATTTATTTTGCATGGGTTATGTTTGGGCATACTGAATTAATTTTATGTGTGCATGTCTTCAAAAATATCTTTGTATTTGATATTTTATGATATATTTAATATGACATATGTCATATTACAAGCCTTTTGAAGTCATATAATAGCTACAGTAGAATCAGAGCAAAACTCATTACTCATTGAAAATTGCTCAGCGGAGGCTTACTAGCATTTGCATCCAGATACAAAAATGGCATGTCAACATCACTAATGCCAAAACAGCACCGGGCTTTCGTTTTTCTCACACACACTAAATTTCAGTGTGTTTTCATACTTTTCGGAGCTTGGCAGACATGGCAAAAAAACAACATATGGGTCTGGAACAACATGAGGGGGAATAAATGATGACAGAATTTTCATTTTTGGCTGAAAAATCTTAGTAATCCGACATTTCAGAGAAGATCTGAGTAATGTCTCACGCTGTGCTCAGATTTGTCAGGATACCAAAATCTGCCATCAACATCAGCATGAAATCAAATATTTCTCATTGAATTGCTACAAGATCAAGCGATCTAAGTATATTCATATAAAGCTATATTCTCTTACTGTACTGATCCTTAAACAAAACACAACTGAGATCTTTATCAGAAAGATTCTATCAGATGTTTTCCAGTGATTTGCTCTGGAAAAAAAGTGTGTGCGCATGTGTGCATGTTGTTGTCAGCATGTCTTTCTGCTTCAGTCTCCTGCTTTAATAAACCTCCCGGAGTTCATATCTAATTGTGAGTGTGTGTGGATGACAGAAAGAGCAGCTTGTCTCTAATACTGTGTGACATTTACTCACACAATTTAATTAACTCTCCAATACCAGCCAGATTTCTCCCCCTTTTCATCTTGCACACACACACATTTGGTGTGCAGATACAAAATATGTTAATTTGAACTGAGACTTGTTTGCACCATGGAAGTTTTATAAAAGCCTTTAAAATGCTTCTTCCTCTGTGTTTTGGGTGCAAACCACTTTTAATCACATGATTTGCTGACCTACACAGCAGTCAGTCATACCTGCTTCTAAAGGACTGAAAAACTGTCAATGTAGCATGTTGGTCACGTGACCCTCTCATATCTGAAAGGAAAGTTCTTGATCAGAATGAGCAGCAGTTTGTACCAGATTTAATGATGGTAGTCAAAGCATTGGCTGGCTCGTGAGACTAACAGCCTCTCTAATGGTCTAACGAGAGCAAGAGGGCACACTGGCTTGTCCGCTAAGGACACCAGAGAGTACCAACATTTCATTTGAGCTGCTGCTATGCAAAAATAATTTCTAATACTGCAAAAGTGTGTCCTGGCTCACTTTGAACTATGGGTTCTTCAGATCACTTTTTTTCGATTTTCTGGTTCTTCTAAGAAGTAATATGCCACCAGACTGTGAAACCCTTTTGTTTATTTTTTTTTAAGAATGTTTATTTTATAAGATATGCATACAAATTACATTGCTGTCTGCTTTCCCCCAAAATCTTTGCATTCTCTCAAAAAAAGTATTGCATACTCTTACGAAACATTTGCGATCTCTTGAGGAACTTTGTGTTTGCCTAAAAAGCACTCAAAATAGTTTTTCCTCCCACCTGATATTATTTCCATCACAAAAGTTTTTTATTTTTTTATTTTTTATTATCGTGTCCCTTTAGGGGCTCCATATTATTCAGATATACCAGTAGCCAGAATTGTTAAATTTCCCTAGTAATGCTTGTACAGTACTATTTTGCTTCATGACCTGATGACAGCAAAATACTCTATTCCACTTCTCTCTCTCTCCCTCCCTCCCTCTTTCATGCAGTCTGTCTGAATTATTTACTCACTGTTATTGAGAGGATTTTTACTTACACTAGAACAACTCTGAGGAAACAGAACACATACAGTACATGTTCAGACATTGCATGAATGTGTGTTTCTCTGAATATATGTAGTCGTTTAGACCTACTTAGGCTGTCTTTTTAATTTACCAGTCCAAAAATTGAGCACCCTCATCATTTTCTCATTTATAAATAGAGTAAGTAAATTCATATCCATCTCAGTTTCAACAATCTTTCTTTACCTTCTATTTCCAGTTAATGTGCTTTTGATATGATTACGAAATGTGTGTGATTACGAAATGTGTGTGGGTGTGTTCTGTGTCTAATGGGTGTACGTATGACAGATGTGATCGCTATCTGCTTGCCCAGTCCCATCCATCAGCCCTCTGTAGTCTGACCCCTGAGCGCCAGAACAAGTTTCAGGGGCGTTCCTTTGTCCCGCTGTCCTCTGATGAAAGGTGCATGCATGTGTGTGACGTCCGAAACCTTTGGGTCCGCATTAGGAGTGTTACTGCAATGCAGCATGATGTATGAGAGCACAAAGTGTATGTGATATCTTGCTTTTGTGGGATTGCAAGCGAGTTTGCATCAACAAAACACTGAAGTATGGTTAAATCCCCCTCTATGAATCGTGACTTACTGCAGCGAGGAAAGTAGTGCCATAGTAAGCACTTTTAAAAACTATTGTAAGGCACACACACATTTGAAATGGCTTCACTGCGTCAGTTTGAGTTGGGTTTTTATTTGGAGGACTAAGAGCTTATTTTGACAACCTCGACTCAATTTTAAAAGCAGAGGAGAATATTGTTCTGAGTTTATGGCATATCCTGTTTGTATAGTCGCATATTGCAAGACACTATGTTCTCGAGGCATGTTACGGTAATAGAGACATTTTATCAGTAATAGAATAAAAAAGTGGATTTGCATTTGCTGAAGAAAATGGTGGTGTTTGCAAGGCAGCAAATGAATATTGAAGATTCAGGTACAGGTTTAGATAAATTAAACGCAGAATCAGACCAGCTTTTTCACTGTCAGGACACAGCTTGTGTTCTGTCAGCTGTGGAAGAGACTCAACACACAATGCGACATTGCCTTTTTGCTGCATATATAGGCTGCTGTTAATGGCCAAATGTATTTTTTACTGGACTTAAGTTTGCAGATATTTAGATATACTTTCACAGACGGTTATTTCATTTTTAAATATGTGTTCTGTGTCAGAATATCTGTTTTGGTTTTGGTCTGTGTGATTCCACCCACTGCCAATTTACCAAATAGCATTTCAGAAACCTAGGTTGCCAGGTGTTGAAAATCACAGCGGATTGCACCCATGGAAGCCAGTAAACAAACTGGGTCAGAGATAGCAGGGAATTTCTAAGCTAAAAAGCCTCAGTATCCAAAAGCTCTGTGACCAGAGTAATGTTAAAATCCGAATTACAACTTACAGTGTAAGACTCATTGCCTTCCATTGTCAATTGTGCCCTTTCTTGTTTAAAATCCTCAATCTGGCAACCCATGTGAGCATTAACTGAGGAGTAGAGGGTATACAGTAGATAGACGACAAGACCAGTCATAGTTTAGTATGGAAATACATATAAGTTATAAAACCTATTCAGTATGTAAACATTAGTTCAACAATGTCATTTCCATTTTAGAATAATGAGCATCCTATAAGTGTAAGTGAAGGGGATTTTTTTTTTACAATTAATTCTATTGCACTGTTACATTAAAAAAACATCAATTAACACATTGTCTGTCTTACACACCGTTTTAAACATTTAGAATCTTCAAAAAAATATTAATTATTCTTTAATATTATTATTGAAATTATTTATTACATAAATTATATTTAACTATTTAAATAAAGCCATTTTACTTATTTAAATTGTTAAAGGTATAAAGTATAATGTTCACAAATGTTGCTGAAATTATTTGCAAAACTAATTTTTTATTGATTATTTTTAATGAATTAAATATATTAAAAACTTTATAAAAATGGTTTTAAAGGCACACTTTGTATATTTTCTATTGAAACAGGAAGTTTTAGTTTACACCACAGCCATGAACTTTGATTTGCAACTTGCAAATAATGCTAGTCAGAGAGTGTACATTCTCATTCTAGAGAGAACTTTATTGGACAAATATTTGTATATGCTCCTGAGAGCGAGATGAGTCATGGGTCTGTTTTCTTGGAAAAGAACTGCTGGGTCTCATTCCACTCCCTATGTTGTGAATCAATACATCTAAACATTGGGACACCAATGACTCAGCCACAACATAATTACCTGGTCACGTATGATACCATCACTACACTGTAAAATCCAATTATAGTATACCTTACTTATATATACTTACTTTACCTTTACTTAGTTGTTATAATAAGTAAGCAACGTTTTGAATTTGCACACTGACGCTGAGATTACTGAAACCAGGAAGAAGGAGAGCGACCGCCACTGGATAAAGACTGATTGTTTCTACACAAAAATAATGAGGTAAGTTTAAAAATGTGTGTTTATGGAATTTCCGAAGTATATTTCAAGAACATGCCTAAAGTTGCCGAGATGAGCTTTCAGGAGGTTTTAAAGTCAATATTTAGATGCAACCGATTTTTTTTTTACTAATAGAGTTAATTCTATATGCCAATAGTAATCTTTTGCAGTGTTCCCGCTATAATTTTATAACAATTTTATAAAATTGACTAATATTTGTACTGTATTTTATATTTTATACCTTACTTGTTTCTTTTTTTACTTCTAGAAACCAGATTTGACAGAACTGCACACCCATCAGAGACCTACCTGTTTTACTTCTCGACTACCTCAGATACTTCTACATCCAACCTTTGTAAGTACTCATATTTACAAATCAGCTTTGTTTTTGCAGTTTTAGTTATATTTCTACTTGAACTTGGTTAGGCATGGTCTGGTTACAAATTCTTAAACACACTGAACTGTGCTGTAGACCGGCTGGAGTGATGTCGCTGCTCAGGATTGGTTGCTTGTCTTTTGCCTAACCAACAGTTTCTCTGGACATGCATGCGATTTGATTAAAGCAAACAAGGTAATAGTAAAAAATAATTAATTAAAAGAAATATTTCATTCATTTACATCTGGTACCACATCTTATGTCTTGCAAAGCAACACATTTGTTATCACAGCAGCACGTACTGTTAACAGTCCAACAGTGAAAAAATTTAAATACATCGGTATTAGCTTGGGCCGGAATAAAATGGTTTGTCCCAACAGTGGAAAAACAGCTCAAGTCTTCTGAAGACACATGATTGCTTTCTAATATAAAGTTTACATGATCAACTGTCTGAAGTTTTGGGTGAATAAACATTCAGTTGAAGGATAGGATTTTTTTTCTTTCTTTTTTTTCTTCATTTGTGTTCAGAAAAGAAAAGTCATGGTTGAGTAAATGTAAAGTTTGGGTGAATTAATCAAATGGCATGTCAGTATAGTTTTAGATAACACTGAAAATTGATCATCCACATTTCTCTACTAATATTGTGTTTATTTTGTTCTATACAGGTGTCTAAAGTACAGTAGATGCAGTCTGGATGTGTCTGTTGGGGTTCTGACTATCACTAAAGATGAGTTACTTCTCCAGATCTTCTCTGCCTTGACCCTGTGTCTTGTGCCATCGTTGTTCAGGAAAGTACTGCAAAGAATCTGCCTTAACCGTTAGCTTACGGACTGTCATGTGCTGCGTTTGAATTACTGCTTCATTTGGATTATTGTGTCCAGCCCAGTGCCACACTAAACTCATCATATCTCCACTCTTTACAAGCATTTCCCAAACCGGGTTGTTTTTGCTTTGTTTCAAAACGCCTGTAATACAAGAAAAAATTGTATTGAATATTATTACCTTTAACTTTGAACTGTCACTACCTTATGTTTGTTTGAAATTGTGTGTGCGTGTTATAAAGAACATTTTTATCATTCATTTGTAGTAGATGTTAAGGTTCACTCAATTTACTTGAGTAACTCTTACTTTTTTTTTCCCAAAGCAATCGGTTTGCATGCTTTTATCAAGTCAGTTAGACTGATGTTTAAGTAAATACAACTAAGAAATTCCAAGTGACAGGAACTGTTACGTTAGTTAGCAGAACTTATGAGTAAGTTTACAGCACTAAACAAACCGGTCAACTAAAAGGTCAACTAATTCGAATTTCAACTAATCACATGATCGGAAATCGGGCTCGATCACGTGATTTCTGACTCGATCGGAATCGGACGTTACCTCCTGATCAGGACTCGAATATATATGTATATATTTATTCTAATAATTTTTTTAACACATCTATAGTTATGCGGTGGCACAGAATTAGACCTCTTGACTCCACACAGGAACAGCAACGCGTGC
>JAUCMU010000001.1:5230950-5245228 GCA_032275025.1 Enteromius treurensis
ATACTCACGCAGTGACGAGCCGCACCTGAGCGCAATCAGTACACGCCAATATTCATTGGCCTTTAGTAAAAGCTCAATGGCAAATCGGTCTCTCTGGCGAGTTCCCATATGTAACGTCGAAGTGATTCGACTGAAAGGGTAACTGTAAAGTAGTTGACCAAAAAAATAAAAAATAATAATAATTAAATGGGATCTTCTGCAGAACACAAATTAAATCTTAGATTATATCATTAAAATCTGTTTCAAAACCCGCAATTTTTCAAAATATCTTCTTTTGTGTTGCACAGAAGAAAGAGCATCATACTATAAAGTTTCAACTGGTTACATAAAGTGAGAACAGGACTGCTTTTGCATTTGTGAAGATTTCATCCCATTTCTGTTCTTCATTGCCATCATCATTATCCTCAGCCGAAGTGGCATGAATATGACCACAACAATCTTGAGGATGAGAGACGAGAGCTGGAGTTGTCTGTATGCATTAGTGTGGGCTCTGGATAAATGTTTGATGAGGGGAACGCTGTCCCAGTTCTAGCGAGAGGGAAGTCTGCTGGAATTCCAGAAGGGTTTCGGTCAGACAGAGACCTGGGGAAACAGCAGGGAGCCTGATCGTGTTCCTGTTAAGACTGCTCTGAGACTCAGATGGATAAAGGGTGCTTTTTTAAGTCTTAATGGGGTATCCTGATGTAAATGAGGATGATTGCAGGATTTAGCGTGGTGATTGAGATGGTGTGAGCCGAGTGTTTCTGTGGCAGGTTTATGATTAATGAGGTAAAGCCGTTGGTCTGATCGCCGTGCCTGTGGGGCTGAGATTGCCTTTACAGCGGCAGGTATGTGTGGAGATCAGTGCACTGTAATGTGAAAATGTAATTGCAGTTTTTAATTAGACCCATATGAAAAGAAAATGGCTCTATTGCATTTTATTATGTTGGTCGCAAACAGGAATTGAGGATATTAAAAAAGACGTTTTATCCAAGCAGGCATTATGATGGGCTTTCATGCAATCCAAATTCTATTATTTCAACCTTCTTGAGAACAAAATCAATTATTAATCTACAAATGTCGTGCATTATTCATGCTAGGTTCCATCTATTTCACTACTTTTTTAGCTGTGTGTTAAAAAGCTATTCAATGGTGTTCTGTTCTATTACTTGGTGATGGGAAAACATGGCAGCTTTTCTCCAAACAGGATACAGTACAGGATTAGAAGTGTTATGATGCAAATTATGCAAGCATGAAATTAATATAATTATGTAATGTAATTGTGCCCTTCTCAGCTTAACTCTATTTTACTCTGCTCGGTTTCTTTTTTTCTCTACTATACTATACATACTGCTCAAAATGTTTGGGTAAGTAAGATTTAGAAAAAAATAAAATAAATTTCATTTCATTTATTAATACTTATAATTTAAAAAAATTATATAAATGTCATGGTTTCCATAAAAGTATTATATAGTGAAATATAATTCAAATGTTTATTGAGCAGCAAATCAACAATTTATTATGATTTGTGAAGGATCGTCACACTGGAAAAAAAAATATAAACAAAACATGTATTGTAAATATTGTGTTTACTGTATTTTTCAACAAATAAATGCAGCCTTGGTGAGCGTAAATTGAAATGAAAATGTAAAAAAATTATTTCTGAATTTTTGAACAGTAGTTTATGATTATGTTTTGCTTTGAACAGCTAAACTGTAAGACTGTCCATTTTACTGAAGAGTAAATGAAAAATGAAAACTTCATGCTGTATTAATATAAACAGGATAGTATAGCTACTTTTCTGTTTCTTCATTTTTAGCACTATACTAAAAATATAATAGTCTATTATTTTCATTACTTAAGAAAGATTTTACAATTAGTGGAGTGTAGTATTTTCATAGTTTGCAGAAACAGACAAACTCTCTTGACTCTAGTTCTGACACTGAAAATGAATGACTGTTGAATATAAAGGAATATTTGAGCTCTTGATTTCCTTGTAAACTGTATTTACCTTAACTGGAGCTCTACGTGGTTTGAGCGAGTCAGCATGCTGGTGATTCTGCTCAACTGCGTCACGCTCGGCATGTTCCAGCCCTGCCAAGACCTGGAGTGCCACTCTGACAGGTGCAGCATCCTGCAGGTAACACACACTTACATAAAACACACACACACACAAACCTAAAGACTTCAGTCTCTGTGGTACCTTCGTTCTACCTGTAGTTTTGATTGACTGGTTGGGGGGGAGCGTTTAAAGACACAAACTTACAAGTACAAAAGCAAAAAAAGAGTTTTATGTTCAAGCCACATTTAAAAGGTCTGTTTTGTGTTACATAAAACAAAACATCAAACTAAGTGGTATTTCAGGAAAATGCACATACTGTATCAAGCAAGTGCAATGCCATATTTTATGTGTGGGCAAACCCAGACTTTTGCTTTACTGTGAGCTTGTTTCTGCCACAGGATAATAGGTAATAAGGTAAAAACACGTCCTTTTTTAACTTTAGTTTTTATCCTGTGGCAGAAATAAGCTTCAGTATCATCTTGGTGCGCTTAACGCAAACCCAATTTTTCACTGGTTTTTACATTTTTGCTAAAAGCTTTGTGGCCAACAAACATTTATGATTCTTCGCATTTTGTTCTTTATAATCTTTGCAAATTAACACAACTTTTGGGAATTTTGAGGGCTGTAAATCAGTGCTGTTAAACAATAAATCACGATTAACTGCTTTCAGAATAAAGTTTTTGCATTCATGTGTGGGTACTGTGTATATTTATTATGTATAAAAACACATACATGCATGTAAAAAATTACTTTTATATATTAACTTATAATACATAAATTGTATGAATAAAATCTATTCATGTAAATATTTAAGAAAACATATGCTGTATGTGTGTGTATTAACAGTATAGACATAATAAATATACACAACGCACACATGTAAATAGCACTACTGTAAAAAGTTCAATGAACTACACACGGTCACATGACTTCAACAACACTTTCAGTCTTTTTTGAAAACATTTAAGAATATTTTGCAAGAGCATGATTATAAACACATTAAGTCTCTAAAAACGTTCGGCATGATGTTTAATGTCCACCCATTCAAAAAAACGACTTCAGGGTGTTAAAATCAGAAGTGGTTTCTGGCCTACAAAATGCCTCATCCCTGCAGTGCTCTTTAGTTATATTGTAAAATATAAACAAAAGTTGAAACTACATCTAGTCAGACTAGTCAGTGGATTGACTACTAATACTAATCAGTTTAACTAAGCCCTGTACAGTAAGGCCGTGTCTGGTTCAGTAGAGTAACAGCCGTCAACTATCAGTTCTTACAGAAACCCACAAGCAACTCCATGAAGCATCAGCGACACAGACTCCATAAAACATGCATCTGTAATCTCTCCAAAACAACTTGCAAATAACCTGTGGATCTGCGTAATGACGGGAACATTGCTCGCAACAGGCAATTTGAAGTCCGACAGAGATTGTCTTGAAATGTATTGTTGAAGTCTGTGAATTTTGTACACAAGTCCTGCTTTAAATGAGATCAGTAAGGAGAAGAAGCCTGTGGTTACTCTGTAAGAACAAATGTGTGAACTTGAGGAAAACTGGCTTCAAACAAAAGCTCATAATCACTTTGGATAAAATTAGTCAAAAGCAAACGATAAAAAGTGGTTTAGAAAAGTGAAGCTAGATCATTTATTTACATGTGCCACTTGCATTAATATTTTGTTGTGAAATTAATACATTTTTAGGTGTCCAGAAGTCTCCAAATATTTTTTCTTGGCTACTGGGCCTTTGTATGTGACATGAAGAATTTTCATGCATTTACTGTAATAAATCCATCTAAGCGTATTTGTCAACACTCACATTTTTCCCAGGAGTCTTATGTGATAATATGATTTCATAGTCATATCCCGCTCCCCTCCCATTTTGTAATTTTTCCTGGGAAAATATTTTACTTTTACCTGTATGTCAGTTTAACCGTTAACCTAAACAGCTCTTTATATTAAAATTAATACCCAGACCTGAAAAACATGCAAACAATTCTATTTAAATTCATTCTTTTTTTTTTCTACTGAAGTTTTGTGTTATTATTATTATTATTATTATTATTTTAGATTAACTAAACAGATCAGGTTTAACAAGTGAAACTTGTTGTATTGTTTGACTTTTCTTTGTGTAATGTATTCATGAACGATGTGTGGTTCTTCTCTCCACAGGCCTTCGATGATTTCATCTTTGCATTCTTTGCTGTGGAGATGGTGGTTAAAATGGTGGCCTTAGGCATATTTGGTCCGAAGTGTTACCTTGGCGACACCTGGAACCGCCTTGACCTCTTTATCGTCATGGCTGGGTGAGTGACAAATCACAAAGCTGAGAGTGCCACGCTCTGAAAATCTAAAACGGCAACTATTAGTGTGCGATTCCCAGAATTTGATTAGTCATTTAACTCTTAACTACTACAATGTCAGTGTATGTGTGATTGTGTGAGTGTGTGTGTGTGTTTGTTTAATGTCAAATCCAGTTTTAATGTCAGGTCGAGTTCTAATGTCAAGTCGATGTGTCACAGCTAAGCTCATGAATGACAATTACCACCAGGCAAGTGTCTCTCTGTCTGTCTGTATCGTGTCTCTCTTGTCATTTGTGCTGTCACTGACACAGTGATTTGTAGTTTTCCTCTCTGTCCAAAATCAGTTCAAGTGCCTGATGACTCACTAAAACTCATTAAAACTGTAATTTGCTCTTGACTGAGAGAGGAAGTAGCTGGTTGGTCATTAATTCGGACAAAGGTAACACATGTGCTGGTGTTTCTTAACTAGCTTAACCCACTAGTCTTCCTATCAGTCAGGTGAAAAGTATGGCTAAACAGCACTAAACCAACATTAACTAGTAGCATTCGTGTTGGCCTAAGATTCACTTATTTACTTTTTAGCATGGAATAATTATTCTAAATCAATTTAGTAACATTACAAATTCTCGTGCTGCATCATTTAGGCTTCTTGTCACACAGCTTGTGAGTTGGAGAGCGGTGAGAAAGAGAAATTTTAGCACAGTCTTTGTGTGGCATTTATGTTTAAACCTTCCAGTGCTTTTTGAACTTTATACATCAAAAGAATCCTGGAAAAAGTATCACTCTCCACAAACATATTGAACAATTGTTTTAATCATTTGATAATGTTTCTTGATCAGCAAATCAAATTGAGCATAGCAGAATGATTTCTGAAGCATCATGTGACAACAAAGACTGGAGTAAAGATGCTAAAAATGCAGCTCTAAAATCTACTACAGTAGAACTGAATTCATCATTATAATATATCACAATTTTACTGTTTTTACTGTATTTCAATATTATAATATTAAAAGATGTACAGTATATTACATCATGTTATGTTATTTTATTATATTATTATATTATGTTTATGCATGTATATGTTTGCAAAAAAAAAATGTTCCGTATATATATTTATATATAATATAAAATATAAGAATATAAATGTATATACATTGAAATATTTTCAAAAAATAGACTCTGTGTGTATTTATATATATATATATATATATATATATATATATACACATGATAAATATAAACAGTACGGACAGCACTCATTTTATTATAGCATATTATACTGTTTATTATTACTAACATATAGTCTATTATTAATTTATTAAAATATTATGTTATTATCAAAAAACATAAAACTTTTTAATCCTTTTATTATATTTATTGGCTTATATGTTACATTTCAAGTTTGTTAAAGTCAATTTCTCTTGCTTGTGTTTTAGGATGTTGGAGTATTCTTTAGACGGTCATAACGTTAGTTTTTCAGCCATCAGAACCGTGCGGGTTCTCAGACCATTACGAGCCATCAACAGAGTTCCCAGTGAGTACTGTTTTCCCTCTCTATTGTTTCCATCTGTATATCTTTCCCGTTTCTCTCTTAGTGTCACTGTTTTACAACCCAGCTATTGATTTGAAGCGAATGGTCTGGAGTTGGTCTGAAAAAAAGCATGCCTGCTGTATTTATAGATTCACACACGCACAGACTAGACAAGACGCCCATGATGTATTAACATGCTCACTGACGCTGATTGTTGCAGTTAAGTGCCCACAATTTTACATCATATAGTTGATGGACCACAAAAGATACACAAACACTCACACACACATGCTATTAGTCCTCAGAGAGGTGCTGGTGTATGTTACAGTCATGGACAGAGTCCAGCAGCGAAAGTAAGTGTCTGTTTTGTTTAATGTAGACCAAGACAGTAAATTCTTGACATGCACGGATACTCTTACCATTTATAGCTCACTCTTTTTGTCAACACATACCAAATAAGTTTGCGTGTGTGTGTGTGTGTGTTCAGCAAAGCAGTAATAGATTTTGGACTCAGTGAGGAGTGAGAGCCCGTGGCTGTTAAGTTTCCAATTCTATTATTCTCAAACCACCGAGCGTTAGCCAAAGCTCTGCAAGTTTGTGTTTGTGTATGTGTGTGTTCACGTCTTGGCTCAATTACTGAATACACATCCGACACTGAGAAAATGTGTTCATGAAGTGTGTGAATGTCAGATCAGAGTTATCAAAGTTAAATGTAACACTCGCCGTCTCATCTGTAAACGTGTCTAGTGAACCTCGATGGCTTTGACGCTTCATTGCACGTGTTATTAAATGCGCATTCTTGACATCATGTGTCCCTGTCTCATAGGTATGCGAATCCTGGTGACGTTGCTGCTGGATACTTTACCGATGCTGGGGAACGTCTTGCTGCTGTGTTTCTTTGTGTTTTTCATCTTCGGGATTGTTGGCGTGCAGCTGTGGGCGGGGCTTCTGCGTAACCGCTGCTTTTTTGACAGCAACATCAGAATGTAAGTGCAGACGCTGTGCTTTTTAATGCAAGCTATTCCGTACATGCAAATTGCAGGGCTGCTGCAGTCACAAATGCTGAAACCACATGGGTAAGTTCCTCGGTGGAACCTGTTTATGTTGTGTCAACAGATGGAAGAATGACTTTTGGGGGGATTTGAAGGCCACTATCCGGGTTTTAATGAGTGTATTGAATTTACACTATACTACTGTAGTAAATTATATTAACTCATCCCTCAGTTTGTTAAAAAAACAAAGAACAAGTGTGCACAGTAATGCACTTATAGTACAATATGGAAGATTGTGAGGCAAGGGTGTGGGAGGGTTTAACTGTGGGACAGTCGTGGCCTTATGGATTGGGACTTTGACTTGTAACCCAAAGGTCTTTATTTCCTTCATTGATTTCATAGGTCATTGAAATTTGTGCTTCTTTACACATCCACACACACATACTCAGTACAGTTTTTCCTTTGTTTTCACAAACTGAGAGACACGTGCATTTTGTTTGTGTGGTAATAGACATGGAATTACCTATTAACCAGGAATTTTACTTAAGAAGGATATATATTTTCTCAGCAGATTACATCAAGGCCAAGTATAAGCATTGCATTACATTGTTTTGTGTATGCTGACAAAAATATTAATTCTCGCATTATAAATGCCATAAGGGCGTCATTGATCATATAGAGTGTACAAAGTAAAGAGTTGAATAATGAGTATCCATAAATGCAGTTTGCACCAGTGAATCATTTTGACAACTGTCCACCCTGATGTAGTGCATACCAGAGAGCCAGTGTGCTGAAAGAAGCCTTGACCCGTTCAGGTGGATCGCTGCTTCCCTCCAGCTCCCTCCCCAAAGCCCAACACTATCCAAGCAACGTCTGTTACAATAATGCTTCTCTCACTCAAATTATGGTGCCCTTTTAAAAATCCAGCTCTCTTGTGCATACAACATTTATTGCATTGTCTGTCAAAAACCACTTACAATATCCACTTCAGTCTATGTACATCTGCTGCTATCTGCATTCAAAACTCTAAAGAGTTGGCCTTTACTTCAGAAAAGTTTTGTTTCTCATTGAAATGTTTTGGCATTCTACAAAGCAGCTGCATTGTTATTAACTTTAACAATGAATAATTCATTTAAACCTTTACTATACTGTACTAAACAGATAATTTTCTTCTTTTTTAATGTGGATGCCTTTTTGACCTGCTCTGGCTGTTTTGGCAAATATTCACATTTCCTTTAAAATGACAAAAAAGTTCAACAGCTATTGTCTCTTCTTTTTAACTTTTTTCAGTAGGTTTAAAGTAAAAAAGAAACTCTGTTACCATTGTTTGTTTAATAAACTAATAAAAAAATTATCATTTATTTTTATCTATATATATGAGCATTACATTACAAAATTCCATCCTGTTACCATTATTTTATTTAACAAACAGTTGAAAATTTAGATGTGGATTTTTTTTAGGAACATGAGCAAAAATGAAGAATTCAACCCTGTTACAATTATTTGGTTTATCAAACTACTAAAAACCTAAGTGTGTAATTTTTGTAAAGAAACAGCTGCATCACATTTTACAAATGTAAACAGATTCCACCCTGTTGCCATTATTTTTTAATAAACTTCTAAAAATGTGTTTGTTTGTTTTACAAATGTGAAAAAATTAACCATGTTACCATTATTTTGTTTATTCGAGAACTGGAAATTCAAACATACATTTTTTCAAAGAAATATGAACATTACATTTTACAAATGTGAAAAATTCAGCCCTGTTACCATTATTTTAAATGACTGAAATTGCATCCATGTCATTAGATACAAGGCTTATAATGTCAGATTAATCTAAAATAGTCAACCTTGTTATCATTATGAAAGCATAATTATAGCACAGTATATCCTTAAATGAATTAATTTGGCTTTAAATGTCACAACCTAATATATAAAATCTGAAACACATTATTTGCTTGAAAGCTTGCATAAATATTTACTTTTAAGTTCCCTTGTAGAAGTGGAAAAGGCACTCAATTTATAGAATGACCCAGTTAATAAATGTTTACCGTGGCTTGCAGCACAAATACAAAAATTGCCAGTCACATTACACCTATCTCAGGTGTGAAAATAGCTTTCTGTCTAAGTGAATCCTATGAGATGTGCAAATTTGTCTGTTTGCACATCTACTCATTATTTTTGGAGCCTGCAGCTACTTCTGTTGCCCACAAGATTTGGCACTTTCATAAGAAGTCCACTCCTTTCTATTTTAATTTTAATTAATTTTTAACAAAGAAAAACGACTATCCTGACTAATTACCATTTCAAGACACTGCAGTTCGATTGAATTTTCTCAAAGTAAATGCTTTGATGTAAAGGCTTTCTCTTTCTTTCTTTCTTTCTTTCTTTCTTTCTTTCTTTCTTTCTTTCTTTCTTTTTCTTTCTTCAAGATACTCAGGAATTTTAATAGCCCATTTAATTTGAGGAAAGCAGTCATATTAGTGTCCTCCACCCCCTCATCTTTCAATCTTCCAAAATATATCCATGTGAACCTTGGTGCAATTAAATACTGAACTTATAAAGTAAATAATTTCTCATTTCTCTCAGGTCTTTACTAAACTGCAGAATACATGCGGAATGCATTTAGTGCATGAGCTAAAAAAAACAACAAAATAACAGATGACCTCTGGGCAATTTCTGTGTGACTAAAGAGGGAATTGTTTTATCTCAAATGCTACAACACTAGAGATGACAAATGTTATGGTTTGAATCCAGGCCCTCTGAATGTGCTGGCTGGAAATCTGCTGTGGAAAGCCTAAAATATGTGCAGTTGTAGGTCAGACTTACTGTGTGAAAAATGTTTTTGCAGTATATGGGTAAAATAAATATTTATAAGTATTTGGGCTTATTTTCAGGCCATTTTCTTTGGCATCCACATTTAGTGGTTAATGCCATGATTATTGTGATAGATTGTGTTTAAAAACGTATAGTTCCAGCTGTTTGTTTTGGATCTGTTAAGTTTAAAATTGGGTATTTGTATTAATTAGTATATAATTTAACAGCAGAAAAATTAATTTCTGTTTTTTGTTTAATTAATCAGAAGGACCAATAATTGTTTACGGTTAGATTTAAATTGATTGCATCTCTGTAAAATGAATATAAACACTTTAGACAATGATAGGCAGACCGGTTTGCTCATTTTAAATGTCAGGTAAGTTAGCATTCTGTTTTGAGTATAGTGCATGAATAAAAGGTACACAAAAATACCCAAAGTTAAATTTTTATACCATTTACATATTGTATTTCATGTTGCATGATTGGAATTCTCACAAAAAATAAATAAATAAATAAAAAGCTAGAATGCTGCTAAGTTTCAGATATGGTAAGTAACATATGGGCCTATTCACAGACATTCACATTTTCTTCAGCATCCTCTTTTAAAAGCCAATATAAACATGTTTGCAGATGATGTCATTACCTAATTGCTCAGCTTTAAGCTCTTCTGGCTCTCTCAGTTTAATAAGCAGGATGTGAGACAGATTAAAGCAGAAGCTCTCTTGGCTCAAATGGTTTGTAAATGCTCAGAGAACAAAAAGCTCCACACTATCGCACATTATTATGTAGCTTTGAGGTGGTGACAGAGGGATGCTTCTGTTAGCATTAGTCAGAGGACTCTTAAGCCTATTATGCTGCTACAATGTTAAATGGAAACTTCATATACAAATGTAATACTTCTGATGTGAGTGCAGATATGAAAATATTTACAAATTCTTCAGTTAATCACTCACTCTTATATTTCAAGTAATGTATTCTGTGATTCGTTGTTGATGTCTCAATTTATTATACAGATATTTGGATTGCTGTGTTTGAAAAGAGTATTTGATCCGTAATGTATAGAGGTGTTGCTTATTATTATGCAAATCATTTGCTGTTGACATTTTTTCATTATAGAGTTATTTCTGTAACTGGAACATGGCAGATTTTGGCTTTAGTGCAATGCAGTATAATTTGCAAATATTAAATGTCAATAAAATTAGCATTCTGTTTTGAGTTTAGCGTGTTGTTACAAGGTGCACGAAAACATCACTTGGTCTTTTTTAAAGGTTTTTGCTGTTTTAAAAAAAAAAAGCAATTAAATACATTCGATAAGATAAATAAATAAAGCAACTAAATATTGATTGCCAGCATCAGGACTAATTTTTAAATATTAAATATAAACTAAATATTATATGAGACAATGAATGTTAGAATGACTTCACTCAATAAATAATGTGAATAATTAATGAGAAAAATTAATCATTCAAATCAGTTTTTACTACAATTAATATGAATTTCATTTCAGCATATCAAGTGAAAATATATGTATAATAGAAATCTCTACCCAGTCAAGGTCCAATCAAAATAATTTCTCATATTAAAACACTGCTGTCAGTGCCAGTATTATTATTTTAGTATCATTGATTTAGTTATTGTGAAATGTTAACAAAGACATAAATGTTTATATTTTCATATATAAATAATGTTTATATTCTATTTTCTTATTTTAATTCAGTTTGAGCAAAATGAAAACAAAACTTGTCTAATCTTGACCTAAAATGTACAATTAAAATCTACAGTAATATTTAAAATTATAAAAATAAAAACACAACAAGATTAATTAAATTTTTAATGTAATTTAAAAAAATTACTTTAGTTTTTAAAGTAAACTATACTTTTTTTTCACTATTTTGAATTCATTTTTATTTGTGCGTTATTTTTATTTAAGTTTACTTTAAGAAATACCCTAACACATGTACAGTATTGATCATTGTAATTAACATTAACCTTGTTGTTAATGTAATGACAGTTGGTAACTATTGAGCGTTAAAGCTTCAAAGTACTGTCAAAATAACCTTTATTATTGTTTATTTAATTCTAACAAATATGTTCTTTTTAAAGTAAAAATGGCTTATACTTTATTCCCAGGTTAGACTTGGTGTTGTTTTTTAAATAAAAGGAAATATATCGGTATAGGCCAAAATTAGTTGAGAAAAATCGGCATAACAGATATCGGCAAAATTCCAATATCGTACATCCCTAATTATATTATATAATTATCTTGTTTTTTTTATATTTTATTTCAGTTAATTAAAATATATATATATATATATATATATATTTCAATATTCGTTTTATTTATTTATTTTTTCAGTTCATTATAACCCTGCACAGTGTGTGTGTTTCTACGTAACTTACTCCATGTGGTCTCTCTGCAGGCTGTATAATGTTTCAGAGTCTTTGAATGAATACTACAGAGTGGACGAAACCGATGACATCCCCTTCATTTGCTCCACCACTCGGGACAACGGGATGTTGCACTGCTCCAACATCCCAAAGCGCAGAGTTGGAGGGGTGGATTGTAATCTCACGGCTGATAATGTCACAGATCTTGTTTTCAAAGATCCCCCTCATCATGGATGTGTAAACTGGAACTTGTATTACAACACCTGCAATGCGAGCGAACACAATCCGCATAATGGGGCTATCAACTTTGACAACATTGGATATGCTTGGATTGCTATCTTTCAGGTGTGTACACGTGTTGGCAAAAAAGATGAAAGGGTATTGAATTAGTATATGTAAAAAACAAAAACATGCATAGTCATTAAACATTTTTAGGAAGGCAGGTCAAGAATTCTTTATTTTTTCCTACTTGGATGAATGTGCATTAGAGATCCGCTCCAAGTTGTTCATTAAAATTTTCGCTGAGTATATATTCAGTCTGGCAGGCGGTGATATTTCTTATCCTCACATATCCTTCTGGCGCCGAGAGACACTTAGTTTCCGAATCAGAAAATGAAGTGAATGGTTGCCAGGGGCTACAGCAAGAGTGAATCCTCTTACATCAATAACCAACTTACCTGTCCTAGGAAATCAAGTTTTATCATGTTCCATTCTAATCGAATCTATAGGGCAACAATATTTATCATATTCTTTAGTAACCTGATTGGGAATGGACACAGACATTTATCAGGTTTCTGAGTAATCGGATTGACCGCAGCGTGACGTTTATCATTCCATAGTTTCCTGACCTAGTTCTGTGAA
This sequence comes from Enteromius treurensis, assembly GCA_032275025.1. Taxonomy (NCBI): domain Eukaryota; kingdom Metazoa; phylum Chordata; class Actinopteri; order Cypriniformes; family Cyprinidae; genus Enteromius; species Enteromius treurensis. The sequence continues at coordinate 5,243,877 of JAUCMU010000001.1, forward strand.
AGCCGTGAACAATATCCGAAGATGTCCTTTGTGTTTTGGCACTGTATTTTAAGGATTACGTGAATGGTGGATGATGTTTGTGTTTTCTCGTCAGGTCATCACGTTAGAGGGATGGGTGGACATCATGTACTATGTCATGGATGCGCATTCCTTTTACAACTTCATCTATTTCATCTTTCTTATCATTGTAAGTGCGCAGTAATTAATTAACTGATACATCTTACTCTCTTTTAACCTCTGCTAGAGTCTCTGCTTTCATTAGTTGCATGGAAATGGCTTTTGCTATCATCAGCTGTGTAATTTACTCCAGTAATTTTACTTGATAACCATACTTAAAGAGATGAAAATTCTGTCATCATTTCTAATGAGCAATATTGAAAGTCAGTGCTTGTACTTAAGAAAGCTATGGAGCTATTACATTTTAAAGAAGAAAATCATATTTTTTATATTATTAAATGTACACATTTAATGGTCATCGGTGTATTAAAATCAGTTAGAATGTTCTGTCTTGCTGAAGTCAAATCACATTCTTCTGTTTTAACCTATAATCAAGTACGACCAAGTTTAGTGATCAGTCACTAGTAACTATTTTATATAAGCCACTATTAAATCATCTGCAGCTAAATTAAGTGCTAAACAATTTCTGCCAACATGTTTAAATCTTGTGTGCTCTAGCCTATGCTTTAACTATTGTTCAAAAAAAAATTAGGAATAGTAATATTTATTGTTCTTTAGGCATTTTTACTTTGTTTGTTTGATCATAAATACAGTAAAACAGAAATAAATTAAATATTATTACACTTAACTGTTCTATTCAAATATAGAAAAATGTAATATAATTTTTTTCCTGTGATAATCATTACTCCAGACTTAAGTGTAACATAATTTCTCAGAAATCATTGTAATATGCTGATTTGAAAAAATTATAAAATTGTGCAGCTTTTTAACAGTTGTTAATTACAATTATTAACATTTGTGCTGCTTACTATTTTTGTGGAAAATATAAAATTTATTTTTATAAAAAAAATTATAATAATTAATAAATTTGTCATTTAAAAAGTAAATAAAAATGATTTTTACTGGTAGTGTAAGTAGTGAAATTCAGAAGTGATGCAAAAAAATAATAAAATAAACTTCAGAGTTGTAAATAAAACACTGATAATTAGATTATGTTTTACAGGAATTAGAATGACTATTTCAGTCTTTCTAGTTTAAAATGTCACATTTAATGCAGTGTTTACCTGTAGTTATTTGTGAATTTTAGTTGTGTTCTAACTTTTCTTTAAGTTTACTCTTCATAATAATACATACAAATCACAATATTATTGTTGAGAAGATTGTCAGGATCATGA
>JAUCMU010000001.1:5258098-5272988 GCA_032275025.1 Enteromius treurensis
GATTATCCTGTACACAGCGCTAAAACATTAAGTTATGCAGAAATTATTAAAATATATTTAAAATATCGATACTTTTTGAAAAATATCGATACCAAATTAAAAGCTTCTGAGTATCGATATATCGATACTCCAGCATCGATGAGCTATGAAAGATGACCGCATACAGCGTGCAGTTGGAGTCTGCAAAAAAATTGTGGCAGCCTTTTCATACTCATGGAAAAAAAGGAGGGACCTGGCAAAGGTACAGGATGAGCTTGGTCTTCCAAAGCACCAGCTCACAACTGAGACGCCCACCATGTGGGGATCACGTCAGATGATGATTCAAAGAGTATTAGAGCATCAGTCAGGTTCTAACAGCTGACAAAAAGTCAAGGCATTTAATCCTCACATGGCAAGATGTGGAAGTCCTGGAGACTGTCAACAAGGTGTGTGGTTGTTTTTCTTTTATTATATGCTATTTTTAACAAAGCAATTTTTTTCTGTATTGCATCCAGTGAATGCACTTCTCTAATTTTATTGCTACGAAAATAACATTAATGTCTCTCCCTCTCTCTCTCTTTCTCTCTGTCAGGTGTTGAGCCCACTCCAGGACTTCACGGATGCCTTATCAGGAGAACATTATGTCAGCGTGTCAAGCCAGTACTTCATCTGTTCAACACTACCATTCTTGCTGAGGAAGACGACAACACTGAACAGGCCAGGGATGTGAAGAGAAACATTCTAGCCTACTTGAACGAGAAATACTCAGATGCAGACACAGCAGTGGTGGACAGTAACGAAGTAGTTGTAATTCGTTACTGTACTTAAGTACATTTTTCAAGTATACTTTACTGGAGTAGTTTTATTTTTAGCAACTTTTACTTTTTACTTCACTACATTTCATAAAACATATCGTTACTTATAGATCACATGCTCCCAGCGAGACGCAGACGAGCGATTCATTAACAAACTGATTCTTTTTAATGAACCGGTGCAATCGGTTCGCGAATCGCACCAAATGATTCATTCTCAAATTGGAATGATCCGATTGCAGCTGTTCTTGATTGGACAGGTCACTGATTCAAACGATCCGTTCAGAGCGAGTCTCCAGTGAACCGAACAAATGGCGCGCGCGACTGATAAAGTAAGTTTCTAATTTTAACTGAAAATCATATTTAGGTAAAAATTGTCAGTTTGTTACACAGTAGTAAAGGGTGATCTATTTAAGACCACTGAAAGGAATGCAGACACATCAGCATCAGTGTCTCTAAGTCAAAAAACATTCATATTCCCTGCTTCTGTAACATTAGCAGTTTTATTAAAATGCTACGCATTTAGCCCTACGTCTGTGTTTGTATTGTTTGTCAACAGTATACATTTTTTATATTGTTTATTCATAACCATATACTGAAAATAAGTAGGTCTAAATATTGTTATCTAGCATTAATGCTGATTATTTAGCTAACAAGCTTGCTGGTGCTAATTTATAGTCATTTTTAGATAATGTCCAAATATTTTTTATATATAACATCTGAGGGGAAAAGAAAGGATTTGATATTCAGGTAACTACAGTAATTAACAGTTGTGTAATGCCCTCTTGGAGTGTTTATAACAGACAAGATTTGAGAAAAAAAAAAAAGAAAATATAATATTTTCCTTCAAATGTTTATGCTAACTTATTCTCATGTCATATAAAACGTTCTGTGATGTTCTGCAAAACAATGACCTAAGCTTCAAAACAATTTTTTCTTACTGGTGAAAATTATTCTCTTAAATCTGTTTTCTCTCGAGTACATTGCAGTGTAAGCTTCACATTAGACATTACTGCATCATGCTCGTCAAAAATCTCAGGTATTTTGAGCAGTAATATTATGAAAAAAAATGTGCTATATAAAATTAAGTAGACCGTAAAAAATTGCAGTACTTTTTTACTTAAGTACATAAAATAAACAAGTACTTTTTTACTTTCACTCAAGTAAAATTGAAAAAGGAGTACTTTTACTTTTACTGGAGTAATATTCAATAGTATGGATCTGTACTTTTACTTTTACTTGATTTGTGTACTTCGACCACCTCTGCGTGTTTGTCTAAACCCGAGATGTTACCAATATAATCATTTTCAGGGACATAAACACGGGCCGAGTATGGACTTCCCCATGACTTACACAGCTCAGTGTGTAGGTCGGGGAAAAAAGGCAGGCTCTGGTGCGGAGGTGGTGGCCGAGCACGGAGAAAACGCTCATCAAGCATGCTTTTCTTTGGTTCTGCACGTGTCTCGGCGGGCCAATCGATTTTTAATTTAAGCGGGACCTGAGCCGCGAGGCTTACCAACGAAAACCCCCTCCTCGAAAAAGGGCTCGCCAGGATCCCAGGCAGGCTACACAAATTTGATCTTTTTTCTTTATCTCACAGCGAAAGAGGCTATCAAAAAGGAGAGGATCGCAATCACTCAGCTTTTTTTAAACTATTTTCATGCACACATTTAAAGGCAAGGGAAATATCTTTTTACACTCTTTTCACTCACACAATTCAGACAAACAATTTTGCACGTGGCACATAGAGCGTGTTCTGAACACAGAAAGCTAGCGCGTGCAGGCACAGAGTGCTATTTATAGATTCTTCCTGGTCTGACGTCACCGCCCTGACGTCGTGCCATTCCATTGGACGTTGGTACAACAGATTCAGAGCCGTCACGCATGAAGGCGTTCCCCTAGCGTCTTCGGACGCAGTGTTCGTTCCCTCAAAGAACCTTGGTTATATTCATAACCTCCTCGTTTGTGCACCTATATATCAGGCTAAAAAAAACTAGAATGTTTTATTCATATTTATTTAATGTAACATGCATAAATAAAACAATAAAATCATAACTTTTTTCCCTTATACAATCACATTTTTCATGGGATTTATGCTTTCTAGCATAGAAATAATGAAAGATAATATTGTATAGTGTTTTTTTTCCTTCAAAATAATCTTTAGGAAAGCAAGCAAGAAATGATGAAGAATATGGAAATTATATGCCTTGAAGCAAATACATAAATAAACAAATACAGTGCAATCAGTATGAGACTGAGTAAGAGAGCATGCAGAAGAATGGCTATAATAAAGGGGAACTCAGGGAACCATTCTGATGCTCTGTTGTCCTACTCTTGGCCTCTTTCCATGGATAACTAGAACTGGAAATGGGGTTGAGGCAGCAGACGTTGCTTTAAGATGAATATGGTGGTAACTTCACCCACAACAGATGTGGCACATTCCCAGTTCAGTGATAGAATTGTTTGAATGGCACAGTCCAAGTGAAATGTTACAGGCTTAACTTGCAGTTGAAATATAAATAATTCATAATGTTACTCATTAACAGACTGATTTTACATTGAAGTACGTGTTGGTATTTATTGGAAGTTTAGTTTTTGAGAATTAAGTAATTATGTAATTGTGGACAAAATAGGGTTAAATTAAGATTATTAGTGAAGGTCTTAATGATTGCCGAATACATCAACAGTGGCATAAATGTTTCTGCCTTGCACAGCAGTATCTTTATGAATAAGCAGTCATATTAACAGACACATATAGACAGCTGTACTGTCTACTACAATTGTTGTCTGTGTGTGAGAGACTCGTGTTGATATGAATCCACTGTGTTATGCATCACAAAGACCCCTCTGTCTTCCAGCAGGCATACTTCCCTACTTTCTCTGCCCTGACTAATGTCTCTTCAAACAGGGATTCCCCTGACCTGGTCATTCACGCAACCGGTCATCTGTCCTTGTTTAGGGCCTGATGGGTACTGGGTGCTAGGTTTTAAAAAGGAGAGTTGGTAACAAATTAAGGTCATATATGTGGATAGACCATGAGCCAGTTATGATCTAGTTAAAATGTCTGTGACCTGTACTCTGCTGCTGCACCACTGATGAGAACATTACTTTCAAAAGCTGTGTTGGATATAATCAGAAATATCTATGTATTGACTTTTCTTAGTATGCTGGGATACTTTTCATTTTCTTGCAGGCCACAATGAGTAGTGTTAATAATAAAAGACAAACATGACAAATAATATAATCACAAAATATTGGCATTATAATAAGCATGAGTGTTGGCATGTTGTTCTAGTATAAAGGGTTAACACTTTCTCACTAAAACACGCCCCCTCAATTGGACTGAGTCACAAAACATCCAGCTTGGTTGGCTCTAACGGGGAAACTATTAGGGAAACTAATATTTCACATGTTGTTATTCATTTTACTTGCCAATGCGTCAGTGTTAGAGTGTTTCTACTTGCTGGCATGTCTCCTTATAGCCCATGTCTGAGTTCTTTTGCTGCAGTGGACATGAAGACACATGCAGTTGATGATGAGCAGAAAAAGGTAGATTAACAGAAGTGATAATGCAGAAATTCCCCCCAAAAAGTAAACTTCACACAATAGCATGGGACACAGATAAAGGGGAAACTAAAATAATAGTAGATTACAGACAAGATGGGTATACTGAGGATATACGCAAATATCCTTATAAGTTGTAAGACGCAAACAACCCTGAAAAGAAGGTAAAATATGACACACATACGTAAGGCCCACACTACACCACTGAATGTATTATGACTCTTGTATTATATGTTACATAATACTTCACTTGTCTTCATTGTTGGATTGTGGGAAAGAAACATATGTGTCTATAGCCCTGACTAAACCACTGAATGTGTTATGACTCGTGTTATTGTGTTACATAATCTCAAACATGTACACAGTGTAAAAATTATTTGCTGAGTATTAGGATTTTGGACCTGTGCAATTTAAAGTGTATTGTCCTTTAGAAAAGTTTCTTGTGAAACAGAAAACCTTGCTACAACACCAATTATTTGATCAAAAGCAATAAGACTTTTTAATTTTATGGATGTAATCAGAACATTAGACTTGTTTTAATACCTCACAAAAATACTTCCAAGGTTTCTTCAGTGCTAAAATGCAAAAATACATTTAAAAACCCACTGCATTTGACAGTTTAAGCTCAATAAGACATTTCATTGTGTAAGTGCACTTTCTCTGTCACACACGTGCACACACACACATACACAAACACACACACATACAATGCATTAAGGCCCTTTCACACAGGATCTGGAATGAGCTGCACTATGAAAACCATTTATTTCAATGGCTTGCCCTGCACGAGTACAAAACTCCACATTTTAACAGTCAAAATAGCAAATACTAAAACTATTCACAAAACATACCTAGTCACCAGTCACTGATTCAGAAGCAACCAGATTGTCAGAAAAAAGTCAGAATTGACCTCTAGAAATAGCCTTTGCACAGTCAGTTTTGTACTCTCCTAGGTTGACAAAACTATTCTCCATAAAATGTGTTGCACAAATGCGAACATCTGGGTTGTGCTGTTCTGTTGTAAGTAATCTTAATGATTGCTAACTGCATCTACTTTTGGAAGGCCAAATAAAGTTTTTACAGAAACACACATCATCTCCCTGACATGGCTGCATCAAGACTGCTGTGGTTATTGAAACCATGCCTTCTTTCTTTGTGTGAACAATTTTAATGAAATCTGACAGTAGACATGGGTGGAGAAATTAATTTTGAACTAACATTGATGTGTTGTCAGTGACCACACGTTCATTGGAGTTTTTCTCTTCAAAATGCTTGTGGGTGTTAGTCAATAAGTGGATTGTTTTCAGCTGCTTCACCTGATTTTTTTCTAATCCATAGGCAGTTTGGTTTAGACTTATTGGCTGGAGAGCAGTGTAAAACGCAAACATATAAAATGGCCATCACCATAAAAGATGAGATGTAACTCTGAGACTCTTGACAGCCCAAGGCTGACTGAGCATTGACACCGATGTTGTAAGAATCAGGGGAAGTCTGAGTTTTTCATCCCAACAGAACCTCAGCTAATTGATCAAATGTCACATTGTTGCAATTTTAATTGACAGATGAAGTGTCCAATGAGCATGTTAACCTGGGTGTAATTAAGGAACAATGTTAAAGGGTTAGTTCACCCAAAAATTTAAATTCTGTTATTAATTACTCACCCTCATGTCGTTCCAAACCCATAAGACCTTTGTTCATCTTCGAAACTCATATAAAGATATTTTTGATGGAATCAGCAATACAACTGAAATGACCCCAGAACCAGAAACTTAGTAAAAACATTGGTAAAACAGTCCATGTTACATCAGTGGCTCAAATTTCTTCAGCATTCCTTTCTTCTCATTTGACTTATGTCTTCCGCCATTTTAGAGAGCATTACTACGTAAGCGTACACTTTGCTCTAGGCGTAAACAACTACAGATTACGTACACGTGCATACTTTCCCCCGGTTGTAAACAAGACTGATTACATCAAATCCGTTAAAGTGTGCATATGCATTGCATTGTGCTGAATAGACTTATTGTGTGTGTGTCAGAGTGTGTCCATTACTTTACATGTTTTAGCATCGCTGTTCTTTGTGTACTGTACTTATGTACTTTGTGTACAACACCACAGTTGTGTTTAACACTGCACTGCCATTATTGTGGTTTCTGAGCTTTATGTAAATAAAGACAGTGGTATACACACTAATTCAATCCCTTACTTTCCCAATATATATAGATATATATATATTCTGCTGAAAATGAACCTTAGATATGTGCTCATGTGGTTAGGCTCCTCTGCATTTACCCAGACAGCCACTGCATCACAAGAAGAAGGGGGTTGGGAGACAGATAAGTATTTGTCTGCACATTAGCGACGCACACTTGGGAATTAGAGGAATATGGTAGTAGGGTCTGCCACACGAGCACTGCCCAGCTGCTAGTGTTTAGAGAATGCCATTGAAGCTGATAACATATGTGCAGAAAAACAATCTCAAAGAGGAAACTATAAGGCCTGTCTATACAGAAGCTGGAGTATTATTGCTTCTTGCCGAGTCTAGGTTTTGGCTGCAACAGATCTTTTGTGACATCCCTTCCGAGAGAATTCTGAAACAATTTGATTTGGTTGTGGATATTTTTCAAAAGTTTTTTTACTAAAGACTTTTTATTGCCCCCTTAAAGGCTATAAGAGCATGCAACGCATCATGCTTTCGTGTTGTAGCAGGCAGGCGAAGGCAGGATAGGACAGGACAGGATATATCTTGATGCAATTTAATACAGTAAAGCTCAGAGGATACAAACAGGCAACACAAACTCAAAACAATGATAATAATCGGACAAAAGACATGACAAACTGAACGGGCTTTTAAACATGATCACATTAGGGAGAAATCAGAACAGGTGAGGAGCACAGGTGGAATGAGTAACTAATTAACTAAACAAGGACAGGAACATGACCAAATTAGGAAACACAGGAAGAGGGAAAACGAAACCAAAACTAAACAGTGACAGAATGCAAACAAGAAACAAAGTGTTACAGTTACGAGAGCGAGAGATTAATTAAATAAATCGCTCTACACATATATATTAGAAGCTGTCCTTTAGTATTCATTTACAAACCCGTACACCACACATGGATAATAACTGACCACGGACAGAAAATAGAGCTGACTTGCGGCATTTTTATACGTTAATATCTCAAAGTGTCTTGCTGTTTTTTGAACAGTAAATATTTTGGCTAATAGTGCGTTGTAATTACTGAACATGTACTGAGTAAAATATTACTGAAACTTGATTAGTTATGCCTTACACTACTCCATTACAGCAAAACGTAATATATTACTGTAATGTATTACTTTTGTAATGCATTACTCCCAACACTGTTAAAGCGTTACTTGACCCCATTTTGTCTAATGCAATGATAGAGCTTAGAAGTGCCAGGCCAATTTTTAATATAACTCTGATTGGATTCATCTGAAAGATGAAATTCATGTACACCTTGCTTAAAAGGTGAGTAAAACACACCCTAATTTTCAGTTTTGGATGAACTACCCCTTTAATGGCACTGAATTAATGTCACTTTTGCATCTGCAGTTAATGTTGAAAAAAGAAGTTTAAGCGAACTAAACATTTAAACAAAGTTCGCTTTAGTTGGTTTAGTTTTGTTTTGAAAAATATGTTTTAAGGTTAAGTTGGAGTAAATTACTTTTTGTGAAGGATGTCAAGCTGTAATAAAGTTCCGAAATTTTACTAAAAATGGTGAAGCTTATCTTTAATTGCTGATGTAAATGTAATGCATTTTACAAATGTTAAATAATGGCAAAACATACAGAAAGGTCTAGACATCAACACTCATCATCCGGCCCTTAACAATAGTGACAATCATCAAACTGATTCAGATAAACAGATGAAGTCAAAGTCAACTTTATTGTCAATTCTGCCACATGTACAGGACATACAGAGAATTGAAATTACGTTACGCTCAAACCCTTGCTGGATAGAAATATAAACATTTAAATACAAAGAGAGTGTTAAAAATGCAAGTACAAAAATGAAAAAGTAAAAATTAAAATAAATACAATTATACATATAACAAGAAGGCAATACAATATACAATATAATATACAATATTGAAATAAGGGCACATGGTATTGAATTCAAGATTTTGAAAGAAGTTTCTTTGGTTACACTTTATTTTAAGGTCCAATTCTCACTTACAGTGGTTGTTTATTAGCATGCATATTAATAGCATAGTTTCTGTTTATTAGTATCTATAAAGCACATATTCATATTTTGACCATATTTTAGGTCCCTTGACCTAAACTTAACAACCACCATACTAACTACTATAAGCAGGAGTTTTGTCAGACTTGTGTTTTGCTCCCCGTATATCTGCCTTTGCCCATATTTGGTTGTTCCTGTTGTTCATCTATGTTAATTAGTTTCCAGCCGTGTTCCCTATGTGTACCTATAGTACCTTTATTTTATTTTAAGTAACAGTTGTTTTTAATAGCTTTAATTTTGGTTAATGATAATAAAGTCAAGTAATTATAATAATTTATTCACCTTTAGTTTACCTTGTTCAAATGGTCAATTTCGCCCATAACTAGCACAAATCAGCCTTTTATATAGTATATTTGGGCAAATAAATACATTTTACCATGAAAGTATTATATTTTAGTTTTAAAAAAAAGACACTTGTTTCATTTCTTTGTTAATAACACATTACAATGTAATAGGCATGAAAGGGAACTTGCGATTGTAATAAAAAGCAAATCTTTCAAATAATCAGACTAAAGTTCTGTATTATAATAGTTATATCGGTTGTAAGTTGGAGTCAAATGTCACTGCTACCTAGGATTAACTCTGATATTCTTGCTTTTAATGCATTAAATGTTTTTAGTTTTGCCACTTTTTCTGATGTCAATCACTCCCTTTTTTTCTCTTGCCTTCTGTGTTTTAGTATATTGGGAATGCATTTGTTCGGCTGTAAGTTTACTCTGCGGTTGGAGAATGGAGACACTGTGTCAGACAGGAAGAACTTTGACTCACTTCTCTGGGCCATCGTCACCGTGTTCCAGGTCAGAAGATCGTCATTTATAGGCTTATACACTTTTAATAAGCAATATATGGATATGGTTATATTCCAGTTACAGGTAAAAATACGTAACAAAGGTCCTCTTTAATGAAAGATAAAACACTACACAACTAGTTTTTGAAGCTGCGATTGCTGAAATCAGCACATTTTTGCTGACCACCAGGAGTCGGTAGGTCACTAAACTGACGGTTGAACTTATTACAAACTTATAGAGCCTTGTATTTATTTTAAAGTCCAGAAATAGCATTTTTAGTCTTCAGAGGCAAGTTTTGATTAAATGCTCACTCCTCAATGTGGGAACAGCAGCATTTTGCAAAAATGCTGAGGCAAGGGATTGTGGGTATTTAGCCTACTCTAAATGAAGTAACAAATCGTTGGGTGTCTGAGCAAAACAGGCATTTTTGAAAGCTGTATATTTATATATTTATGATTTGTTTAAATAACTTGGTCTTACATTGTTTGTAAAGCTAAATTTTTGTGCTGCCTTCTAAACTTTATTATATAATACAGCTAAGTGCTCAAATCCTCTTGCGGTCATCTCTGTCTGTTAGGCAGCGGCTCAGGTTTGATTGTATGTGTTTGTGTGCATCAGTTGTACTTTAAAGACTGGGATTATTTAAACTTCTACAAGTTGTGTCAGAGTTGAAATTGCTGAGGTCATGGAAGCTTGCCCTATATTATTACAGACATGATGAGGTCATCAGCCCTCTCCCTGCAGTATTGGGTGTGTGATGAGGTCACTGGGGGTGACACTTGTGCAAATACTGATATGGTGCTGTATTAACTCCAGGCCCTGAGGGAAGCCATCGGAGTCAGGGTTTCTTCGGTACCGAGAGCCTTTAATTTCCCTAATCTCTATTTCTGTCGGTGTGGGTGGGAGAGTGTGTGTGTGTGTGTGTGTGAGTGTGTGTGTATGTGCGCGTTAGTAAGCAGAATATAAACTCCAGACTGAACCTGCTGTTTTTCTTCAGTTCTAAATCAGTCTGCAGGAAGAGGCAGAGATGAGTTCAGGTTCTGTTGAGGATGTCTGTGTAAAATGTGCTGGAGTGAAAACAAACCAGCAGTTGAATTTAAAATTAGCCAAAAGAAAGTAATTTTTTTCCTACTTTATTATTATAATAATGCAAATAAATACATATTTCACTAGTTCTCACTTCCTCTGCGATCGATAAAAGTATGCTTGTTTGGCGGACTGTCCGGGGGACAGGCAGGTAGCCCGGCGGACCCCGAGCCCTAGGAGGGTTACCCCTAGGAGGCGTGGGTTGACTGATGCTCGGAGCCCAGCCTGGCCCCTGCGTGCCCCCCAGGAGGAAGTGAAGACCAGTGAAAGCGGCGAGAAGACGATGAGTTGCTAACCGAGGGATAATAGCTGAAACGGTTAGGGTAGCGGTGAACTGAAATGGAAAACCTCAGAGGAAAAGTCTGGTATGTTTGGGCCCTCTCCTTCGGTCTGGTGGTGGTAAGGGGAAGGCGGTCGAAGTCCAAAAACGCAGATACTGGAGAGAGGAAGCGAGCGGTATTTAAAGTGGAGGAGAGGAGTTCCGCGAAGGTCATTAGTAATGAGAAGATTGGCAGCAGCTGTGATCGTTTGTACGTGTTCCTCCTGAAATTCATTATGAAACGTCATATAGATATAGCAATACATCAAAGTTGTCCTAAGACAAGAACGCATTTTGGATTTAGGTGACAAGATTAAACACTCAGTTTTCAGTTAAAGGCATTTCATTATTGAATTCAGAGAAATCATTGTCTAGCTCAATTTAAATAGTTTCTATGCAAACAAATCAACGAGAATTGCTAGAAATTAAGTGTTAGCATTTCGACGTTTTTAGTATGATTTAGATAAATTGTTGTTGTTTTATTAATTGATGTTTAGAGGCTATACTTACCTACAGCACAACTAATGTAAGAGAATGGGGTAAACATTTGTGCTAATAATCACCAGTTTGTGCTAACAGTGTCCCGTGTCTCTACAGATTTTGACCCAGGAGGACTGGAATGTGGTTCTGTATAACGGCATGGCCTCCACCTCCCCCTGGGCAGCTCTGTACTTTGTGGCCTTGATGACCTTTGGGAATTATGTCCTCTTCAACTTACTGGTTGCCATCTTAGTAGAGGGCTTTCAAGCTGAGGTAAGATGTCAGATGCTAGTCTAGCGACTACAGTGCGCTATATATTTAGTTTTTTCATGTTTTGCTTGAAAAATGTGCTTGTAATATCTTTCTTTAAAGTAAATGCCAGCTGTATTGATATTTGGTTTTTGCTGCAGCGAGATTGTACATTTTGGCTGAAAATGTACTGTCCCTCAGGCCATCCAAGATATAAAGCAGTTTGTTTCTTCATCTAAACAGATTTGTAGAAATGCAATATTTCATCACTTGCTCACTAATGGATCCACTGTAGTGAATAGGTGCTGTCAGAATGAGTCCAAACAGCTGATAAAAGCATTATAATAATCCCCAAATATCCACAGTCCATCAGTTAACGTCTTGTGAAGTAATTAGCTGCTTATAATAATCAAATCCATCATTAACTGTGACTGACTTTATGTCATTTTTAACCTTAAAACCTCTCTAAAATATGAATCCTGTATTCATAATGTTGCTTTCTCTATAGTGAAAAAGTAATCTTTTTCTGAATCAGAAGAGAAACATTTACAGATCATGCGTGTTTACGAGTTAAAAGTTTCTAAAAATCTCTTTGCATTTTGATGCAAGAGGACAACAGGAGATGGACTTTCACTGAAAGAAGCCCTATTATGGACATTAATGGATTTATTGGTAACACTTTAGAATAGGTAACACTTGTAAACTTTTAACAACGACTTTTCCCTCAAACAATTTCTTAATTTGCTGCTTGTTAAAAGTTAGTTGGGTAGTAGTTAAGTTTAGGTATTGGGTAGGATTAGGGATGTAGAATAAGGCATTAATATGTGCTTAATTAGCACTAATAAATGGTTATATGCATGCTAAAAGACAACTAATTGGTGTACCTGTAAAATAAAGTGTTACCAATTTATTTCTTACAAACTTGGAGCTTTTCACTTCACAAGATGTTAATAAATAATGAACAGAAGTTTTTTTAACAAGTGTTTGGATTCTCATTCTGACGTTTCTCATCTGTAAACTTTGGTGGGGTCTACTACTGGAACTTGCTGAAACTACTTCCTCTAGTTTGCAACATCTGCTAGAATCCTCTGCACGACTAAATTAGATACAGACATATTGCGTTTAATTGAGTTTCCAAGAGGGAATTTTTCATGTTAATAGTAAGATGCTATCAGTGGACTAGAATTATTAACCAGGAACCATTATCCACACCATGAAAAAAAGGGATTTCCTTTGAGCGTGCATGGAAATGAAGAAAAACACGCTCTTGCTTCCTTTTCGTTATTGGTGTCACATCAAAGAGATTGATTGTGTGGATTGGGGTATGTTTGGTTTGTGTGTGTAATTTTCATGTAGATGAGACTCATCTGCAGTGTATAAGTGCTGACGCTGAGCTGCAGCTGGTGCGATGATGTGTTTCATAGGAAAACGCTTTCACTCAAACCTTCTGTTGTTCCTTTTTTTCCTCTCTGTCTTTTATCTCTCTCTCTTTTGTCCGCAAGGTACAAATATCACACACACACACACACACACTTTACCTACTCACACAATGCTCAAATACACATTTACACACACACGTTTCCGGGTTACTTGTGAATATTGCGGATTTTCATTCATTCCTGCTTTTTTGCTAGTTTTTTCATGACTCACACATATTTACAATAAAGGAGATTTTGGAGTAGAAATGAGCTAATCTCAATGGCTGTTGCTTGTGTGATATAACCCGCCTATGAAGTACACAACCTGGTTTGTTTTGGTACTAATCAGCTAACTTTCACAATAAAAGCTATTTCTATTTATTCCCAAATGAAATATCCTATTTTAAAACGGCCCTGAATGCTATTTCACAATGATTTTAAATGCATGAAAAGATGCTAGTGGGATTTTCCTCCCATGTTTTGATTTCAAAACACATAAAAATATTAGAATGATCTCTTTTTACATAATGCATGAATAGCCATTACAAATTTAAAAAACAAACATTCACTTGAAATGTTTCAGAAACAGAATTAGCCATAAATCCCCATATGCATAAATAATTAAAAATGTAAAAAACTAGAAATACATTGTAAATCATAGTTTGTCACTTAAGTTAGTCACAATATTTTAAAAGAAAAAATGTAAAGTATACATTAATTAATTCCACATGATTCTCGTTCATTCTTGCTTTTCTCCCTTTTCCTCTTTTTCAGTCACTCTTTATTTTTGACATATTTACAACAGCATATAATCGAGGATAACTGATTGAATTTTAAAGGCCATTGCTTGTGTGGCATAACCCATCCAGGAACTACACAGCCTGGTTCACTTTGATATTAAAGCCCACTTTTCACAATAAAATCAGCTTCTGATTTAATTCTAAAGAAAAATTCTTTTTGAATTGTAAATGCATGGAAAGACTCGCAGGAAACAGGACGAGGACAACTACTGTAAGTTAACTAAGCATGAGATTAAAAGGTAAAGAGATGCATACCCTTGAAAGAGCAAATGTAATTGTGTTTGTTCTGCATTTATTTATGCTGGCCTTGTGTGGTTTGGGTTGATGTGAAAATATGATGATTCATTATCATGAATTCAAAATTTTAGCATTTAAATGTCATTTCTGTTTCTCTTTCAGGGTGATGCTAGCAGATCAGACACTGATGACGACATGTTGTCTGACTATGGTGATGAGGATAAACTAAGAGAACTGCTGAACTCAGGTGTGTGTGTTTGTGCACAGCTGTTTATATGTTTTGTTATTTTATGTTAATCTCTTGTTGATATTAGGAACAGAGATGAAAATGCAGACATTAATGCCCATTTCTAATGGACACCTGGAACCCTGGGCATCTATGCCACCTCACAACACACACATGCAGCACAACGCCACACCAAGAACTGAGGTGTCACACATCTACAGCCAATCACGGCGCAACAGCAACACCTCCACCGAGCCCCATGACCAGAGATCCCTGGTGAGGACTAAATGCCATTACATACAGTATAAACCTACTAGGGCTGCGCGATATACTGTGTGTATATATATATATATATATATATATATATATATATCGATAGTAAAGCCGGTTCTTTGATGAGCGGTAAATCTCCATCAGCTGTTTTTAAACAGACTGCCAGTCACAGCTTGTCGGTGATCTACGTTTGAATGAGAAAATATAAAAACTTGATCAAGTAAGGATAAATTGATGAATAAATATTTCATAAGCTTTTTATATTAGTAATAATATCAATATATCATGTTATTTATTAATAGATAAATTATATACTCTTTACAGTTTTTGCCTATTGCTTACACACTTTTTGCAAAATTTGGCCCATTATGTCAAAACTCTACACACAAAATAA
>JAUCMU010000001.1:5273102-5287421 GCA_032275025.1 Enteromius treurensis
CAAAGTGCAAAGTTGAAAATGTGTTTAAGCTATGATTACACTGTGTTTAAGATAAGATACAAGAAGTTTAGGTATTGGGGCTTTGGTGTAAGCATTCACTTTTAGTGTGTAAGCAATAGGCAAAAACTGTAATACAATTGTATATTTCAAATAAATTAAAGGGTTTTATTGTTAATCATCAAATTCAGTCATCGCATATGATCCTAGGTGGTTATAAATTGTCCGTATTGTCCCTTTCATTATTGTATTTATTCAGGTTTCTCTTTTGATTTTTTATGCCAGTTGTCTGTTCCTGTGATAATCAGCTACAGTCTGTGTGTCTGTTGTAGTCCAGTCTTTGGGGAAGTCGCCGCTCCAGTTGGAACAGCCTTGGCCACGCCCCCAGCCTAATGAGACGTGCTCAGTCAGGAGAGCGAGAGTCGTTGCTTTCAGGGGTGGGACGGGACAGCATGGATGACAGCCAATCAGAAGATGGGAAGTCCAGCAGGACTGGCAGTATGGGCGGAGTTTCGTGTCTGGGGTCATTTGATTTTCCAGAACTCCTCCAGGTTCCACGCCCATATTTAGAGTGTAACGGCAGAATAGATGGAGGTTATCCATCCTCTCCTAACATAACACACACGGATCCATTGTCCACGCAGGGGGCAGATGATGATGAATTTGAGGAGGTGTGGCCTTGATTTTTTTTTTTTATACTACTACAGTCACGTAGATCAGATATTCTTGGCTTTGTTAAATATTGCAGATGGGTCAAAGATGAAAAAGGGTTTAAACAGGAAAACAATAAGTGTAATACTGCTTTAAATTGTTGATTTTGGCCATGTGTCTGTAGGAATATTTTACTAATTTAGAAACACAGCCAAATTTTATATGCTCCTTATTCTTTTATATATTTTAATAAGTACAAGTCAGAATAAGCATGTTGTTTGAATATTTACATACATATTGTGTTACACTAAATGACAGTGTAACATAATTTCAACCAAATTTGGCATATTATTAGTAGACACTTTACTTACTTTCTATGGACATAAAAGCACTTTTGCAAATTTCATTTTTTGCAGACGTAGATAAGAAATATTATGTATGTTCTAATATTTTCATTAGAAAATATGCATTTCTATTCTTAATTTTCCTCATTTGGTATTATGTTTATGTTTCATTTAGAGCTGGTGTGTGATTGTGAAGAGACTTTTGGAGCCGTATAAACCCCAGTGGTGTAGAGACCATGAGGATTGGTCACTTTACTTATTTTCCCCCCAAAATAAGTGAGTGCTAACACAGCAGACCAACCAAACACACACATATATATATACATTTAATGAATGCTGCGCTTGCACATTTTTATGCTATTCATACAGCTCTTTCTCTCGCATTCTCTGCAGGTTTCGTATACGCTGTCAAAAGGTCATCACTCATAAGATGTTTGATCATATTGTGCTGTTTTTCATCTTCTTTAACTGCATCACAATTGCTCTAGAGAGACCTGACATCCATCCTGACAGCACGGTGAACACAATCACAACACTTACTCTAATGCTATCATCAAACTCTATCAAATATGCATGCTAAAGTTCAAAAGTTTGGGGTCTTATTAACTGTATCACTTGGCAGAACTTATTTAAATTGTATTTAATCTAAACTTAATTGGATTTTACATTTAAAATATTTTAGCACATTTATTGAGAATGAGTAATTGTAATCGTTAATATTTGTTTATCATAATAATAAATGATTATTTGGGTTTATATCATAAATTGATTTCAAAACGGTATGATTCTAGCCTTTTGAAGCATTTTTCAGTTGCATGTAACGTATAAACCCATAAACAAACTGTCATAAAAAAAAATTCTGAATACAAATTTAAAAATGATAATATCCATAATATGTGATGAATAATCTGAAAAAAGTTAAATTAATGAAAGAACGTGATTATAAATGCTGTAAAAATTACTGGGTGACTTAAGTAGCTGCTCTTTTACTGGTCCCTATATATGGTGTATTTATTGCCATTTTAAATTGCATTTTCATTATTTATTCATTTGTTTGACAGGAGCGGATGTTTCTTAAAGTGTCTAACTACATCTTCACTGTGATCTTTGTGGCTGAGATGACTGTGAAGGTAGAACGTTAATGCAATATTAATTAAAGGGATGCATTTTAGTTTGGTTGTTCTTTTTATATACTAGTAGAAAAAATAATATGACATGCAGATGTGATCATGATTACTATGCTGCTGGTGTTGCAGGTGGTTTCTCTTGGGCTGTACGCTGGTCCAGGCTCATACCTGAAGAGCAGCTGGAATGTTCTAGATGGTCTGCTGGTATTTGTGTCTATTGTGGACATCCTGGTCTCTCTCGCCTCCTCTGGAGGGAACAGGATCCTGGGTATCTTGAGAGTACTGCGACTGCTCAGAACACTAAGACCCCTGAGGTAAGACTCTCGCTGAAGGTGTGTGTGTGGATTTGTAGAAGTACATTAAGTGTGGGCTGCTGTAATATTCTTAAAGGAGGAATTCACTCACTCACTTATTTCCTAGAAACACAAAAGGAGATATTTAGCGGAATGTTCAGACTGCTCTTCACACTATAATAAAAGTGAATCATGGCCAGAGCTGGTGAACTGCAAAATTAATGTAGTGTACACTCCAACTCAATACCAATTTTATGAAATAGGGATGCTTGAAATGAAAGTAAATTTTGCATTTTGGCCGAAACTGTTTTAGAGAGCCTAAACTATTGACTGAAATGTGCTTTCAAATGTGGTCAGTTTTAAATATATATATATATATATAGTGTGTGTGTGTGTGTGTTAAATTAAATATACTGAAAATCGTTGCCAAATCTTTTGAATTTCATTTGCACTTCAAACCAACAGCTGCATCTCACCAGACCTGGATTCTGACTGATCATACAAAAAAAATCTAACATATGACAAAATTTTAATAATGCCGCTGTCCATGGTGCTGAAACCACATTTCATCTCTTGCTATTGTCAGGAAACTGTTCCTCTAGACACATCTGAACAAAACTGGCAACTCTCAGACAGAGAGAGATTCTGCTGAGCAGACTCACCTATTCATTTCAAGGCTAAAAGAGAATCTCAGCTTGTTGTGCAATACAGAGCTCTTTTATTAACATGCATTTTCTAGTTCGGTGGTTTTGCATCAAGTTTAGATATTGTTGCAACACCAAATATGCCCTTTTTTTGTGTGTTTGTGTCATCAGGGTAATAAGCAGAGCTCCTGGACTGAAGCTGGTTGTTGAAACATTGATCACATCTCTCAGACCTATTGGAAATATTGTGTTGATCTGTTGCGCTTTCTTCATTGTCTTTGGCATTCTGGGAGTTCAGGTACACACATATTGCTAGTGTCTACATTTTAAAAGAAATTTGGTTCGCTTTTGCTTATGAAATACAATCACAGATCACAGCTATGGCTTGCTTTGTAGTTTACAGTTTAATGTTAATGTCTAAATGTAAGCTATTTTTCTTTTATTCAGCTCTTTAAGGGGAAGTTTTATCATTGTGAAGGCTTTGACACTAGAAATATCACCAATAAATCGGAGTGTCTGCGGGCTAAATACAAATGGGTCCGTAGGAAGTACAACTTTGATAACCTGGTTCAGGTAAGACACTAACAATCACTTACACATGCTCATATAGATGTAGACATTAAGGGGGATGTCTTTTATTAAAAAATCAACCTTCTCATTTAACCTTTTTCTAAACCATGAAAGAACCCATTATATTTTAGTTTCAGGTCACACAAGCACATTTTATCGAGATGGCAGACAGTGGACAGTGTTTCTCGTTCCTGTTCTGTTGTTTCATAGGTGAAATCAGTGCTATTTTTAGTTTAGACGTACAACTTTAACACCATCATGTAATTAACTGGCTTTATATTTTGTACATAGTGCCTAATTATATAAAGCTTATATTTATAAACACAGACATATTTATTTTTTTTTTAAATTCTGCATTATTTTAAATTATTAAAATAAAGAAAAATGCTATTCTTCTGAATTTTCTGTTCTTCAAAAAATGTACTGTATATATAAATATAAATATATATATATATATATATATATATATATATATACATACATATATTTTATTTAATTTTTTTCTGTGATGTGGTTTCAAATTGAGCAAAAAAAAAAATGTGTTTCACTTTCCCTTCAGTATTTCACAGATATTCATATTGTTGACATTGATACATTAATTCTGTAAAATAATGTCTTGTTCACATTAATCACAATAATTTTATCTCTCTTTTGCAGGCACTAATGTCATTATTCGTCCTGTCATCTAAAGATGGCTGGGTCAACATCATGTACGATGGCTTGGATGCTGTGGCTGTGGACCAACAGGTGTGTGTGTGTGTATTCTTCAGAGAACTCTATAGAGGGTGGAAACACTTACACCTTACTCTGAATCTGTCCGTTATAACAAAAGAAAAAACAGAAGCGCCAGAAGTGTTTACTGCTTTTTTTTCCTTCCCTGAAGCTGAAGTGACACAATCACAAAAGGTAGCAGTGGGTTTTACTGTAGGTAAAGCGAGTGTTTGATTAATTCAGCGCTGAACAGAAGAAAAAATAGAGAGAGAGATAAAAATACAGTGGAGGACACCAGAATGAGCAGGTTGAGGAGGAAAGACAGAACATTCATCATTTAATTCCACTGAGAGGACTTATATACACTCTCTTACACACACATACACAGTCACATTGAGTCCACGGACAGTAACAGACTCAACACAACTGGTTTATATAGTGTCCTTTACAGCGGCCCGTCTTTTGTGTAATAACAAACACCAATTGTGTTGCGTATACAATAGGACAAGTAGAGAGTTTCCATTCCAATCTGCACTTTTCTTTCTGTCGCATTTCATGTCCTTGCTTTCTTGCTCCTTTGTCTCTGGAATTAAATTACTGTTTGAAATGTTGGGGTAATTAAAATGCATTTATTTATTTATTCATTTATTTAGAAAAAAAAAGAAAGACTTTCACTAAGAATGATGCATTAAATAGATCAAAGGGAAAAGCTTATTTATAATAGATTTTTTTCAAGTAAATGCTGTTTTATTTAAATGATGCTGAAAATTCAGCTTTGCATTACAAGAATAAATGTTAAAATAAACTAAATTAAAAGGTGTTTTAAATTGTAATACTATTTTTAAAATGTTTTAAACATTTTCATCAAATAAATGCAGTCTTTGTGATCATTTACAAACTTCTTTTAAAAATATTTAAACATTAGTTTATATTTAATTTAAGTTTTGTGTTTTGCTTCTTCTTTTTTTTGTATGCTATGTGAGTGGATATGCTTTTGGAGAGAGAAGCAAAACATACCAAACATAAATTAATGTAAAAACAAAAGGCATATGACCTGCATTTTTCATTTCACTGCGAGGTGTTGTCCCAGCCTTTAATTAGTGAATTAAGATTAAATGAATGTGCAGAAATACTCTTAATCCAGCTAAATAAATGCCAACGCCATCCAGCGTTTCCATGGTAGGAGAAATATGTGCAAGTTCAATATAGCAAATAATGTTTGTACGCTTGGTATACATTACTGTGCTGATCACATGTACACATAGATATTTTCTTATGAGAATTACACCTCTTTAACCTCTTAAAGCTAAATGATTTCTGCTCTCTTTGCAGCCCATAAGGAATCATAACCCCTGGATGCTTCTGTACTTCATCTCCTTCCTGCTGATCGTCAGCTTCTTTGTGCTGAACATGTTTGTTGGTGTGGTGGTCGAGAACTTCCACAAATGTAGACAAGACCAGGAGGAAGAGGAGGCCAGACGGAGAGAGGAGAAGAGACAGAAACGCATGGAGAAGAAACGCAGGAGTAAGAGTGTGTTTGTTGTTGTGCATGTACACAGAGTTCTACCTGGTCTCATGGTATATACGGTCAAAGGGTGCACCTTTTAGCAAGACACGAAATATGTACCAACAAGTACATATCTCTGCAGTTTCCAAAAGAAATCAGGCAGTAAAACCTTTATTCCTTTTCACACAAATTTACAGATTTTTGCTTAAAAAAGCCTAATTTTTGCACAATTACTTGAAGAATGTCATGTTGACTTAAAAATAACATGAATATGCTTTGATATTTGAAAACTGATATTTTTGAACGTTTGCATCAGGGAGGTTTAGGGTTGGATTTGGTGTAGCATATAACACGATAGAGCATTAACTTTTAGCAACAGTCCATGGATATTTTAATTCTGAACCACTTCAATGCATACCTATATCAGTGTAATAAAACGTGCCAGGGTTCACGTATTATTTTATTTTAGCACCACTTAGAAGACTTATTCTCTTTAAAACTGCAGCGAAATGTACAGTAAGGCACGTAAAAATGATGTTGCACAAAACATGCACAGAGGCACTACTTTTATGACACAAGGTTGACAGAGTCACATTGTTTCATAATAAAAAGTAATTTTTCTGTTTTTTACTGAAAGCAAAATTCAGAACAAAATAGATTTTTTGCCACTTAAATATTCAGAAGAGCAGAGGGCCACAAAATATATTGTGGCTTATCACTGCTGGTTTAGTCTCGCATAGCCAGACCTTCAGACCGACGGCTGAAGGTCTGGAATTCATAGCCACTTTCTTTGGCAAGGCCCGCCCATAAAGCCGTTTGATCGACATGTCAAACAACCAATCACAGTTCGTTTCGTCCAGAAAATTGTACCATATGCATCAGACGTTCAGCCAACGCTCCGTGGGCGTGACGTATGAGGCTGAGACTACTGCTGGTTAGGATAAAACTAGCTTGGAACAGATTGCTTTTATTGCTTGTACTGTAACTTTGTTGCATCACACATGGTTAGCACAGGACAGTTTAATTGCTGTCTTGTGTATTTAGCTTGAGAAATAGAGAATAAGTACTGATTTCCACAACCGTGTCCTTCAAAAACCCTTTGACTTTAAAACCACATAATGATAACATAATTTAATTAGACAGGAGGCACATAATTATAAGTTGGAGTATACCATTTACTCATGCCTCAAATCTCACTTTAATATATAATGAGAGTCAGTCAAATGAACAGTTTTTTTTATACAGTGCTTTTTAGAATAATAAAGTTACAATTAAGGCTGTCATAAAAACTTAATGTATTTTTTTTAACTGAAGTTAAACACTGAGAACAGAAAAAGCGCATACTATATGTTCCATTCATTAACTGAAAACAGGCTAGACTTATGTTTCTTGGAATTTAAGAATCAACATTGTTTCGTGAAAATCAATTCAAATCAAGAAATCCATCTTTTTGTTACCCAGCCCTACATGTTTAGGGACCCAAGCCATGTTTATGGATCCAAATATAAGGCAGTAAGCAACTGTCTTAGCAGCTTATTCATAATACTTGCAAATGCATAATATCCCAGAATGCCCAAACAACAATATGGCAAAATGCTAAAAGTCACTCACAGCTTGTGAGTCTATATCATATACCATCAGTTTACCCTGGTACTGCCACAGTACTTTTTGTAAGATTACCTGAACTGAATTAGTTACCTGTCTCAAGACATCACTTGCTCACTTTCTCTCTCTCTCTCAAACGCTCACAAAGCTTTTTTCAAAGACACCTTGAGCAGTCTTGAGCCATGATGGATGTGGAGGGACGCATGGCTGGACATTTATAACGTCCCTCAGATGACTCGACTGTTTGCTAACTGTGACTACACACACACACACATACACACACTGCTACGTTAGCAATTTACTGGCCAGACAAAAACTGGGTCAGTGTGCTTGTGCTCGACAGGGGCAACAAAGTAGCCTATACAGTACACTAACAACACACATCCTGCCCTTGAGTTATTTTTTACAGAAACCTCGCAAATCTTGTGAATATTGCCATATATTCGATTCAACGCTGCTTTACAAAACTGAGCATTTGAATCCTAAAATGTTGTTTGAGGATGTTCGCAGCATCCTGTGAAGCACCTGAATGACTTGAATACTCCCTAATGAAGGTGTTCTGTTGTGTTTTTGTATTTCAGAGGCACTGCAGAGGCCGTACTATGCAGACTACTCTCCAACACGCCTCTATATTCACACACTCTGCACTAGCCATTATATGGACCTCTTCATCACCATCATCATCGCCATTAATGTGCTCACAATGTCAATGGAGCACTACAGACAACCCAAGGTTTGCTGTATTACATGTACACAAACACACACACACATCACCTCTGCAGGGGCAATAACACTATTAATAGATTAACAAAAACATGTTTGCAAACGCGATCATTATTTAAGCATTGCAAGTCAACAAAAATTGGCACACCAGTGTGCTACTGTACTACTGAGATACATACTACACTATGCTGTAATATCCTATATCATCCTATACTTACTTATTTATAATAATACATTTTTTGTCATTTTAATTTTAGTTAAATTGTTAGTAATTTTGATGTGTTTGGGTTATTTTTATAAATTTTTTATCTGCAAGTTTCGTTTTTAAAAATCCTGTAAGTGTTAATATTATAATTTTTTTTCCTGATGAACTAATTAGACTCCATTGGAAATAGGAACGTTAATTTTGGTTATTTTATTTTTCTTAAAGGGTCACAACACCCCCCTGTTTCAGAAGTGCTTTTTCACACCTCTGGTTTGAAAAACTTTCTAAAAAGTGGCGTTGTTCACTGGGGGTAAGGGGTGGGGGTAGAGTGTGGAGACATGGCGGAGACTGCATTAAAGGGGGAGTGACAATAAGTGAATAAATTTTGCTAATTTGCACACCGACAATGTAAACGAACACACGTTGGCAAGATGGACAGTGACACCGAGAGCAGCTACAGCGGTTTTGAGAGCAGTGTGGAAGTGGATGACTTCTCCCCACCAGAATCCCCACACTTTGATCAAAACGATGACAGTGCAGGTCCACTGCTATGGCGGAAAATCTATGCCAATAATACGCGATCGCACCACTGATGCTGGCGCGGGCGGTAAATTACATACGCGAGAGGAAAACAGATCTACATGTGAAGAAACGAGTCCTTTGTCATGTATAATGTTACACTGCTTATTAATAATGCATTGATAGGGCCGTCAAACCGATGACGTAGATAGGTACTGTACAAGCCACGCAGCCAATGAGCGCAAAAAAAAAACTGCGTCTACGTCACGGGCTCAAACGTAACTTTTAAAACCGGATGCACGAAATGGTCACAAAAAGCGCAAAAATGACCAATTTCCACTTTGTAACATCTTTAGTGACATATATATAACTGTTTTAAGCAATGTACAACATGTATATATCTGTAAACAACTCTTTTAGGGTTTTTCAACTATAAGTCCCCGTTTTGGGCATAGACATACAATGACCTTTCCGCTAAAAACATTGAATACTTCAGAGCACAGACGCAAAATTGGTATGGTTTAAAAAGGTGAAACAAAAATTGACCAAAACTGTTATTAATAAATGTTCCATTTATTGTTTAAGTGTTATGAACCGTATTTTTCCATATTTTCTTTTATATGGATGAAGTAGACATAAATAGAAAACAGAAATATTTTGGGAAGTAACTTGAATATTTGATTTGAATTCTAAATCTCTTGAATCTCTAAAACACAAAAGCATATGCACATTTAAAATAAAAGTGTGTTTGGCACCATATCACAAATGGAGATTATATCACTGTTTGTCTATTGCGCTGTAATTTGTTTGAGGAAAAAGTAACCAAATATGAAAACTAGAGTCCGAAACCTTTCAAATGTTATATAATTTGTCAAGATTACTTTAGGTTTAGACAAAGATGTTATCATTAAAAAATGTGCAATCACAAACATTATAGGTGTGAAGAGTGGTTACAATTATTTTTATAAATCATAAATTCATATTTTCATTCTTTGAAATGTGTGAAAAGTACTAGAATATAGTATTAGAGTATAGTTTTTCACTCCATTAAATTGAATCCAATTAGGGTCGGTTTTACCGTGTCCGTACAGGAAGTGACCTGATTTCGAACAGTACATGAGGGTTTAAACATGCTTTTGTCCTGGATTCTTTTCATTTTCTTTATTAACATGGAAAATTGTGTGATCTGTTTATTGCCCCTTGTTTTGTTGAAATTGTGTAAGTTAACTGCATTAAACTTACTGAATATTCATGTTTTAAATAAATAATAGGCTACAAAATTATGTTTGCTTAGTCTTTTCATTCTAACACTAGTTGTATGCTGTGATATGCTCATGTGGCATCACTGCAAAAACGGTCACTTCAATAGTGGATTTAAAAATGACAATCTTCAACAAATATACATTTTTCTAGGTAAGTACGTCCTAGGTGTATTTGGGTTACCAAAAATCATAAACTAACATGTGGATCACTAACACCACCTACTGGTTGTAATTGTCAAAATCGTATATTTACCTGATTTTTTAAATAGTAAAGGACGTGATATGTGGCCAGGTATGGTTTCCCATACTAGGAATTTGTGCTCTGCATTTAACCCATCCAAGTGAACACACACACAGCAGTGAGAAGTGATCAACCACACACACACCGTGAACACACAGTGGTCAGCCATTGCTGCGGCGCCCGGGGAGCAGTTGGAGGAACGGTGCCTTGCTCAAGGGTCTCACCTCAGTCGTGGTATTGAATTGAATTTTAACTCCTACTTTTATTTTGTATTCATTTTCAGTGTTGTTTTATAGCTCCACTGGAGGCCAGTCCAGATGGCATTCATGTCCAGACTGTCCCGGTCACGGAGTAATTCCAGATCTCCCAGCAGAAAGGACTCCGAGAAAGGCTCTCCTGTACTAACTGTTGCTGAACTCGAGCGTCTGTTGTACACTGGGAAAACCGCCTGTAATCATGCAGATGAAGTATGGCCAAGACTCTACATAGGTGACCAGTGAGTAGCCCATGAATATCTGTCATTTTGCCCGTATGCAGAATGCTGAACATAAGATTATGCTTTAGTTGCTCAATGTCTATACAAAAATAATATCATGGATCATAAAACGCCTTGCTTTGAGTAATGCATTTAGCAATGCATGAAATAGCAGTAAAAGAGTGAAATTGAATCCTGTTTAAATGAGTAAACTGGAAATTGACAGTAAATTTCTCACTTAAATTTGCAGAGAAATTGCCTCAAACCGCAAAGAACTGGTCAAGCTTGGGATCACGCACATCCTCAACTGTGCTCAAAGCAAATGGAGAGGCGGCGCAGAGTATTATGCTGGCATGAACATCACGTATCACGGCATCGAAGCCCACGACTCGCCCTCTTTCGACATGAGTGTCAACTTCTACCCAGCAGCCGAGTTCATTCATAGAGCGCTCAGCACCGGAGGTCAGTTCCTTTTCAGGTTTCTCAGTCTCATTAAAATTAAAAGCAAAAAGGGTTTTACATGTCATGTGATTCTATGTATTGCATTATAAGATAAAAATATATTTAAAAAATATGATACAAACACATGACTTAAACAAATTTGGGCTATCAGTTACTATTGAAACTGGATTTCTCTGCCGGCACCAATAGCCTCGTGGTTAGGTTAGGTTTCCTGGTCCTTTGACAATCATGTTCTCTCCACCCAGTGCTTTCCTATCTCCTCTCTATTGTCTCTTTAAAGCCAAGTTTTAATGTACAGAACCTGACTCTAGCTGAAGAATTTGTTCATTTATTCACAAAACTGTTTCTGTACTGGTTGTTTTATTTATTTTCCCTTTGGTGTTATGTATGTGTACTACTGTATGTGCGCTTATATGTGGCTTGTATTATATATTTGTGGTCCAGGGTAACAAATGATCAGTATAATAATTTCAGTAAACAATAAAGAAAATGTACATTCATTTAAGAATCTTTTATTATTTGTTATGTCACTACTTAATGACATATCTACCTACATTTTGACACAGTGACTTATTTTGCAGGAATGGTTCTTGTGCATTGTGCTGTCGGGCTGAGCAGATCTGCTACGTTGGTTCTCGCCTACCTCATGATTCGGCAGAACATGACTTTAGTGGAGGCCATCAAGACTGTGAAAGACCACCGTGGCGTCACACCAAACCGCGGTTTCTTACGGCAGCTCAGCGGTCTGGACAGCATACTGCGTGCCAGCCGCAATGCAACATAAAGCCACTGGTAGCACCTGAATTTCAAACGTTCCGGCCCAGGCCTTGACCTAATATGTTTGTACTGCTGTAAACGAGAGCAAAGTGTCTTTACATACAGTGAGTTTTTTCCACCTGTCCTCCTGCGGTCAGTAGAAATGCCTTATTACATCAGGACCTCTAGAAATGTGTGTAATGCCTTATTCACTGTTAAATGTGCACATCTCATTCATATGACCACCCACTGAAATATTGATGTAGCTTGCTTGAAGTTAATCACCACA
This sequence comes from Enteromius treurensis, assembly GCA_032275025.1. Taxonomy (NCBI): domain Eukaryota; kingdom Metazoa; phylum Chordata; class Actinopteri; order Cypriniformes; family Cyprinidae; genus Enteromius; species Enteromius treurensis. Next base: position 5,285,484 of record JAUCMU010000001.1, read on the forward strand.
GAGAATGACACCCGTGTTTCCGTTAAAAGGGGCCGTTCGCAAAAAAACACAGTTTTGTGTCTAAAATGCAAGTTTAATTAGAATGACACAAGATGTAGACAAGTTTAGAACAGACTCTGCAAAGAAGCAAGGGCATTGGTCCAAAATATCTGTCTTGTGCATTTTTACAGAGACAGATGCAAGTGCAATGGAATGCAAGAAAAACCCCAAAACATTGTGAATGGCCCCAAGCCTGGTTTATGCTTGCCACAAATTCACTTCGTTGTGCATGCCAAAAATTAGGTTTACTAACGTTACTTACACAAACGCTGAGCACACAACAAACAATACAAACTATAATGCTATGAGAAAGAGAAAAGGTTAAGTAATTGGTTACCTGGGTCTTCATTCTATGATTAGCTCACTATCTGACAAGTGCACGGGTTTTGAGCGCGAGCAGGCTTGATTGTTGGCAGTGGCAGCACGCGGTGCCACTTCCGGAGTATTCCCACTGGCAGCTGCCACGGTTTTTGTCGCCGTTTTTGCTGTTTTGCTCGGTAAAAACTAAATTGTTGTCAGTGGCGTGCGGTGGTGTTTTTTTAATGGTGATGCAAAGTTCTTACAGTTGTATTTATTATTATTATTATTGTAAATAATAATATATTATTTTTTATGAGTCACGATCGTTTGCAACCAGACCAGATGCGACCAGAGTGTTTTTAAAAAAATTAAAATGGATTAGAAAACGATAGATATTATAAAAATAAAAACACTTTAATATTATGTAGAAAGTAATTCAACAACGACACCAGCTGGTAAAGTTAAAAATAACAGCAGACAAATAAAATATTTTTGTAGTTACTGTCTTTTCTTATTATTTTGGAATACATGTAAAATAAAATACATACAAACACTGATTATATTTATTGGATTTGATAAAACAGAATATTATACAGTGTAAAAATAATAAATATAACCATTTGGAAATTACAACAGTGAGTATATATAAATATAATTCCCGAATGGACGTGATTTTGCGATTTAGCAAAATTCCCATGCGACGAATTCCCGGTGACGCCCCTGTTCTGGTCGCATCTGCCTAATGCATCATCAAAACTTTTATTCATTTAAAATAAAAAGCGACAAACGATTGTGTACAATTGTGCGAACTTTGCATTATCACCATTAAAAAAACACTGCATGAAACTGAGAACAGTTTCCTTTTTACCGAGCAAACAGCAGAAACGCTACTAGTACTTCCACCGGAAGTGGCATCGCGAGCTGCCTCTGCCTGTAGTGACTAGGGAGAGCGCACGTCCATCACGTGACAGCCCTATTAGCTTTAAAGTTCCCCCGTTTGCCATTTTAAAGGTTGCTAATATTGTTTTATGAGTCTCCTAAAACAGGTTTACATGTATGCAAGGTCAAAAAAACACTTTAGTTTTCTCCAAAAATAAATTTAATTTGACCCCATTTCTAAATGATTCGTAAAACGACTCGTGTGAAGCAATTCGAAGAATCAGTCTGTCTAAACCCCCCCTCCTTCTCCGTGAGGCCTCACTGCTGTGATTGGTCAGATGGCACAGTCCTTTATGATTGGCCTACCGCTACAGCGTGTGTCGGAAAAGGAAACGCCCATTGCCATAACTGAATGACAGCGCAGGATACAGCATCTTCTTGACATGATGTAATCCATGAGGAAATTGTACTGTTTGTGGGCGGGGCAAGTTGTTTGTGACATAGAACGTGGACGGACATTATGCAAATATGTTGCTTAGTGACGTGGATCCTTAATAGAAAACGATTCGAATTGCTGACGACTCGTTTAGGCGAATGTGAGCCGACTCTTTTGTTTGATAGACAAAAACTTCATTTATCATGCACTGTCGGCGTCACAACTTTGCAGACAGTTTATGTTCACATACAGCTACATGACACACTGCATGAAAGATCATATTT
>JAUCMU010000001.1:5287521-5297521 GCA_032275025.1 Enteromius treurensis
AGCGCAAAAATGACCAATTTCCACTTTGTAACATCTTTAGTGACATATATTACTGTTTTAAGCAATGTACAACATGTGTGTATCTGTAAACAACTCAAAAAAAGGGTTTTAGGGTTTTGTGACCCTTTAACCGACAAACCGATGGTCGTTAAGCCATCAGCCGATTAACCGAATAAAGATTATGTTAAGTTACAATTACATTTGAATTGATACGTGGCTGTGACACATTAAAAACTGATTTTCGTGGATTCATTGCATAAAGAAAAAAAACATCATATAATTTTTCACCTGCAGAACTTGTGCAAACATAGAAAAACTTACTAAAGCTATAAAAGAAATAAATAGGCCCACATGCAAAATATATTTTTCGAAATAAATAATAAATGAACAAATCGAAAGAAAAAAACAACTGCGACAAGTTGCAGCCTATTTGCAGAATTTCAGTTAATTTCTGTGAAGCGCTCTTTGGAAAGCCGCATCCAGTTTGTTTCCTACATTTACAAAAGCACAACTGTACACAAATAACTATTGCCTAATTCTTGAGCGAGTAATGTAAGCTGTTTCCACTTTTATAAGGTGAAAAACATCAAGTGATTCTGCCGGCGCCGCACGCTGTCACCCATCAATAACTCCTCAACTTCAGAACAAAATTAATACATTATACATTTTTAAAGTATTAAAGCAAAATCAAATGAAGAAATCTAGGTAACTCTTCGTAAAAGCGCTAAATATTTTTTCCATAAAAGGTTCTTGGATGGAATGGAAACCTGCTATGATGATCAGATCTGCGTGATCGGATCACAAGACTGGACGCTAGTTTAATGTTAGACTCAATATGAACTCAATATGAGATGGAGCTGCTTGAACAGAGAGAGTGTGACAGGGACAAGCAGTAGTCCCTTAATTTGTTCATTAAGTACATTCTCAGGTACAGGAGTTAGTTTGAAATAAAAATTAGTTTAACAGTGGAAATGAGTCTCACATTATTTCAATTTTATTCACTTTATAAAACGATTCTCTGAAATCTTGTGATCTTAGTAGTAGCTACTATTCTTTTTGGCAGAATTTATTATAATATTATTCAACATTATTTCCTGGATTTTCTATTGCCATAGGGACTATGAAAAATGAATCCAATGGGATTCAAATATTTTCCTCAATTTTCTATCCCTCCCCACTTCTCAGACCTAAGTCACACCATTGTGACTGATCCATCATTCATTATAAGACCAAGATCATTTAAATAAATTGTCGGTTTTACATTTCTGTTGAATTCAAGTCAAAATTCTGTGTGTCTGACTGTCTGTATCTGTGTTTCTCAGTATCTGGATGAAGGTCTGAAGTACTGCAATTATTTATTCACGCTGGTTTTTGTGATCGAGTCTGCGCTGAAATTGGTTGCCTTTGGCTTTAGGAGGTTTTTCAAAGAGAGGTAAGGCTCCATCATGTGGACACAGTGCAGAAATACAGTGTATTTTCTAGACCGTGATTTCACTAGTTAGTAGTATTCTTAAATGCACATTCCAGCATGAATCTGTTCTACACATGTAGAGAAAACTACTACTACATTTTGTTTGCCTTTAAAGGCAGTTCACAACTAAATGCATTAATATAAACCACTGTTCAAATGTTTACAAATTTTTAATGTTTTAAAAGAAGACTTTTATGATCACCAAGGCCTCATTTGTTTGATTATTTGAAAATACAACAAAAAAATAATAATTTTGTGTAAAATAAAACCGTTTTTATGAAAGCATTTATTTAAAATGTAATTTTTTATAACAATATTCATGTCTAGTGTGGTGTTTGATCAGTTTAATGCATTTTTGCTGAATAAGCATATCAATTTATAAAAATAAAAAAAAAACATTTTCTATTTCTTTCAAGTAAAGACAAAATGAGATCTCAAATAAACATGTGTGATTTATTACACACAAATAAATACAGGGACAACCTGCACTCTTCATCAAAAATATATGTGAATACACTATTACATTATTAACAGCTTTTGTATTAAAGTGCGTTCTGAGGACAGATGGTGTCTGTGATGCCGACACTATGAGTGTCAAAATACTTCTTATTTCAAAACTGCATCTTGAGCCTCGATGTTTTTCCAAACCTCAAAAAAAAAATTGTTACACAAATATTTCAAATGCCTTAGTCTTTGATTGAAATCCTGTCACTCTGTCAGCGTCGCATGTCATGCAACGCGAATACCTGGAGCCCATGTTCCAAAATGGTATCAACTCACTGTTTGAAGTGCCTATCATAAAGAAAGGTCACATGGTGCCATGAATAATAATGAGACGAGGCCTTCTCATAAGATAAGGCCATGCAGACTCATGAATAATTATGAGACACCATTGTGACACATCCTGTGACGTTGAGACAGAGAAAAATAGCCCAAAAGGTCTATAAATGAGTAACTTTCCTCATTATGAATTAAAAATACAGGATACGGGCTAACATTATCTTCCTTTGTCTTTCATTCATGTTCCAGAAAGAAAGAGAGTGTTAAAGAAAGACCTTTCCTCTGACAGTGTCTAATGGTCAAGATTAGCTCTTTTCAAGAATATTAAATGGTTTCACAAGACCTTAAATTTTTCTTTTACATTTTTTTTTTATGTCAGGTGGAATCAGTTAGACTTGGCAATTGTTCTTCTCTCCATCATGGGCATCACACTTGAGGAAATTGACCTAAATGCCTCACTACCCATCAACCCAACCATCATACGCATAATGAGGGTGCTGCGCATCGCCAGAGGTACCAAATAGGAAGACACACACACACACACACATATGTTGTTTTTTGTGATTTATGGGGACTCTCCATAGGTTTAATGTCTCAGGTTGACCTCAACATGAAATGGCTTGGGATTCGTTCTAAAAACGACTTGTTTCAACGATTCAGAGTCGACTTTTGAGAGACAATAATGGTGCACTTTCAGATTTAAACCTTGAAGGATGTTTGAATTCACACAGAGCTGTGTTACACACTGCTTGAAAGGTCATTTTCCAAAAAAATAATAATAATAAGGGCACTTAAAAATTCTCTTTCAGTGTTAAAGTTGCTGAAGATGGCCACAGGAATGAGATCTCTTCTGGATACAGTAGTTCAAGCTTTACCGCAGGTCAGTGAGTTCACATGTCGTGTGCTATATCCATTGATATTGTGGAATGACTTCCCACATTATGATGTACTGTATGTTTATGTGGCTTTATTCTGGTGATGTTCTGGTTCTCTAGGTCGGTAATTTGGGACTGCTGTTTATGCTGCTGTTCTTCATCTATGCAGCACTTGGAGTCGAACTCTTTGGCAGGCTCGGTTAGTATACCTTTCATTTTCTGTTATGTACTGTACTTACCAAGGCTGAATTATTTAATAAAAAATACAATAATAAGTTTAATATTGTGAAATATTATTACAATGTAAACTGTTAAAAAACAATTAATGGCAAATACTACGGTATTCAGTGTCAACTTGCTACAACAACATTGAAAACAGTTGTGTATCTTAATATATTTTTGTACAGACCAAAAATGTAGTTGAATAGAAAAGAACAGCATTGGTTAGAATTGTTGTTACATTATAAATATATTTACTCTTACTTTAAAAAAAAAATAGTGTTAATTCAGTACAAATATTTCTTACAGACCCCAAAACTAGTGCATATTGTTAAATAAAACAAATAAAGTATTAAAACAAAATGTTTTCGAATCAGAATGCAGTGAGGAAAACCCGTGTGAGGGATTGAGCAGACATGCTACATTTCAGAACTTCGGTATGGCATTCCTCACTTTGTTCCGCATTTCCACCGGAGACAACTGGAATGGAATCATGAAGGTATTTTGCAAACCATGGAACTATTCGTGCATGTCATAAATACCTGATTATGGAATGCTGATATTTAATGTTAGCTCTTAGTTAGACTTAAAGTCACCCTCGTGTTGAAGAGCGAGGCTATTAGTTGCCAAAAACATTTATTTGTTACTTGTTTAAAAAAGATGCTGTATTTGATTCCGACATGCAGTAAATAATCAGGTCTTGTCATTTTTTTGAACTTGGCGGAACTTGACAATTTCTGTGTTTTTGTGTTTGTGTTTAAGGATACCCTGCGGGAATGTAAAAATGACAGATGTCTGAGTTACCTGCCGCTTTTGTCGCCTCTGTACTTTGTGACATTCGTGCTGATGGCCCAGTTTGTGCTGGTGAATGTTGTGGTCGCTGTGCTCATGAAACATTTAGAGGAGAGTAACAAAGACGCCCGTGAGGAGGCTGAGATGGAGGCGGAGTTGAAGATGGAGCTTCAGGGCAGTCGTAGACAAAGCACCGCCTCTCTTGGGGGCGGAGCCATTGGGCTTGAGGGTACAGCTGTTAAAATGGAGACACTCTCACATGAACAGGTCAGAGTCTGTACATTTCTAGATAGTAGATTAATGCTTTTGTTTTGAGTATAATGTAGTTTTGAGAAAAAAATCAGAAAGTTTACTGTACTTAAAAGCTCTTGGGTGAGGTTAATTACAAAAGGCTAAAAAAGGCTCACATTATAGTCTCACAAAGCATAATTTTTTATTAAAATGCATTGCTAATTACAACATTTGGACAACTTTAAAGGGGATTTTCTCAATAATTCGTACTTGTATCTCAGACAAATATTCTCCTATCCTAACAAACCATACATCAGTGGAAAGCTTATTTGTCTGCTTATTTATTTTATTTAAATAAAAAAATGACCCTATGACTAATTTTGTGGTCCAAGGCCATTTTTATATATTTTATGATATATATTACATAGAGAGAGAGAGAGAGAGAGACATAGAATTAAAGATTTAGAGGTCAATATTGTCTAGTATCATGAAAAAAAATGTTGAAGAATTAAACACTAATCTTATATTGAATATTTCATTTAAATAAAAATAACAATAATATAATAATATGTTAATAATATGATTTGTTGCGTTCACAGGGCCAAGACTCTCATTACGGCAACTTCCTGACAGTTAGCAGGCCTTCTATATCACGGATGCTGTCTTTACCTAATGACAGTTACATGCTCTATCCTGTTAAGCCTGTGTATGGGTCTATTCATGAGAGAGTCTCCAAACAGGACTCCGCTCTACCAGGTGACAAACAGAAACCAGTTCTTACTGGTCAAGGCACACGTGCAGAGAGAGAATATGACTAGAGCTGTTTGTGTATTCTTCAGGCTCCTCTCTGTCACTCGGCACACAGCCCTGTGAAGATAGTGCTGTAATGCAGGTTCCAGGAACTGCGTCTCAGACAAACCTGGCTGTCGTTCCTGCTCCCCATCATCTAAATCAAAGAGCAAGATCTAGCAATGCCTTCAGAGCCCTGCGGAGACAGGTACTGCAGAGACTCTCATCCTCATGACAGTTTTACATTACGGAAGACAATATATTAAATTTATTTGACAATTACATAAAATGCATTTCTTTGTCATTCATGCAAAAATTGCTCCATGTGATCATGTAAACAATTGTATAAAAGGTCAGATGCTCTTGCTTTTATTTGATCCTTCTCAATTAATGCTGCTGATACAAACCAAATGCAAAAACATTCTGAAATTCATGTTAATTGTTATGCTAATATGTAATGTAATGTAATGCTTATTTTAACTGTTAGCAATATTTTATCTATTAACACATATATAGTCTTTTTGATTAAATTTATTACATTTGCATTACATCTATTTATTATATAAAATGCTATTATTATTAAAATTATTACGAAATAATATTGTAGTCATCTGTTTAAAATATATCTGTAAGTTACATTTTAAATATAAATTATAAAAAATAGAAATATTTAAATTATTAAACTATTTAAAAACAAAATATATATAATTTATATATAGCATTAAAAATAAATATGCATCATATATATATATATAATTATAATATTTAATAATAATTAATTTCTAATTTAATGTAATCTATAATAATTTAGTTTTAAATTACATATTAGATTTAGTTTATTTTCAATAAATAGATTAAATCTATTACATAACATTAAAAAATAGCAATAAAGTATTTGAATATGTGTACTGTCCATGTGTTTTTACCTGCAGCAAGCAATAAAGAGCGACTCCATTGATTCCACCCACGCTGAATCCAGAGACACCTTACACACCCCGAGCAAACCCAGCTCCGGTGATAATCTTCACCTCAAAGTACCCAGCATTGCCCTCACTGGTGGATCTGCCCCGTGTTCACCCCAGGCCTCCCCTCCCCCTCTCCTCCGCAGCCGGACAGCGAGCGTACAAACAAACAGACACGTGTACAGTCAGCGCAGCATCCCCTGTCGGCAGGCTGCATATGACTCTGGAAAAGCTCCAGAAATAACACACGCACATGCACAAACCAAACTACAGGATTTGGCCCGACTCAGCACGAACGTTACCCAAAGAAGAGCCTCTCAGCATGTGGCACGCAGGCATAACTTGTTCACTTATACTTCAGAAGCCCAGTCTGAAGACTCGTTGCACGGTGGGGCATCCCGCCAGCCAGCTCAATGTCTACGGAAGTACAACAGTATGGAAAACAGTGGCTTCCTATCTCAACTCCAGGTCCTTCGGCGTCACTCGATGCACGGGGAAGAGTTACTGCTCCAGCAGCAGCCCCGTGGGCCTTCTCCAACACCCAAGAAGGAGAAAATGAGCCCGCCGTGCATCTCCATCGACCCTCCCACCGACGCAGAGTTAGTCAGTCAGGAGCGCAGCACAGTCCTAAGACGCCGGACACCGTCCTTCGACTCCACGCTCCCACGGGCGTCCACAGATCTTCCTGACATGCAGGATGAACCTATTTTGCCAAGTCGTTTGCCCCTCCCACAATTCTCTTTTGACCAATCGGATGTAAGTTCGCTGAGCAGCCTGTCAGAACTGCTTTCGGACAGTGACCAATCGACGCACTCCTTCCCTCCCGAGGCGCGCTCGGGGGTGCTGGAAGCAGCTCAGAGTCCACTCAGGAAGAAGGTATTGGTCAGAATGGCCAGCACTAGGGACCCAGGAAATGAGGATTCGTTTGCCTAGGCGACTGCACAGGAAGCCGCTCACGCATTTTGCCTCTTCGCTAAGCATTTTAATAACGGGAAGAGGCGGCGTTGGCAAAAGTATGCAAATGTGTTTCTGATGGAACTGATGATTTTTTATTTTTTTTGCCTGATCATATTGATTAGGGAACTTTTATCAGTGTTCATCACACACACTGATGTTGTGACGTTTTATGTGAGTTCATCCATCACAGAAACATGTTGCATTGTGGCATATGATTACTGCACATGGCCGTGCAATTTTTAACCCTCATATTTTGTTAAGGGTGATGCTTTCATAGTTTAAAAAGTGTTATTTAAAGTAACCTTGTAAAGCCTGGCAAATGAAATTTGTGTTTATTGAACCTTTAGATAAAAATAAAGGTTTTTGGTGAGTTTGTTTGAGAGGGCACAGTTAATGGATAAAATATAACAATTATTTTGAAGTTTACTTATATCAGTAAAGATTTCACCGCAAAAAGACACATCAACCACGTCCTGGAGGAGAAAGCACTGATGGCTTGTTTTTGGTTTTTAATTTTGACACAAATTGTTATCCAGCATTTATTTAACAGACATGAATGACACCTCAAATCATGCACAAGTTTAGTCTTGCTTTTTCTTTCTGGTGCTATAATATAAACAGTAAAATAACACTCGAGTCTTTTTTTTTAACTATTATTTTATTTTTTTTTTTATTTATTTTTTTTGGTAACACTTTACAATAAGGTTTATTAGTTAACATTGGTGAACAACAGTAAACATGAACTAAGAATGAACAATATTATTACAGCATTTATTGATCTTGGTTAATATTAATTTTAGCATTAATTTGTGTTTGTTAAAATTAGTTAATGCACTGTAAACTAACGTGGACTAACAATGAACAACTGTATTTTTATTAACCAACATTAAAAAAGATGAATAAATGCTTTCATAAATGTTATTTAATACAGTAACTAATATTAATAATTGACACCTTTTTTTATAAAGTGTTACCTTTTTTATCAGATTGACCCCAAGCAGAAACAACATTATTGTGTAATTATTGCATTATTGTATAATAATGTATAATAGTTAACTGACGTGTGCATGCCAAATTTGTGGTAAATCAGGAGTTGCGATATCTGTTTTAATTCAGTCTGAGGAACACAATAAAATATGAGTTACATATAAGAGAAATGGGTTATTATTAGTAAGTCAATCTCAACAGAACATGAGGGTTAAATGGTAGCACTATATTTGTCATCTTCAAGCAAGCCCTTACGTCACATGATTAATTAACGTTAAAATCATGCCCTAATTGTAACACCCTATTGTCTTACAGAGTATTACGACACAGAGATATTTTAGCTGAAATGTGTGCATGTTTCATAATGCAGATTGTGTAGCTGATTGAATGAGATGATTATTGTGATTATATGCGTGGCATCTGATATTTTTGTAAAGGGTCATAGTCTTACATGTTGTTGGCCTTCAGGAAGAAACGTGTTAAAGGAATGTTCCGGGTTCAAGTTCTGCATCTGTGCTGCAGATTCATACAGAAAATCATTTTGATTTGTTCCTCAGTGTGTGTGTGTGTGTGTGTGTGTGGACAGTGATGCAGTGGAAGTCTATGGGGAAAACATTGCATCAGGATAAAAGAGAGACTGTTTTTTAGACTTTAGCATTGTGATGGCATGATGTGTAATAACATTTCCTAATATCCCTGTCTATGCAAAGTTATATCCAGTATGGTTTCTACACTAGTTTCTGTTTTTACTCAGAAGGTAATAAATTTCACATAGCAAGTAACATATTGAAGTAAACATGAAATTTTGAAGTAGTATTAAATATTATAAAATAATATTTTATTGTAAAATGTGCTCCAATTTTACAGTCTGCAGGGGACTTGGAGCACAGCTTTAAAGCAAAATCAATAATTAGGATAACACTTTATTTCGATGGGCCACTTTGCAACTACATGTGAGTTAGCAGTCATTAGAGTATTAGTAGACAGTCTGCTTAATCACTTCTAACACTTTATTTTGATTGATACACAACATACAGACTATCAGAAACTTTGCAAGTATATGTCAAATTCTACTAACCCTAAACCTACCCTAACAGTCTACTCTGACAGTTAGTAGACTGTAGTTGCAAATTAATAAGAATTAGTTGACATGTTACAAAGTTACTTATAGTTAGTTAGTAGAATATGTGGACTATCAAAATAAAGTGTAAACATAATTAGTATTGACTGACAAATTGACAAATGTATATATTTATATACAAAAGTTTAATTATTCTTGTAATGTTAAATGTGATCATTAATAACACATAGGTAGAGACCAGAAATAAATCTTGTACTGAAAGAACTTTTTCTTTACTCCTGAAATATTTCCCCCTTGACTTTCATTGTCAGGGCATTACTGTAACCACGTCTTTATAGAAATTTAAAGTGTTCCTTTTTTTTTATCTGTATTTCACTGACATGCTTCATGTAAACTTTTCAATAAGTACATATATTTATTTATTCATTCCATGCCCAAACATAGAGATTTCCAAAGAAATGAGCAAGCATGTTTTTGTTCGACAGCATTGGTAGTTTTAGACCGTCCAAATAGTATTATCATTATTTCCTTTCTTGTCAGTGTTGCAGTATTTACCACAGCATGATGCTTGTTTAGTGCCGATGTCATTTCCTCACATAAAGACAGACGTCCATCTAACATTTCCCACATCCCACATCATCAGTCACATATGGGCTTTTCACATTTCACCCTGGGTTCACAACAACAATAAATGTTTCAAATCGGCATATTGGAATTATTTCTGAAGGATCATGTGACACTGAAGACTGCAGTATGCTGTATTCAGCTTTTTCAAGTTTTTCAATTTTAAAATAAATTCAAATAGAAAGTGATTTTGTTATTTTATATTGTAATATTGCATAATAATATTGTAAAT
>JAUCMU010000001.1:5299652-5321516 GCA_032275025.1 Enteromius treurensis
TGTGTGTGTATATATATGTGTGTGTGTGTGTGTGTGTGTGTGTATGTATATATATATATACATATATATGTGTGTGTGTGTGTGTCTGCGTGTGTATGTAGGTGTGTGTGTGTGTGTGTGTGTGTATGTGTGTGTGTGTGTGTGTGTATATATATGTGTGTGTGTGTGTGTGTGTGTATATATATATATAAATATAAATGAATTAAAGAATTGTATTTTCATAATACAGTAGCATGAGCCGCAGTCATATATTAGATTACAGGATTTCACCTTCTCTAAGAATAACTTGCGAATTAAAGTGACAGTTTACCCAAAGATTAAAATTCTGTCATTATTTACTCACCACCATGTTTTTTTGAAAACTGCAAGCTGTTTTTCTTTCTTTCTGTGGAATAGACTTTTGTCATTTTGGAGTCCCAGCACACAAAATGACATCATCCAGCCATCTGCTTCACTGTACTGCTTCATCTTTATTCAGGACCTCATGGTACTGTATATGTCATCTTAAAGACTTTAATAACCACTGTAACTTCTTCCGTTAACAAAATATAACAATTACATCTCTGCTTCAGTGGGAATTTGTGGCATTTTACCATATCATGCAATTAGACAGAATTAGAGCAAGCACACCCATTCCAACCCACACTTACACACACACACTCACGCACACACAAACTCATACACATATGCACAAGTATGCTCGTTAAAGTAAACAATCTGTTCCGGTAATCTCCGTTATCTCATCCGGAATGTCTCTGACTGCTACTGCAGTCCATCAGCAAACACACACACACTCTCATTTGCCCATTCTCTTTACCATTTCTCATTATTTCTCTCTCTGTCTCTTAATAGTGACATACTGTAAATACTTCTAAACGCATCTGCTAATATTCTCTCAACAAAAACAGATTTTGAGACAAATGATGTGGACAGAACTGATTTAACTGCAGTAGACGTTGATTGATGTATCGTTTGGTACTTCTGTCAATCATTTGATAATTAGAAACACAAAAATAATAATCTAAGCTATCCTTTTGTTATTCTTAAAGGTGCACCAAGTAACTTTTGCATATTAAAAAATGTTTAACTCTGGGGGGGAAACATTATTATAGTACTTTTGTCAAATATGTAATAAATTTAGACATGAAATAGGACTCATGGCTCATATTACTGATCTAAAACTGCTATTATTTTTTTTGATTTTTCGATAAGATTTATATTTTATTTTATTTATTTTATTTCAGTCACCTTATTTAAATGAACAAAAACGTTTTTAATAAGCGCTGGCCAGAAAATAGTCATCATTTAGATTTCTTTTTCTGATTTTCAAGAATTAAAGTTATTCAATTTCTTACTGCCACAGCCAATACTTAGTGCACCTTTAATTATATTTCATTTCTTTAATTAAACAATAATAATAAAATGCTTTACTAAATAAATAGCACATAGTGAGTTATTTGTAACCATGTGTAAAACGTTTGGGTAGGTGATCACAATCAACCCAAAACATCCATGTTTGTTCAGGTTATAGTGAGACTATACGTTATCAGACTGTATTATAGTGCAGACTACAGTAGGTGAGCATCATCCCCTCGCCAAACCATTACTAAAACGCGATACGATACATTTAGCTAACATTGACGGCAGTCTATACTCTGTCCTTTAGCGCTGCTATATTCCTTGCCTTCTGATTGGTTAAAATGCAGGCGGGATCTTGTATCCAGGGGGGCGGGTCTCCACGGTTTCGATGAGCGGTGGACTCTGGTAAGCGTTGACGGGGATGGTGGTCTGACCGATGACTTCATTGGAAGGGTACGGCTGCTTGGGCGGCTGGCCAGCCATGTGCTCAGTGGCGAAAAGGGTCATGTCAGTACCGAGCAGGAACCTCTGAACGGCGCACACCGTCAGGCCCGCCTAGTCAGGATATTAAATTGCATATTAGTCTGATTAGCATGTTAGTGAGAAAGACAATCATGCTTACGAGGTAGCAAGAGTTAGTTGGAATACTTGTGTTAACCAAGTTTAAGTGTAAACACACAAGAAGAATATTTGATCTAGAAGTATAAGTTTCTTTCTTATAATTGTGATGGAAAAAGTGACTTTAATCAGATACGCAATGTTTGCAAAGTTGTGTGAATGGGATACAAGTAACGCCTGTGTATACATCTTAAAGTGAGAATTGTAAATGACACATAACATCTACTCTGACTAAAATACCTTGCTTCTTTTATTTGAATATATTTTAAAATGTATAAACTTCGTTTTGTAATGGCAAAGCTGAATTTTCAGAAACCATTACTCCGGTGTACTTCAGTGTCACATGAACCTTCAAAAATTAAATTATGTGAAAAGCGTAATAAATTAATAAAAACTTTTACTGACCTCAACATTTTAGACATGATCATATATTTTCAAAAATATAATCAATTATTAAAATCAAATTCTAACCAAAATTCACTCTTGATTTAGCCTACAGTATGTTATTTAAAACCACTTCTAATAATCAACCAGTTGGGCACAGTTATTATCTGAGACGATATTGTCTGGTTAATTGTGATGGCAGATAGATATAAATCATTAGAATATAGTATATGTATAAATGTGTAGGTTAACATCTATAAAGCTAGGCTTCATAATAATCAGCAATAATATATTTATGTTCAATAATATAAAATGTTTGGACATTTATTTCAACATTTACGACACATTGTTCTCGTGCTTTTAAGCTTTTAAGTGTATTTATAATGTTTATTATAAATCTAGGTTATTATAGAGTGCCAAAACTGAACACTCTCAGAGAAAAAAGTACAAAGCTGTCACTAGGTGGTACCCTAAGATACAAAAGCTAAAAAGTACATCTGTAGCTAATTTACCCCTAAATGGTACATATTACTCCCTTAAAGGTAAATATTAGTACTTTAAAGTAACCCATTAGAATTCCCCCAGTGATAGATGTGTACCTTTTTTCGGAGTGTATTGAACATACTGATATAGCACTTTGTGCTACTGTCAGACTAGCATAGTTTAGTGTGTACCTATGAAATCTACACTACTGAGAGACTGTTAGGTTGTTTGGACAATAGCCTCTGTTTATCCTCCATAAAGGCAGTGTTCTTAAATTTGTGCACTGCTAGCAGACAAAGACACACCTGAAACAAAAACACTGGAGGTCAAATATGAAAGTAATCATGATGGTGTGCTGTATGTATAGGATGGAGTGTCTTACCCAGGTAAGGATGGAGAAGAAAGAGAAGGCGATAGCTGCTCGTGCTGCGTCTGATGCCTGCTGCAGCGGCAGCTCCTTAGGGGACGTGCGACTCCACTGACTGGCCAAAAAGCAGAATCCTACAAACCAAAGGAACGTCCAGAATCCTAAAGAGAGGAGATTGGAAAATGTGTAGGGGGAAATTACAAATATAGTCGTCGAAAAATAACTTCAGCTACACTACATTTTATTATCACGCAAACATATTGTCAATTTCATTTCTCATTTTAGCACTCGGTGTACTAAAATAACTGAAACTGAAACAAATTGAAAAAATTGTAAAAACGATTTAATTTAACTATGTGGGCATAAAAATAAATCTAACAAAAATTGAAATAGTTACTGAAATTTAACTAAAATTAAAAATGGAAAATACAATAATAAACATCCTCATTCACAAAATGACAATGAGTCAAGAGTGAACATTTTTACCTGAAAAAACTATCTCCAGCAGCACTGCTCTCTTTCTATCTTTAACACTGCTGATCTGGGGGAAGTAGATGTCCAGGGCCAGGAACAAGACACAGGCTAAGAAAGCCACGATTCCTATAGTGATGCCGTAGTTACAGGCGTCTACGTTCTTATTAAAGACACAGTGCAGGCGCTCGCTGCCCATATTCACATAGCCCTCGTTTATTATAGAAGCAAAGACCACCATGGAGAAGATCTGGAGAGAAAAGGGGAAAAAAGACGTGAGTTACAGGGTATATAAACTAGGTATATAAACTTCATCCCTGGTCGGTGTTAAATTAATAAAACCCCTTCAACTATTTGCATTCTCAGGAGGCATCCAAGAGAAGCTTTTCTTCTTTTATTATGCATGCTAAATGGAAGTGACACATCATTCTTTTTGCTGATGCTGTGTTATGCTTTTCCCCGGAAAGAATTTAATTTACACCTTAGGGAGAAAATGTGGCTAATTCACACTAATGCAACAGATCACGCACAACCACACCCACTCAAACAGACAAGAGATCACCAAAAAAGTTCACATGTTGTGTAGTTTAGTGTTCATTGGCAATGCTCAGTTATTGTGGTGCCATGTGCTATTTTTGGCGATGAAACCCCATAAACTGACATGTGCATCACATCACATAGTTGTCATAGAAACAGCTACAGCTGCTTTGGTTATTGGTAAGATAGGTATAGGTTAGATAATACAATGTGTTCAAAGGAGAAGTAATATCCAACATGTCTCTAAACATGCCTCGAAGCTCTACACCTGGTCCCCTTTAGTTGATGTGACCTATTGTACTCAGTTCGATTCAGTAATATTAAATAGCATGCCTTAATTAAAACCAGTACCAAACATTTTGCAGTGTGCGGAGGCTTTTTGAAAGTCAAAACACAATTTTTCTCTGTCCTCAGGCACAGACATGCTGATTTAAGTTAATACAAGTTCATTTATTGTGTAGTTCAAGCTCACTTTGCCACAAGTTTTTAAATTGTACAATATGGTTATTTTACAATGCTTAACTTTTTTATAACTTGGTTCTGGTTACTACAATAAATAATTACAATGTTTAAGGAGATCTGACATTTAATATTTTGATTTTTGTTTTTTAAATAATATATTTTCAATACTCTAAAACTCTGGTGTGACATTTGCATTTTCTTATAACAATACAGATTTTAAGACAATTCTTTTTGACTAAATGAAACTGTTCCCCCATAAATGGCAATGCTAAATATGTATTAACACATTACTAAACATAAAACTAAACTTTAAAAAAAAAAAAAAATTGTAATTGCAATGCAGAAATGAAGCAATGACTGTAACACCAGTGATAACACAGACAAATCCACAAAGAAGTACTATTGATCAGATTAAAATCAATATATTATACACCAATGGCATATAAACAAACCAAATGAGAACATGACATTCACAGGTTAATCAATATTTTTTTAAGTGAAATTAGCCTCTTTTTTTCTTTAATAGTCTATTATTTATTATAATGGTAGAAAATTTGCAAAAGAATAAAGAATTTTATAAGTATTAAATATTTGAAAATTGTTAAATAGCACTATAGTTTATTATTATTATTAAACTTATGTATGCATTGCCATATTTTAAGTATGACCCAAACATTGCAACCAGTGCCACTACAGCACTTTTAAATCTGCGCGCACGCAATGCGTGCGTCACTACCACAGCAACATCTGACGTGCGTCCACCTAAAGAAGACAGCATCCTATAACACCCAATCATTACATTAAACGATTACAGACGCCAAACGCTAAGCAATGAAAACGTAGGATACAAAAATAAAAACATAGTTATAAAACGCGTGGTGGAAAACCAACCTTGTTAAAATAATTGCTCGACCATTAGGGAAACAGTAATGGCCATACATCTTTCTGTCAATCATGACTCATAAAGGATTGCCGTTCTTACCCATGCCAGGACTCTTAAGATTGTCTGTGGTTGTTTGATGAACGCAATCAGATCAAAGGCCGAACCGGCTCGGCCCGCTCCAAACGAGCCCGCTCCATCCATCCTCCCAGAGGCGCGCTGACTGCTGCTGCTGTGCGATACTCTGCGGAAGAAGAGAGCAGAGCTGGGCGCGTGCACGAGTGCCTGCCCTGTCGTGCACACCCAGAGTCGAGTGCGCGCCTGTGATTCATCTCAGTGACTCGAATCTTTTGAATCAGTCGAGTTTGCAATTTAAGGTTCATTGATTCAGAGTCAGTGTTCCAGCGCCCTACACCTACCGTCTATGGTGTTGGCTATTTTAAATGTTACCGCAGTTGGTTTCCATGTTCGCGAGTTGAAGCATTCCCTAAACATTCAATTTAGCCCCTGGAATGCGAAAAAAAAACGTTTTACCCTTCTGGAAAGTGATTTTCACGGTAGATGGCCGAATAGAGCTTTGGCAGTCACGTGACTTTCTATTTACTCCTCCTGACAGGCAATAAATGGCGCCAGCAAGAGAAAAACAGTTTACTCTGCACTTTAATTCAAGAGACATACCCCTGTACATAGTAAAACATAATACATTAAACATAACAGATCCCTATAATGGCCGGTTTTTTTTATGTGTACCTAAAATACAGTCTAAAAAATGCTTTTCACATTTTTCTGGCTTGCTGTTTGCACTAAAGCTTTTCTGAATGAAACTTCCACAGATAAGCAATCCTGGAATAATCGAAGCTGCTGTACTCAACTTAAATTTGTCTGCAAAACAAGTGCACTTTCTTTGTCAAGGTTAATGATGTTAATTACCATTGTGTCTGATGTTAGGAAGAGAGATGCTTAAGATCGACTGTAGACCACCTACTGTCTATTGAGCCCTCTGATTCTTCAGAATTATTTTTTTGGTTTAAACATGTATAAAATGCCAAATTAATCCAGGATTGCCACTTGCCATTGTACATGCACAGGTAGAGCTCAACCTATGCAAAGCATGCCCTTTTTACCTATTACAAGTGCCCTTTTTTGGTAGTGGTTAAAGTTTTTTTTTTTTTTTTTCTTACTTCCTCCTTGTTATTAATCATCATTTGCGTCTGTCTATCTATTTTTATATGTACAAACATTTAGCCAATGAAACATTAAATAGAGCTTATGACTAAAAAGGGTTAAACTAAATTTAAACAAATATGTGTAAAGGTTTTAAGGAAATGGGTTAGCTTAATTTTCAACCAGTGCTTCAAAAAATGTAAAAATAGATTTAATTTATGGTTAATGAGGGATTTGTCTATGAATGGTAGTTATTTCGTCAAAAGCGGAAGGTTTATCTCGTCTGCTTTTTCCTGCTACTTCATTGGAAGTCCCTATAGCATAATGAGGAAGTTGATGAAAATCTTTTTAATTTCATTTGAAGAAATAGATCTCATTACATTAAAAAGGTAACTTAACTAATTCAGTATGCAATGGAGGCTTAAATGTGCTGGATTTTACCACCAGTTAGATTAAGTCATTTCTACAGGCAAGTGCTTCTATATTGGTTGCTCATCTATAAACATAATTTTTCTCCAAACAAATGCATAATTTGGAATAATAGGTAGGTTATATAACAAAAAAAAAATGGAATTATATTTGTTAAACAATTATTTAATAAAATGGGCAGCTTTATACCTATGTGGAATTTCTTCAAAAGTATAATATTCCAATATTAGTTTTTTGTTTGACTAAATGTGTTCACTGTATCTTTTTAGTACCATCCACCTTGACACTGCAACATAGTGACAGCAGTTAAAGTGACAATCCATTAATGTAAATAAGAAAATTGTTCTGTATCTTTAAAATTTTAGATTAATATTTTGTCAAAGAATATGCACTTTGTTTAAAAAAATAAACTATTTGTGTTATTTGTTTGGACTACTTTTTTATGTTGTATAAATGTATATTTAGGCAACAAAGATATATTAACAAAATAATCTTTTAGAAGGGCCTCATCTATTCATTTTGCCTGGGGCCCCCACTTCACCTTGGTTCGCCTCTGTATTTAGAAGCCCTCCTTTGTAAATATTTAGAAATGAATGTTTATTTTTCTGAGAAAGATCTATTTTTCTATTTTAAAAGAGAAAGATTACCAACAAATGTGATCTTCATTATTAATTTTTTGATTATGGGAAAGTACCATATACACAAACAGAAATGGGCTAAAGGAAAACCCAATCTTTTGTTATTTCAGATAGATATTAAATATATTGAGTTGCTACTTCGGTTGAAAAATAATAAAGCGAAACGCATTAGGTTTATATGTGCTATTATAACTTAATTTGGTCAAGGTAAACCATTCCATTCAATTGATCTTTTAAATCTGCATTATTTTCTGTATATTTCTTGGTGATTTGTGATTTGGTAAAGCTATCGTTTCTACAGATTCATTTTTATTTAACTTTTTTTTAGAAAGCAAATGTAACATTTGATAGAAAATCTAATAATTGACAGTATATTTCATAAATATAAAAAGCCAAATACTAAAAATAAAAACTGAAGTAATATCAGGGTTCAAAAGCCTTTTCCCTGCAGTTAACAGTCTAGATCAGATCGCTTTCTCCATTTTTTTTTTTTCCCTGCAGGGTATGACTTTCATCCAGCTATATGAAATGATAACAATAATAGCCTAAATAAATGATGAATTTCAATAATGTCCTTATGTTGTTTTATGACGTAGTCATAATTCTCAGTAGCTATGGATCAGCAGTATGAATCACATTAAAATATTGAATATAAAAATACAACCTAAAAGTCTACAACCTTCAAACACGAATAGATTAGAGGCTAGATGCATGAAAGTTAATGTATACGATTCTTTACATTTTAATTTCAAATTGCTAACAAAAAAGAAATTAGGTTTGGTGTTTGCACTTAAGATGTTTGTAGTCTGAGCGACCAACTCTATATTGTTTGAAGATAAGAGTAATAAATGATTGTGATTTGTGACTCAGATTATTCCTTTCTGCTCATTTTCCGTAATGCTCCATATGGTGGCAGTATAACATACTGAAAAACATTTCAATTTTACAGCCTAGTGATATCATCTACTGTAGGTATGGAGCCCTCATTTTTTTAAACCACGAAGTGACTTCTAAATGTGTGAACTGTTTCCCATTCATTAGATTCTCTAGAATCAACTTTAAAAATATAGATATTTTTGCATTGATTTTTAACTAACTGGTGTCAGGCGTGATTTTTAATGAATGTATGAAGTCAGTTCATTCATGTTAAAATGAGTGTAGATTGCACTGGCATATATTTAATAATCTCTCAGGATTTTAGCATTGACGTTATTTGATATGTTCACTATAGGCTACAGTTCAGTATGCTTCCTAGGCATGCACGTCATAATGATGCTTTTTGAAGTTGCATTTTGTTGCTTTTTGTTTGTAATGCCTTTTTCTAATTTTAAGAATTCCTGAATGACCATGGAGTTAACTTGCATTTGCATTGCAACTTGGATTAATCTCTCTCTCTCTCTTTCTCTTTCTCTCATAGGTGTCAGTGGGTCACCAAAGGAACCTGACTGTACACACCCCCTCATGAACACCCACATCCTCATTTAAGACAATTATCATTATTCACCTTTGCACTTACTCCAATTGAGGACGAAGCCACTACATTTTTAATAACTGAAATTAGAGTGTCAGCGTGGACTCCAGTTTTTAAGTAGTTCTAAGATGCCAGGTAACACCAGTTCTAGGCTCTGACCTGGTCACTTCTATGGTTACAACCTTACGTCAATATTTGTAATTACTTCTGTGCAAGTGCTCCAGTGACACTTTGATTGTTAGTGATCATGTATGAAATATTCAGCTATTGCTAATTAGTAACCTATAAATCAACAAGTCATTACTTTTCAGTGCACAACAAGCTGTGTATAAGACTGAAAGTGTATTAACTTCAAATGAGAAATAATTATTGCACTTTTGACGGTGTATGATGATCTAGTCAATTATTTTGACGAAAGTACGTTTTATTCATCTATACATATTAATGTGTATTTAATAATAAAGTGCACAGTGATATATATACATATAGTATTTGAACATTTATTTCATTTAACTAGTCAAAATCATTGTACACCATTTTTAACGTGACCCTATTATATTTTATAAAAAGTTCATATTTTGGTTAATAGGCTGACATGCATGCAAGGTAAAAACACTTTCATTGTCTTATAATATGTATTTGTTTTTTACCTTATTTGGTCAACGACTCCCAAAGAATTTGCTCAACAATTCATTTTTGCATGATGCTAATTTGCAGGTTTAAATTCATCATGCCTGATAAAGCAGATAAAGTTTGTGAGAGCAGAGCTGCATTATGTACAATGGAGATCACTGTTTACCACTCCAAAAGTAGCCCCTAGTGGCAAAGAATAAATCTGCATTTTCATTCAGACCAACACATTTGTGGGTGGGCAATATGCTAATGTTTTATGTTGACTTGGGATTTGTTTTAAAAATGACTCATTTCAGTGATTCACTTTATCCACAGCGCACTGTGATTTCAGACTTTGCAGGATGTTTTCATTCAGTTAGAGTAGTGTTACACAATGCACGGATGGTAATTTTCAAAAATCCATAATAGGGGCACTTTAAGAATACATTAAGATTAAACAAATGTAACCAAATTTTGTTATGTTTGTGCTGCTTTCTTCAAATATTGTGGAAGTGTAGCACATCACACATCAGTACACACTTGCATTCATTCAAGCATTCACCACCATAGATTTGTGTGTGTGTGTGTGTGTGCAAGTTTGTGTAGTAACAGGCCTCTGTGCTTACATTATTAATGCTGGAATGAGACCCAAGCTTAAGTTACACTAAGGCAAGTAGAGCTGCCAAATTAAGGTTCCTTCTACAGCGCTGAAACAGAACTAAAAACCTGACACACATCCTCTCACTTACACAGACACACAGCCCTTGTCTGAGTCACTCATGGATGGCATATCATAGCTGATGACCGCATGTGTTGGAATTATATGTTGGTTTCTGTTGGTTCTTTTGCTGAGAAGTACAGGTAGAATTGACTCCCTATCTTGATGATCAACAGAAGAAGAAAAGAGGAGTGTGTGGGTGAGTGTACAACAAAGGATCTCTGTCTAAGAACGTCTGAAAGAGGGATCCTTCTTCTGTTCCACATTTGGTGTGGCCTGTGGAATCATGTGAACTGAGATTTATATGCTCTCTGTGTAGAATTCATGACTGAGATGAGACTCACCAACAGGTATGACTTTTTTCTTTATCATTATTAAGGATGCATAGTTTGGGGGAAAGAAAATGTTTATTAAGATCTAAACAAATTTAATAATTTAACTTACAACAGTATAATGTCATTTCTAAGAAACAATTATGTACTTGAATTCTTTCCTTTGTGTGTGTGTGTTCATTGAGATTCTATTTAATTATATATATATTTTGTTTGATTGTTTGTTTGTTTTTTACAGAAAGGCAATAGACTAGCATGGTTTTAAAAAGATAAAATGCCAGGCAAAAAAGATTCAAAAGCAGCAGCCAAGAAAGGAGGAAAACCGGAACCAGAAAAAAGTAAACCAAAGGAAGAAGAAAAGAAAGGAAAAGATGACAAAAAAGGAGCAAAAGATGACAAGAAGGGTGGGAAAGATGACAAAAAGAAAGGAAAAGAAGAGCCTCCAAAAAGTAAAGGGAAAGATGATGGAAAAAAAGGAAAGGATAAAGGCAAGGGAAAGAAAGAGGTTATTGAATCTGAGGAGGGTTCAGATGCTGAGTTAATGGATGAAGACTTTAGTGATGAGGATGAGGAGTCAGATAGAGACAAGAGAAAGCGTGGTGGAAAAGATGCTAAAGGGAAAGCTGCAAAGGGAAAGTCCAAATCTAGACAGCCTGATTCTGATGAAGATGAGGATGATGAAGATGAGGATGAAGAAGATGAGGAGGAGGAAAGTGAAGAGGAGGATAAGAAAGCAAAGAAGAAATCAAAAGATCATCATAAATCTAAAGCTGAGGAAGATGGAAAGAAGAAGAAACCAAAAAGGAAGGAAGAGTCTCCACCTGAGCCCCCACCTGAAGACAAAAAGAAAAGAGGACTCAAAAACACCTCAAAACTCTTTATGAGGTTCTCTGGATTTAAGAAGAAGAAGAGCTCAAAGAAGCGTCTTAAAAGCACTTCCAAGCTGTTTCTTGGACTTGGCAAAAGGAAGAATCGCTTGCTTAAAAAGAAAAGAAGGAAATCTCTCTTGAGAAATGCTCCAAAGTTCATGATGCGTTTCAAAAACAGCAAGAAAAAGAAAAAAGAGAAGGAAAAAAAAGAGCCGTCAGGACCGAAGCCAACCTATATGCTCATCAAATTAGGTGGAAATTCTAAAGAAGCGGAGAAGAAGCCAGGATTTTTTAAAGGGCTTTTTGGGAAAAAAAATTCAGGGGATGGGGCTGGTTTTAAATATAGGGGGCAAATATTAGGTAAGATTGCTGGGGCAACAAACTGGCTGACCAAGAGGTTCCTCTCCGTTAAGGGGCGTCAGAGTGGAAGGGACCATGATGCCTGGGGCCGGAAAAATAACAAAAAATATCCTGCTGGCAGTCGCCAAGCAAGCATTCGAGCTCCTTCAGGTTATCACAATTATGGATATGAACATGACACTGGAGGATATGATTATAATAACCAGAGCAGGATGGACAGGGGCGCATTCCACAGACAGTCAATCCAGAGGCCCTCTAACAGGTATAGTGAACAATATGCCCATGTTCAGGGACATTCTTCATTTCCACAGCAATACTCTCAATATGAGGAACCAAGTAACTATTATGACATGCAATCAAATGATCAAGGCTATTATGAGTTGCAGAATGGATACTATGACCCACATGCAGCCATTCTGGATGAGGGTGAATATTATGATGATGGTGTGGACTATGGTGATCCTTATGGAGCTCAGGAGCAGATGGGCAATTACCCACAGGAAATGGGCTACTATAGTCAACAGTATCCAGTGGATCCTTATTTCGATGATGGCATGGACTACTATGATGATAATCAGTATCCAATGGGGAATAGCTATGATCTTTATGGGAATGAAATGACTCCATATGCCCAGATTCAGTATGGACATTATGATGACCCTCAGGGCTTCTATAGTGACCCCTATGAAGTTGAAATTTTAGATGATCCGTATATGGATGCTTATGGGGATGGTTATGAGGATCCTTATTTTGAGGACTATCAGGTTAACTACAGTGAAACAGATGTTGACCCATATCTGCAATCTTCCTACAATATGTATGATCCATATGGTTTTCCAATGCAAAATATTTTGGAAGGTGAAGAAGGTTATGTAATGTACGGTGAGAACTATGGAGATTTCTCGATGGAATCTATGGCCCTTCACGGAGACATGGAGTTTAGACTCCCAAGACCCCAGGTCAAGCTTTTCGGTAGAGAAAGGATTGATGTTGAGCTTCCTCCTTTGCCTCCACAATACGATTTTGAGGAAATGTCAGACATACAATATGAAAATTATCCATATATACCTGGAGCCACAATGGATGACGGTTTTTCGCAGACAGTTCATACTCAAGAAATATTTCATCCCACAATGCCTCAAGTCCCCACACCAACAGCCATGCTAATTAAGCAAGCAAATATCCCCCTTGGATTTGGTAATCAACATATGCCACATATGGCTCAAACTGGTGGATTTCCACCGTCTCCCACACCAAGCAGGAGGTCTATACCAGGAATGGCATCCCCTCTGCCTAGGCCTATGCCACCCATGGCAACCATGGAACCAATGTCAGGTTTTGGAGAGCCGGTAATGGAAGTTAGACGTTCCCCCATACCTATGCGCAGACCAAGCCCCCATGCTTCCCCACAGCTATCCATGCATCCTGCTGCTCCACTCCCTATGAGAAGAAGTCCATCCCCACAGCCCTCTCTGCGTGGTATTGGAGGCATGGGTGCACCTCTATCCCCAAGACTACCCAGAGTTATGTCCTCTCCGATAAATCATGTTCAACACCCTACGTCTCCAATTGGACGCAAAATGAGCCCACCTGTTTCTCCAACACTTTCAAGACGTTTTCAGCCTCAGGCTTCATTTAGAGAAGGGCCACCCACTACACCAACTGTCCCTAGACATTTTCAGCCTCAGGTTCCATTTAGAGAAGGTCCACCTGCTTCGCCAACAGTCCCTAGACGCTTACAGCCTCAGGCATCCTTTAGAGAGGCACCACCATCTCCCCAGCCCATTCCTGGCCGTTTGCCCTCACGAGCTCCGTCTCTTTATACCAGTCCTCCAGCTTCACCTCGTGCATCTATTCGAAGGAGAAGCCCACCACAGTCTCCTCGTGCCTCAATTAGGAGACCCAGTCCACCCTCCTCACCCACACAAGCTCATCGTCCATTTGGTGCCAAGAAATTTCAAGCCTCCCCATCCCCTCTTAGGCGGATGAGTCCGCCATCTTCCCCTCAGATGGGTATGCGAACCATGGCCAATGTTCAACAGAGGGATCTTCACAGACCGCAGTCTCCATTGATGCCTCAAAGAGTATCACCTACTCCCTCTCGAAGAAGTTTTAATATGGAACCAGACTCCCAACAACCACCACTGCAACGCAGATCCCCCTCTCCTACCCTTTCCCGCAGATCCACTCGCCTTATGAAGGATTCTCCACCTTTTGGGTCCCCTGGAGGTCGACTACGAGGAAGGGGCCGTCCAAACATCCCCATGGGAGCTGTGAAACCATATCCTGGCCGAGGGGGTCATTCTGGAGCTCCAACACAAAATGTACGGCCATTTAGACCATCCATACGTAGTAACAGGTCCATGATGCCGCAGGATTTCACAGCCTCCCCACAACTCTCAGGTCAACACACTGGAATGGGCATAAGGGAACAAAATCGTTTCAATCTTCCAGGAACACCTGGTCCAATGAGAAACCCACAGAGACCCATTGGTCGTGGCCGTCCACTCATGGCTAGACAATCAGTGAGGCGTGCACCTGGCATGATGCCCCCTTCACCACAACTTTCTCAAAAACACATGCCCCCTCCATCACCTCAGCTTTCTGTTAGACATCTCTCCCGACCAGGCTCTCCTCATCCATCTATTAAACATGGCTCCCCATTACCTATGCGTCCCACTTCCCCTAGGGCTCTGCCCACCTCTGTGCTTTCTGGTCCTCCGATGTATGAATCTTCATTTCCATCTCCTTTGCCTGTCGGTGCAGGGCCAATCCCTGTAGAATTTGATCAGATTAGTGCTGTTCCTCAGTCACCAATGCTTACACGTGCCCTCCAAAACCAAAGTATTAGTAATGCATCCTATATTTCACATGTCCAACAGCCCATGTCGCCTTATGCTCCTGAGATCATTAATGTTCCACAGGTTCCTGGTCAACCACCTTCACCAGTTCCCTCCCTTGCCCTGCAGCCCCCTTATCTAAGCAATGCTATGCATGTCTCCCAATTGCAACCCGTGCCGTTACCATATAATCCTGAAATGGTTTTATTGGATCAGCATACAGAGCAAATGGCATCTCCCCTTTTGTCAAATGCCTTACAGAATGCTCAGCTTCGAGATGCTTCTTACATTTCGCCCATGCAAAGACCAGGTTCACCTTATGTTCCTGAAGTGGCTCAATTTGGTGAGATAAATGAACAACTACCTATTTCTTCCCCGTATGTTCCTCAAATGGAAGCATTTGAACAAGTTCCAGGTCAGCCAGCATCACCTTTGCTCTCCAGTGCAATTCACAATCCACAGCTTCGCAATGCTTCATACCAATCATCTTTTCAAAGGCCACATTCACCCTATACTCAGGTAGAGCCAGACTATGATTATATTGAAGAGCCTGATGCCGGTCCCCTTCTTTCCAATGCTCTTCAAAATCCAAATGTCCGCAATGCTTCTTACCGAACACATTTACGGCGGAGGGGATCCCGTGTTCCCCCTGGCTATGGTCCAGGAGGATCTCCAGTTCTTTCAACAGCTTTGCAGAACCAAAATATTCGTAAAGCATCCTACCGAGCACCTGTCCAGGGAATGGTCTCCCCTTATACAACTGTGCCAGGTTATAGGCAGGATCCTAGGAAATCTCCTTATCTGTCTGATGCATTGCACAACCCCCAACTCCGGGGTGCCACTTACCGCTTGCCTGATGGGTCATTAGTATATGGTAATCAAGTAGCAAATGTACAGTCTTCTCCCATGCTTGCAGATGCAATAGGAAATTCTCAGCTCCAAAATGCTTCATATAGACTTCCTTCTGGGTCCATAGTAGACCCACGGCAGCAACAATCTTTCTCTCCAAACCTTTCAAATGCTTTACAGAACCAAAACATAAGAAATGCCTCTTATAGACTTTCAGATGGATCTATAATATACCAAGACTCTCGTTTACAACAAACTTCCCCGAACCTGTCCAGGGCTTTACAGAATCCAAATGTGAGGAATGCAACTTATAGACTTCCAGATGGAACGATAATATACCCAGACTCTCACGCACAGCAACCTTCTTCTCCAAACCTGTCCAGTGCCTTGCAGAATCCAAATATGAGGAATGCAACTTATAGACTTCCCGATGGAACTCTTATAACAGCAGGACAACAACAGTCAACCTCACCAAACCTATCAAATGCACTTCAGAATCAGCACATTAGGAAGGCATCATATCGACTGCCAGATGGGACAATAATAATGGCTGATCAGCAAATGGAACCAACATCTCCGAATCTGGCTAGTGCACTGCAAAACCAAAACATTCGAAATGCAACTTACAGATTACCGGATGGCACATTAATAACAGACTATGGGCAGCCCACATCTACTTCCCCAAATTTATCACTGGCACTTCAAAACCAACAAATGAGAAATGCCACTTATCGTTTACCTGATGGCTCAGTTATAAGTGGACCAGTTTACCAACCTAAGTCTCCAAATTTGTCAAGCGCACTTCAGAATCGGGATATTCGCAATGCTACTTACAGGTTACCTGATGGTTCCATAATAAGTGCTGATGCAAGTTATAAACCTACAACCCCAACTCTCTCCACTGCACTGAGAAATGAGGATTTGAAAAATGTCTCCTATAGGCTTCCAGATGGATCTGTTATTTCGCAAGCTTTGTATAAACCAAGAAGCCCTAACATTTCAAATGCCTTGCAAAATGATAATATTCGAAAGGCTACATACCAGTTGCCAGATGGATCCGTTATTTCAGCAGATCCTCGAAGTCATAAAACCAGTCCAAATCTATCACAGGCGCTTCTAAATCAAAATCTCCGCCAGGCCACGTATAGATTACCTGATGGATCAGTCCTCGCTCAAGGATTTGATGTTCCCACTTCGCCACATTTAATGGATGCTCTAAAGAACGCTGACTTGAAGAAAGCCTCTTATCAACTGCCTTCAGGGATTTCCACCTATTTGACCTCCTCTGGGCAGGTGGTTATTGGACCAGATGGCCGTTATGTTGTAGTTCCACCACAGCGAAAAGGTCCAGGTCCAGAAGATCACTGGGCTCAGAATGACAGAGAAGGGGAAACTGCAGAAGACCATTGGGCTGCAGAAAGAGTCTTGCCTCATGACACAGTACAGAACCTTATTAAATGGTCTATGTACCGAGATGAGAAAATGATGGATTTTCTCACCCCACCACCAGCTGGTCTTAGGCCAGGGGAAACAGAGCTGCAGTGGGTACCAGATCGTGAAGGGGAGCCAAAAGGACAGTGGTATGACAAGGTAAATCGTTTTTAGTCATAAAGCTAACATTGACTGTTGACTTCTTTATTTAACAAATGGTAACAGAAGTATTTTTCCTGTCCCTGAGACACTAACTGTATCATAATATCTTTTTTTTCTTTTTAAATGAATTCATGCTTTTTCTTGTTTTTTTATACAATTTGCTAAACGTATATATCAGAATTTTTATATTAGGAAGGAATTGAAAATACCAGGTTTAATTTCACTAAGCTTAATACTGAGCAATGTTGTCAGGTAGAAGGCAATGCAGTTGTCAGATTTAACAAGTCTGTTATCCTTTGAGCCTTAACAAAAGGCCCAGCCAAGCTCGCCTATCTTCATCAGGTTTTAGCTGCAGTCTGCAACTACATCGAATGTCAGATGAGATTTACATAGCTGATTATAACTGATCTCAGCTTACCAGTGAGAATAATCTCTGCATTATTGTAGAGCAGGCCCTAGAAAAGAAAACTTGACCTAATTCATCAGAGATATTATCTAATGTAATTGCATGAGTTGAAAATGTCTTCTCAGATGTCTTTGAGTGTTCTCAGTTTGCATATATGTAACATTTTTTCAAACAGATGTATTCTATAAGAAGCCTGCCTACTGTCAGCTACAGGGTGAAAAGGGAAGGGGATGGAGATGAGGACATGACACAAATGGAGTATGTCAGCATAAATATGTATACGCAAATGTAACGATGATTATTGGATATGACATAAATCATTCCTCCACTATTTTTCCCAGAGAGCTTACTGAGGCAGCAGTATTGATAAACCTGAAGATTCGCTTTGATCAAGCACTTATCTATGTGAGTCTTGCAATCACATTCTTCTAAGCAAACACACACGTTGATTCACATTATGTTTTAATATACTCAAATCAGACATTCCTGTGCAATCAGTGACCATACATGCCATTATTTCTGTAGAAGTTTAAAAAAGAAGCATTTTCCTTAACATTCTTTGTTATTTTACATACAAATACTACACTGGACAGGCCAATAGATTTGTAGGGACAGCAGATTTATGTTTGAATAAAGTTCTTCTAAAAATGTTTTTCTCAATAGCATCAACAAACAAAAAATGTAACTCTTTTGTCAAACTAACTACGTTATTCATTTCTATCTTATCTTCTAAGCAGACATACATTGGCAGTATATTGGTGTCTCTGAATCCATACCAACTATTTAACATCTATGGCACAGATGTGGTTCTGCAGTATGAAGGCCATGGCTTGGGAGATAATCCACCGTGAGTCTAAACAATCACAACAACTCTAAACAACACATTCTATTATAAATCCTAAAAGGAGGAAAACATGGTTCCCATTTCCTTTGTTACTGTCCATATTTGATCACAAATGTATTTTTTTTAATTACCCAGTTAATATGCAGATAATATGCCCTCATTCTAAAAAAACACATGCAGTAATAATAAATATTATAATATATTGTTTTTAAATTGTAATAATGTTTCACAGTATTACTGTATTTTTTTGAATTTTCAATCAAATAAATGCTGTTTTGCCTTATCAACCCAAAAATACAGTACTGTTAATTAAAATCTATCAAATAATCAGGAAAAAAATAAGATTAAGATTTTATCTTCCATCCCTTTACAATGATTTATCGACATAAATGTATAGTATATAAACCTGCCTTCTTATACATGTTTGTTTCCAGTCATCTCTTTGCCATTGCAAACATTGCCTACACTACAATGATGGACATCAAGCAAAACCAGTGCATCATTATCAGGTCAGATGAAAGTATGTGCGTGTGTCATTTGTAGAGGATGTGGAAGTATTGTTTGTATATGTAATGATGTATTAGTAAAGTTTTTGTTTTGTAGTGGGGAAAGTGGTTCGGGAAAGACGGAGGCGACCAAACTGGTTCTGAGGTACCTCACTGCTATTCACCATAAGAGGAACATTACACAACAGGTACGTGTATATATACTGTAGAAGAAGAAGAAAACACAAAAAACATAGTCAAGAAACACTTGTGTGCATTTTGGCAGAGGGCCATGTTCCTGAATCATTGTACTTGTTAAAAGAAAAACATTCCTGTCAAATAAATTGTGAATTGATGAGGAAAGGGATGGAGTTGGGGCATTGACATATTTTAAAATTTAGTTTTTGGCATTTCGGTAGGACATTAAAGTTTGACTAGAATCAAAGTCTGAGAGATCGGGGGACAGGGTTATGAAATATTTTAAAATGAAGCTGAAAAATATTGCCTTGGCAACAAATTGAAATTAAATTGAACTAAAAATTACTAAAACTAAATAAAAAATAAAGCTATATATAAAAGGCACATAACTAAACAATTTAAACTAAAATTAAAAAAATAAAAATAAATGCAAATTTAAATATTGATAACCGAACTGATTATGAATTAACTATTCATAAATACTCTAACAGTATACGAACAATAGCCTACAAGAATAATATTGTTAGGTACAGGGTTAGAATTCTGTGTCATTGGTAGGCAAGTTGTTTAACAAATGATAGAATTAGAGTGCATTTCTGGAACAATATTTTGTTTAAATCTGTGTACATTTATGCAGTGTGTGTTAATGAATGTATAATCTGTATTTTTGTTTTTCTATGTAATGCCTTCCTCTATGCAGATTGAGGTAAACATTTCGTTGATAACTTAAAACTCTAACCTAGTAAATATTACTGATAAGGAAGTAAGTTTACATCTTTTAATATCCAGATTCTCGAGGCAACCCCTCTGTTAGAATCATTTGGAAATGCTAAGACAGTCCGAAATGATAACTCCAGTCGCTTTGGGAAACTTGTTGAGGTCTTTTTGGAGGAGTGAGTATTTATTTCTTTTGTATATTGCTTCTGTTCTTATGTTTATAGCTAGTTGAAGTGGAATGTTTTAATGTTATGTTTCAAGTCCAATGAAATGTGCCTTTCTAACTCTTTAATGTCTCTCAAGCCTGAAACTGTTTCTTGAGAGACGACAAGGGAACTAGATCTGACCTTATGTGAAAGTAGGGCAGTAAGGTCATTATTTAACCTCTGAAAGTTAAAGAAAGGAAGCAGATGGAAAGAGAATTGAGAAGGCCAAGGAAAGTTCATACAATCTGTGTTATGTCATTGATATCAGAGGGGTGATCAGTGGTGCCATAACCTCGCAGTATCTACTGGAGAAGTCCAGGATCGTTTTTCAGGTCTGTTGTTTCTTGCCCATGTAACTTGGAAAAGGCTAAAGAAACCATGTATTAATTACTGACATTTTGGACCTAATCTGTACTGTGTCTGCATGTTTCTGCAGGCCAAAGATGAGAGAAACTACCACATCTTTTATGAGATGCTGGCTGGACTTCCTACGCACACAAAACGGGCCTTCTACCTACAGGAGGCTGAAACCTACTACTACCTGAACCAGGTAGATTCAGACAGTTACCAAAAGATGTCAATACCTATATCCTTCAACACAGACAAAAATATAGTTGAGAAATTAAAAGAAATTGTTGATTTAAAAGATTATGAAAATAGTATACATTAAAAAAATAACATTTACTGAAAACTTTTATATTATAAATGTCTTTACTGTCACTTTTGATTTTTAAATGAATGGATTCTAGATTATATATATATATACACACACACACAGTGCCTTGTGAAAGTATTCATACCCCTTCATTTTTTTATCTCTTGTTCTGTTGCTATTAGTGGTGTGCCGTTATCGGCGTTAATGTGCTGCGTTAACGTGAGACTCTTATCGCGAGATAAATCTATATATATATATATATATCGCCTATAATCTATTCCCAAAGTTGTGCTGGCAGCTGGGTCTATACTACGCAAGCTATGATTTTCACCTTGATATTTTAGCGCGGATGTATACCTAGCCCTTTTCGGCAGGACTAGTTTTCTAAACTGCTGTACGTTTAAGCTTCTTATCACCTGTCGTTGGTGATCTTCATGTACCATTTCGGACGGGACTAACATCTCCGCGTTTATTATAGAGGTGAGAGGGTGTGTTTTGTACATCCGGGCGTCACAGACATCACGCGCTCTGTACATGCGTGCGTTGCTATAGTCATTCAGATTGATTACAATTAGTATAATTACAAATACCATGGTGAAGTGTGCAGCAAATGGCTAGTGCAGCAAAACCATGTTAATGTGTGGTTACTTTAGTTCTACTTTAATGTTTTTTATTTGTAGTAAACCCATGTTTAATTTTGATAATTAAAACATGTGTAACCGAGTGCAGAAACGAACGTGAGTAATTTTACCTGGTACTGATATTACAATAACAGTTTACTGTTGATCTGGCTCTTTATTTGTATTGCTTTCTTTTATATATCAAAATATATTAAATATGCATGTGGTAAGAGCATCTACGGCATATCGCGTTGGCCAAAACACACAAGGAAACGCGTTGTGAAAAATCACGGACAT
>JAUCMU010000001.1:5324333-5335421 GCA_032275025.1 Enteromius treurensis
ATATTTTTTTTTTTTCTTTTCTTTTTCTTTTTTTTTTTTAAAGCAAAATATGGATTATTTATATTTTATCTGTTTTACTGTCACTTTTGGATATCAACGAATTACCTAACATAGATAAGATAGTCAGGTCAGTTTTATTTCTAAACTATTAGACTACATTTTGTATTTTTAGAAAATAGAACATTGATACTCTTAATAAGAACATTTCCCGTCTACCGCAAAAAAAAACAAATAAACATAAAAATCTCATTAGTTTAATGCAAAAACGTACACAATGGCAGAATTTGTTGTACTACTTGTAATTTATGCTGATTTAAGTAAATGATATTGTATAGTAGTAAATAATACTAATATTAAATTCTAATGTATACGGAATTAGTACATCAGGACACATGAGAATTTTCAAAATCATTATTTGTTTAAATACACTCAAACACATTTTGTTATTTCTAATAGATTTAAAGCTTTTTTGTCATGTTTTCTTTACATTTGCTGTGTTACATAAATACATTGCAGTGTGTTTGTGGTTTGTGTCATGTTGAGCATCTTGCTCATTTAATAAGTAAAGCTCTGTTATCCAGAGCTCACAGGTTTGTGTTTACACCACCACTTACTTGGATCAGCTGTCACATAACACTGTATCAGTTGCACATGCTGACTGTGACTGTGTGAGTGACATAGAGTGTGTGTGAGGCTGAAACTGTATTCAGATCTGTTTCCTGACTTCCAGGCAAGATGAGTCATAACATTTAGGTATTTCTAGACATGTGTGACCCTGAACCACAAAATCAGTCTTAAGTCGCTGGGGTATATTTGTACCAATAGCCAAAAATACATTGCATGAGACTAAATTATCGAATTTTCTTTTTTGGCAAAAATCATTAGGATATTTTAAAACATCATGGTCCATAAAGATATTTGTAAATTTGTAAATTTCCTACCATAAATATATTAAAGCTTAATTTTTAATTAGTAATATGCATTGCTATGAACATAATTTGGACAACTTTAACTGGGATTTTCTCAGTATTTAGATTTTTTTGGCACACTCAGATTCCAGATTTTCGAGTGGTTGTATGTCGACCAAATAGTGTCCTAACAATAAATGTAAAGCTTATTTTTTCATCTTTCAAATAATGTATAAATCTTTAAAAAAAAAATGTACATGACTTGTTTTGTGGTTCAGGGTCACATTCGAAAGATCTTTTTTTAAAATACTGTGCAAATCCCCATGAAGTTGCATACAATACCACAAAAATATGATATAGGTGGCTTAAAATGTGTCTTTTAGTTGTCTTTACACAAAGTTTGGCTTTTGTGCTTTACTTTATGTTCATAAGATTAAATATTTAAACACATACAGTACCTAAACGGCGTGTTATTTGGTTTTGTCACAGGAGGCAATGAGAGAGAAGATATACACTCCCCTCTCAGTAGAAAGTGCTGTGGATGCCAGGTACACATTACGAAACGCATTTTCTAGTTATTTGCAATATTGTTTTCATTGCTTTTTAAGTATGTTTTTCTCCACTCCAATTACAGAGATGCAGTTGCCAAGATCCTTTATTCCTTGCTCTTTCAATGGCTGACAGAACGTATCAATGGGCGGGTCTACCCCAAGAACGAGGCACTGTCCATATGTTTACTGGATATATACGGGTTTGAGGTATATAGCGACACTCCCGAACACACATACAAACACATGTTGACACATGTATTGCCTTAAAGTGCGCAGATTTAATTATTTTTTTGGAATCCTTTCTAAATATGCAGAATAATATTTACCCTTGAGATGAGCAGAAGTATCATTATTAATTGCACATATCTCTGTGTCATCTTAATATGTGTTGTCCAGACCTTGACGTTCAACAGCTTTGAGCAGCTCTGTATCAACTATGCTAATGAAAGCCTGCAGTTCTTCTTCAGCAAAATAATTTTCAAACAGGAACAGGTGAGAATTAATATGTACACTACACTACTGTCAAAATGTTTGGGGTTGTAAGATTTTTTTGTCTGCATTTAAGAAAATAAAAAATACAGTCAAAACCGTAATATTATAAGTATAGTAAATGTATAATTAATCTTATATTATTATAATTATATGATATATTTATATTTATTTATTATTAGAATTTACAATAGCTGTTTCTATCTTAAAATATTTACAAATTTAAATTAATTCCTGTGAATTTTCAGCTTTATTTCTCATCTTCAGTGTAACATGATCCTTCAGAAAACATTTGAATATGCTGATTTGGTACTCGAGAACCTTTCTTGTTATTATCAATAATTAAAACAGTTGTGCTGATTAATTTATTTCTTCGTTCCTAACATTATAAGTGACTTTACTGTCAGTTTTGATCAAATGAATGCATCAGTTCTGAATAAATGTATTATTATTATTATTATTATTATTATTCCTCTTACTGACCCCAAACATACTATGATTTCTGTAAAATATTGATTTCAAACATTAAATTACACACGTGAAATTATAGGAAGAGTACATTCGAGAGCAAATCAACTGGAAAGAATTGACCTTCACTGACAATCAGGCATGCATAGATCTTATCGCTGCAAAGCCCCATGGGATACTCCGCATCCTTGATGACCAAAGCTGCTTTCCACAGGTTGCACACTTAAATTTTAATGCTAAATGAAAAATACAAAATAAAAGATTATTAACTACATGTTTTAACATTTGCTGACAGGCCACTGACAACACCTTCCTTCAGAAGTGCCACTACCATCATGGAAACAACCCCCTTTACTCCAAGCCAAAAATGCCACTGCCAGAGTTCACTGTCTATCACTATGCTGGTCGTGTAACTTACCAGGTAACAGACATACTAATTGCACATGTCGTATTTGATATGTGAATTAGGCCAATGAATTAAGTAACTTTTAATTAATCTATCATTTGTGACTGAGGCTTTAATGATAACAGAATCTCACAAAGGGTTGCACTGATTTTAGGTCCATAAATTTTTGGATAAGAACTATGATCAGGTTCGGCAGGAAGTATTGGATCTGTTCGTACAGAGCCAGATCCGAGTGAGTCAATGTATTCCCATTGCATGCATATTTGTGTGTGTGTGTGTGTGTGTGTGTGAGCATATGCTATTTTTGCTTTTCTACAGAAATCAAAAAACAACATGTGCGAACAAGAGGCCTAATTTCCTCTGCATGTGCATAGGTGTATTTTCTATAAACATGAAGCATATGTGAGTGTATTTTTCTAATACGCATATGTGGGTGTGTTTTCTAGATAGTGTCCAATCTCTTTATAAGGCATGCTGAGATGCTGAATCAGCAGAAAGGAGCGATGAACAGGAACAGCACAGTGACTCGGAAATATCAAGCCTCTACTGTGGCCGCCAAGTTCCAGCAATCACTACAGGAGCTTCTAGACAAGATGGAGAGGTCTTAAACACTCAAGCACACATAGAGATATACAAACTCATATCAGCACATATAGATGCATTTACGTAGTTGTTGTTTCTTCTGATTGTGTTTTTTTTATCTACTCAGTTAAATATCCTTTTCCTCACTTTTTTCAGGTGCAACCCATTTTTTGTCCGCTGCATGAAGCCAAATAATAATAAGGTATGAGAAGACATAAACAAGTAATAGCAATGCTTGCATAAAGTATTTGAGCTCAGTTTTTTTCATACGTATTGAGTTTCTTTTACCACCTTAATGCATAAATTAATTAAATGTATTTGCATGTTCGTTCAGGAACCTGGTATATTTGACCCTGAGTTGGTTGCTACTCAGCTCAGATATTCAGGAATCTTGGACACAATCCGCATCAGGAAGGAGGGCTATCCAATCAGAGTGCCGTTTCATAAATTCTTAAACAGGTATCCTACTCAACAGCTGGTGCTTGTTACTTATGGATGCAGTGCGGTACTGTGTGTAATCTAGTCTATTGCTATAAATAGATTTGTGCCGGTGTATAGAATACAGCATGTTAGAATAAATTATCTCTGCCGATGTGTTTCGAGGTACAAAGCCCTGCTAGGAATGAAGAAGCCGCCACCTCCAGATGGAGATAACTGTGTTATTATGTTAATGAAGCTCTGCCCAATCAATAAAGGAGATTATCAAGTGGGTGTGTCAAAGGTAAGCAGAATGACAATATAAAACACAATAAACAATAAAGCACTTCTAAGGGGCCGTTCACACAAAATGCTTCTTTGCATCTAAACACTCAAGACGGAGTGCTTTGGAATGTTTTTTTTGTTTTTTGCCTAGCAGCTGTAAAGTGGGTGCTCGATTTTTGAGCGCTAAAATGACGAAGAGGACTCCCTACGGTCTTGTGGTGCACATGAAGTGATCCATTTGGGACAGGGCCTCCGGGGTCTTCTGATTGGCCCACTGTTTTGGTACTGACAATGATGACTTGTGCTTTGTGTAAAAGTTGCAATTCTTTTAACTTGACACAGAGTCTCAAAAATACAACGTGATGTCAGAATCAGAATAAGAAGACCAAGTATGTTTGCACACACGAGGAATTTGACTTGATGACAGGAGATTCCAGTGCAAACATACATGATAGTGAAAATGTACATAGGAATAACACAGTAGAGATGGTCACAGTAGAGCTGGCATGTCTGTCTAATGTGTGTTTACGTAGAAAAATAATGGAATAGTAGCATTAGAATGGAAAAATGCGTTCTGTGTGAACAACCCCTAAGGATGGCAAAATTGTGACTTAAAAAAAATTGGTAACACTTCGGAATAGGGGGTCAGAATAATGCATTAATTAAGCATTATTTAATGGTAAATTTTGTTCAACAAATTAACAGTTTAATCATTAATTAGTAGTGTGTTTTTGCTCAACTAATGCTTAATTGTGAACGAAATTTACCATTAATTAATGCTTTATTAATGCATTATTCTGACCCCCTATTCTGAAGTGTTTGTGTTTGTGAATTTTAAATTGTGGAATGCATGGTTATTTATATGTCCACCCCTTAAACCATAATCATCTGAAATAAAAATAATCATTAAGTGAAAAACATTAAGTCGCATTCCTCATTTTTGTTTAAAGCTGAAATATTAAATATCAAAAACGACTTTAAAAAGTAGTCACTAAATGTTAAACCAACAGTTTGACTAAAATTAAAATAAAAACATGAAATATACAAATACAATCTAGAGCAGAATATTAACAAAAACAATAAATGTGTTTGTTTGTTTTTTACTCTCAGCTCTTTCTAAAGGAGAATGTGTATCAGTTATTGGAGAGTAAACGGGATCGTATGATTCATGTAGCTGCATTGACTCTTCAGCGTTATGTACGGATGTATTTTGTCCGGAAAAATTTCCTCAAGTTCCGTGCAGACATGACAAAACTTCAGGCTCGCTGCAAGGGCTTCCTAGCCAGGTAAACTAACTACTGCTTGTTACTCTACAATTTCTACAATGTTTGTGGTTAACTTTGCAATATGATTTACAGCTACATTAGAGAATCCTAATACTCACTAAGAATCCAGGTGATAATGTGCAATTCGAGGATTCGTACCCTATGGAAAAATCTCGTTCTGGCTAGCTTTTGATTGTAGTTACTTTCACAAGGTTTCTAGCTGACCTAATCATAGTTTACAGGCAGACCTTATCTTCTTGAACAACCTTGTTAGTAATGGTAGACCACGTTGATTAAACTAATGACAGCCAGGTTGAGCTGGTTCAAAGCTTGACTTGACCACCTTACAATTCGTTTTTTTTTTCTTGCAAGGAGAAATATTATTTGTGTAAAAAAAGCTAAACGTTACAATAGAATCAACAAAACTGAAAGTTAAATGTCACTGTGTTTTTGTGCCTTATAGGCGGCGGTTTCTGCGAATGCGTATATACCTGATCAAGCACCGTGCAATGGTCCGACTTATTGTCAATCGCAAAAGATACATCAGGGTACGTTACCTGATAACTTCACTAACTGTGTACTGCAATTCAAAATAAGTAATTCATTAATGTGAGCTCAGATTCAGGTTTTTCACATTTTTAATGCTGGCTCGTTGTAATGTTACAGATCAACCTCCTCTTAGCGAGAAGAGCGGAGGAGGAAAGGAGAAGGATTGAACAGGTAAAAGAACAGCCTGTGCTTGTTATTAGATAAGGACCCGTTATATATTCCAGTTTATTTTATCACCCTAGAGTCTCTTTGCAGAATCAACAAGATCGTATTTGAAAATAGAATACATTTTTAAGCTGACAGAACTCAGTGTTCTTTTTCAGACTTTCAGCTACTTAAACTGTTTTTCCTAGAGAGTTATTGTAATGTGTTTCTTCTATAGGAGCGAATAAGCAGGGAGGTGGTAAATGTGACTCAGCTGGTTATTCCTGCGGAATTGGGAGGATTGTTACAGGCCACCGCAGGTTATTCACAATTTCCCAGTTTGTGAAAATCTCTTTCCCTTATTACTAATAGTATTTGCTGAGGCAAGCAAAAATTACTATTATTATTGTTCAAGCTTAAAAACCGCTGGATGGAAATGCCATGGTGCACATATATTCTAACAATGTGCATCCGCCAACATCTTCCAAAATAAATAAATAAAATTTAAGAAATAATATAAGATAAACCTTATATTAAACCTATGTTTTGGCATTTGTTTCTTGTTAGCTGGTAGGGAGCGTCATTCAGACTGCTTGGCTCTGGTTCAGGCTCCGAGAATACAAACCGATCCCCAGCTCACTCTTCCACTGGACATTAACAACCATTTGATGACCAAATATATACGCACACATTTTAGGGTAAGTGTCCTACCTGCTTACATACACAAATATATGTATAATACTCACAGTTCGCTCACATTAAGGACATGATGCAGTAAATTTAGTCTTATCCGTGTGTAGGAATTGCAGTTTGGGATGCTAACAGCACCGCTGGAGATCTCACTGACCCGACTAGAAGATGATCTGAAACAGGATGCCCTTGATGTGTTCATATTGGTAAGATTACTCTAACCCTAAACCCAGTCTCATTTTCAGCACTTCATGACTCTCTTTTGCGGGGGGGTTGTTGTTGACTTTTTTCATATCTCTATTTGATAGATTTTGCGTTTCATGGGAGATCCAAACCTGAATGGAGCTCAAGAAAACCTGTTTGGAAATTACATCATTCAGAGAGGCCTTGCCACTCCACCAATCAGAGATGAGATCCTAGCGCAGATAGCCAATCAGGTGTGGCGGAATGAAAACACCAGAAATGCAGAGAGAGGATGGTTGCTGATGGCCGCCTGTTTGAGTTCCTTTGCTCCATCTGAGGAGATGGAGAAATATCTGCTAAAGTGAGAGAATGGACATACAAATATACACTACTGATCAAAAGTTTGGGGCTAGTAACATTTTTTAGAAGTTTTCGAAGAAAGTCTGTTATTCTTAACATGATTGAATTTATTTGATCAAAAATACAATAAAAGCAGTTTGATATTGCAAAATATTACAATTTAAATTAACTTTTTCCTACTAAAATAAGTTTTATTTTAATATTTTTTAATATATAATTTATTTATGTGACTGCAATGCTGAATTTCTCCAGTTTTTAGTGCCACAGTATCCTTCAGAAATCATCATAATATGCTGATTTGATGTTCAAAAACCAAATTAGCATATATTATTATTAAATAATAATATAATACATTTTTTAATGCTACATTAAAAAAAATATTTTGGAATTCTTTGATAAACAGAAAGTTAAAAAAAAAAAAATAAATAAACATTAAAAAAAATCATTTTTAAATTTAAATTTTTGACCAATTTAATGTGTCCTTGTTAAATAAAAAGTATTTATTTTTTTTTTTTAAATGCTTGAAATAAATTTCAGTTATAAATTAAGTTAGGCTGTATGAACAATGCAACCTAATAAGTCCTGTTATAATGCGAGATTTAGTGACAAAGCAGTTAATGAAATGTCTCTCCCCTGTGTCTATCAGATTTGTGTCAGACTATGCTCTGAACGGCTTTAAGGCATTGTGCCAACACAAACTCATCCAAGCCATGCAGAAATCCTACCAAGTCCCTGAAGCGTCTCGAACATACCCTCTATCCCTGCTAGAGTGGACTGCCACCCGCAAAAAAGCACACATGGTGATCCAGGTGCACTGTTTTGATGGTAAGATCCTGATCGTGTATGACCAAAAAGAGAATAAATGTGTGCAGTGGCCATTGAACAAGACAGCATGGTAAAGAAATTGTACAAGTGCATTTTAAAATACTGAGCATTTTTGATTGTCGTCATCTTTTCCTTTTCAGACTGAAAAAGCTAAATAAATTCTTCCCTTAAAATTAGCATAAAACAGCATAAAAACAGCAGTCAGTAGAGATGACTTTTGACAGCTTGAATCTTGACTCTTGTCCGATGGGTTTTAAAACGGCTCACTGCTTTAAAACAAAGCCTCTGTGCTTTAAAACGAGATGTAGGTTGGTGCTACCCTCCACCCCCACCCTCTCTCCTCAATTTTCTTTCTCTCCCTTCTGTCTGCGTCAAATAATGCATGTTATTGTCAGGTCAGAATGCAAATCAGGGCTGGTGTCGTCTGTCCATTCTTTCTTCTCATCTCTTTAATCTCTTCTGTCATTCCCTATATCTTTCTTTCAGCCTCTCTTCTTTCATCTAATCTCGCTCGCTCTCTGTCTCTCTGCTTTATTTCACTCCTCTTCTCATCCAGTTACACTGTCTCTCTGTCCTCGCTTGTTTGGGCTGGAGCAGATTAGTCAATATATGATAGTGTGTGTGTGTGTGTGCTGGTACAGATAAGATGGTCAGTCTGCATTATCTTGACTACTGTTTCCATCCATCAACTCTCTTACAATTACATAACCATTATTAGCTAAAGATAATATATTGGAGATTTTTAATGAAGTGTTAAATTAAAAATGAGTAACATTTCAGCGATAGTTCACCAAAAACTGTAATTTTCTTATTGTTTAATTACTCTCATGCCATTCTTTTTTGACTCATAATGCAAGTGCATGGACAGGAGCTCCATAAAGCATGTGTGTATGGTATATAAATAGTAAAAGAAGAATATAAATTTGCTACTATATGCTTATGCTTATGCTTATGAATGTGCTTCTGTTTGCATGTTACAAATGGGTCAGTGGAAATTGAATGTTTACTAAATATTTGCTTTAAAAAAATACTTATTTGTCAGCTTTCCTTTCAGGAAGGCAACACAGTAGACAGTTATACTCACAGTAGCTCTAGTGTATTAGCTTTTGCATTGGAATATTAGATTGCAGTTCTATAGTATATTTTTGA
Source organism: Enteromius treurensis (assembly GCA_032275025.1). Lineage (NCBI taxonomy): Eukaryota > Metazoa > Chordata > Actinopteri > Cypriniformes > Cyprinidae > Enteromius > Enteromius treurensis. The sequence continues at coordinate 5,333,605 of JAUCMU010000001.1, forward strand.
CGTGCCAACATTTCAAAATTCACTCACATGCAATATATGAGATGGATTTTTTTAAATGTTAAAAGAATGTTGTTTAGACAAAATTTGTTTTTGGTATTTTTATCTGTATTTTATGGTTAGTTTGGATACTGAAGTCTGTTTAGGTTGAGAAGAGGTGTGCTTCTACTTTTCTAAGCAGTCAGAATTGTTATTTTTATTGCTTGGAAGACCATAAGAAAGCAAAAAGTATAAAGGTGTAAGTCATGTTGTATCAAGAGACCAGAATATGTTATGTTTTTGAGCAAGAATTATTTGCTTAATTTTGTAGGTGTGTCTTTCCTGTGTCCTGTTCATTCATGGACCAATGGAGAAGGCCTTGCAGGAGATGTTTTACAACACAGGTGATTTTTTCCCACAAAATTGTACGATTTATTTGAAAATACAGCCACACCATTTTTGCAGTCTGGATGAGTTAAAGGTTTTTTTTCCCTATTTTATAAGTTGTGTAGCATGTTCAAGTCATTAGGGACATTAACCATGTTATCGGTCACCCTGCAGGGGCGTGTCCTCTGAGAGCCGACGGGGTTGGTCGGTTCTGATGAAGGAGACGGCACAGTGGGTGGAGTTAGAGGGTCACGATTACGTTCTGGATCTGGTGTGTGACCTGGAGCTGCTGCCAGACTTCCCCAAACAGAAAACGTATTTCATCATCTCTACCGAAGACCCCAGCAAGGCACGACCTAACGCGAGCATGTACGCAGAATATTTGGTCGTTCTCTGACATTTTTCCATTGTTGTGCTTTCTTTTCTTAACATTTAAATACATGTGTTTATACACAGAAGTCTCTTTGGCAGTGGATTTGAAGAGGATGAGGATGGACCGCTCTCATATGCCAACAGAACAAGCGCCATTGCAACCAACAGCCTACCAATTTCTGAAGGACACTACAATCTGGGTAGCCTTTTGCAGCCTTTTAAAAAAGAGCAACATACATTAGTCACTAAGTGGAAGAACATTAAGTCGTTGACCTTTTCCAATCTGATTGTGCAGCGAATGTTATTGCACAAATAGGCCTATTGGCTCGCCATTGAATAACCAGGCATAACCTCAAGAAACACTAAACTACAGCCCTTGCTTTAATCAGTAGTAGCAGATCTACAGCACTGCATGTAAAGTAGAATCAGATACACACGGAATGGCTAGATTACATACAGCTAAACTAACCCCGGTGGTGTTTTTGTAACCTTTCTCTGTGCGTGTTCTAAGGATGGGTAACATCATACAGGTTTGAAAGGGTTTGCAGAGGTGATTGCACAGGTCATTGACCATTATTAACTTTTTGGGGGCAGTAGTTTTTTCTTGTGTACATGTCTTCTTTTGATCAGTTTAAAGTGTCTACTGTGCTAATACTTTTAAAGAGGAGTTTATCTTATGGGAGGTATTTGCTTCTTTAAGGGATAGTTCACCCAAAAAGGAAAATTTGACATTTATCTGCTTGCCACCACAGCATCCAAGATGCAGAACGCAGTAGTAAACAAACAAATATTTTTTAACTCAAACCGTTGCAGTCTGTCAGTCATATAATGTAAGTCAATAGGCACACAATTTTTGAGATAAAAAAAAAAAAAAAAACATGCACAGAAAAATCTAAATTAAACCATGCAGTTCATGACGATACACTGATGTCCTAAGACACAAAACGATCGGTTTGTGCAAGAAACCTTGCACATTTTTTTACCTCTGATACGTCACAATGTCCGTGTGATGCGTAATGCACACTGGCACACACACATATATATATATATATATATATATATATATATATATATAGATCGAT
>JAUCMU010000001.1:5335521-5346772 GCA_032275025.1 Enteromius treurensis
GTTAGCAACTGTTTCCCTGGTGGCGATACATTAGGATCTACATTTACATCTGTGTATATATATATATATATATATATCTATGTGGCAGAGAGCGTTACATTTCACACGGACGTTGTGGTGAACTATCCCTTTAAGTAAATGTGTCATGTTTATAGCTTATTTCAATCATTTTAATGGAATTTAGTAGAAAGATACTTTTTTTTTTTACGATAAATGTGAATTCCTGTTCACATTCCCACTTTGTTCTTCATTTTTTTTCACTTTTTCTCTCTTCTGTCTCTTTCTGTCTTTGTCCGACTCAGAACCACCCTATGATGGCACTCAGAAAGGCATGGACCGGTATTTGGACAGCCTGTTTGACCCAGTTCTGTCTGATGGAACTGGGGTACGGTGTCACCTGATTACCTCACACACACAAATGTGAATAAGAGAGAGTGAGAGTATGAAAGATTGCTTTACAGTCTTACTGTAATTCACAGAGTCTCATTAATGTGAATGTTGATTGTGTGTGTATTTGGCGGGGCTCCTATGATCATTTTACACACAGCAGCGCTAGGAAATAAGTAAGCAAATGAGGCTGTAATTTTTTAATGAGGCTTATCCCACACACAGAGAGAGACAGAGACCAAGAGTCATGCTGTAAACATCACACACAAGTTAGGTCAATTAGATTTCTCTCAAATCTGTTACAGAAATGGATATGTGTGAAAGCATGATCTGACTCACTCTTCTGTATGGTTAGAGCCACAATACCTTACATTATATCATGCATTATAAGTTTATTTCCTTTTTTTAGCTTTAGTACATTTAAGCATGTTGGTCTGTAATTAACTGCATTATTCTTTTTTTATTTAGGACCTTGATGCATCAGTTTTGTCTGGGAGGATGAAGGGTGGAGGAGGTGTAGGTGGTGATGAAGCACAGGGTCAATCTCCTGCTAGGGTCAATATCTCAGCTGCTCTTCAGCCTGGAGGTTCACACACTCATTTGATGCTCTCTGTTGAAAAGTACAGCTTAAACTAGCAGGAATTTCTTTGCTGGTCTAGGATGGTTTATGCTTGTTTTGGTGCTGGACTGCCAGGAAAACAGATTTTTTTTTAATTTGTACAGTACACTCACTTATATACTGTATATACTGTACAATAAAGCAAATCTGAACTGCCTTTTTTTTCTCTCTCTAAATGTAACTATATTGTCTCACATTTCTTTACATTAATTTGAATTTATAAGTATGCCCATCTTTATCCACGTTAAAGTATACTCTCATAGAGCAATATGCTGCTACAAAGCAAATCTCAACTGCTTGATTGCTTGTATCCTATCCAGGATATATATTCTTCAGAGCAGATTTGAAGAAATATTGCATTGTATCACTAGAGACACCGGCATCCTAATCTGATGACCAGCTATGCTGATATTTTGAGCTGGACTTAAATTGTGAATTCTCACTGATATATATTAATGGTGTGATGGTCGTGTCTGTGTAATGTTTTCTTCTGCTCTCTGTACTCTGTAGCAGTGAGAGTTCTGCCACCTATACCAGGTGCTTCAGTAATGCCCAGTACGCCAGCAGTGCCAGGTACCTTCAGCTTTACAGGGATTAAAATGAAGTGATGGACACGTATTCATTATTATGTCTTTTATTTCTGCCTGTCAGACCAGCAGCAAACCTTCCTGGCCCAACAGCAACAAACCATCATCAACCAGCAAGCCGTCATTATGGTAATAAAGTCTTTATTTAATGGCTTTATAACCAAACAGCTTTATTTAGTTTAGTTTTTAAAAATAATGAAAATGAAAGTGAAGTGACATGATCATTAATTGTTCATAAATTGTTCATTAAATGATCATAAATTAAAATATTCAAATAAATAAAATGCATTATTTTACATTCAACTAGTTACCAAGAACTGAAGTTCTCAAATAAAGCAAATAAAACAATATAAATATGAAAAATGTGTATTGTAAACATAACTAATACACACCATATAGTTACTAAAAAGTCTAATTAAGTTGAAAATTTAACAAAATATAAAAATCGAAGAAAATATAAAAATATCAGCAAAACTATACTAAACAGCAACAAATAAATAGCATATCAGTAAAATAGCATTGGTTTAGTTTATTTTAGATTTAATTTAATTTATTTGTTATTATTATTATTTTGACTTTTTGATTTTTTTTTTTTTTTTTTGGCGTACAGATTTGGTGACATTTTAATGTCAACTAATTTTTTCATGTATAATGCCTTGTCATTCAGGCTGTAGTTAATACAATGGCTGAAATAATAAAACATGGCAAAATATTTACAAAATAAAAAACTCAATTTCACCAAAAGATAAAAGCTAAGAATACAACAAAAGCATTTTATGTCACCCTGCATCTGTCGTCTCTCTTGACATCCTTAGGCACAGCAGATGACCATGCAGGCGATGGCTATGGTGACCAGTCCAGTGTCCAGTCCGCCAATGTCTCCCCTCACCAGCCCCCCAACCAGCCCCCCACCCACTCCCTACAGCACTTTGCCGCCCAGCCCGTATCCCGCCGTTCCTCCCAGCCCCTACGCTAATATACCTCTTAGCCCTTACGCCCCAACTCCCCTGTCCATGTACACGGGCCCCCCGGTGACCCCTCACCCCACCATCCCCTCCACCCCAATCAACACCACCCCCAACACCTCAGATGAGCAACAGGAGCCCCAGGAGAAGAAGAGCAGCCCCCCAACACCACAGCCACGGAGCACCACCACCACAAAGGTACTACTGTTTCAAAAAGGTTTTTTTTAAGTTCTCTTATGTTCATTAATGCTGGTCTAAAATTCAGTAAAAAGAGTACAATTGTGAAAATGTTTTGCATTTTCATGTTAGTCTGTGACTGAAGTGCTTCTAATTGCGTTTTGATTTGTTTATAGTTAATTTTTATTCACTTATATTTATTCAGTCTGTGCATCTGAGTATGTTTTAATATAAAAACAGCTTTGCTTTGATGATGATTTATTACCTTTTCGCTAAATTCATTTCAGGCTGTTTCATCTAATGGGTCATTAGGGAAGAAACAAGCCCCCGCTGCACCCATTAAACTTGACAGCAGGCCTGCCAAAAGACACGGTGTGTCTGCATTCAATCATTTATCTGAGTATTCAAGACTAATTATGTCCAATATTTGAAACTTATGCATTTTGTGTAACTTCTGCATATTCCAACTTTTTTTTCTTTCTCTCTCTCAGCACCTGTTGCCATCACGGGTCCCATGCGTTCTGCGCCGGCTCCTGGCACGGAGGTGGTGAAATATTCGGTCTCTAACTCCGAGCACATCGTTCCCAGCCACAACATTAAAGATATCATTAAGCAATATCAAACGCCGCCCCCAGAAACTGTGCCACAGATACACAGGTGTGTTACCTGTGCGTTTGCTGCTATGTTTCATACAATCCGATGAGTTTATTTCAATACCTATTAACTCTAATGGCATGTGTTTGTTGACAGGCGAGAAGGAAAAGGTTTTCTAAAGAAGATGAACCCACATGATGAGGCAATGCAGATCCTAAAAACACAGAGGGACAATCCACCTCCTCCACAGGTATGTCTATCTCTATCACTTCTGTGCTGACCAGATAAACCATTCTGAGCGACTAAACATTGTTAGCTACTGCACCATAATTAATCAGTTTTCATCGGTCATAAAGTTGTCCTCCACAAGGGGGCGCTTGGTTCAAACTCTCCATAGAGCAGTGGGCTATACATTTATTTAAATGTATTAATTACAACAACTTAATGTCAATTAAAATAAAATTGACCTTTATACACATTCCTGGTCATATTGTGCACAAATATTTTATTAGATATTTCATCTTCCTTTGTGTGTAATAACTGTTTGTGTAGAGAAAGGCTCCCGCTCCAGCTGCTGTGTCCAGAGATGGAGGTCTCAAACCAACTAAAAGCAGCAAGAAGAAAGCACCAGAGCCACCTCTAACTTTACCACCACCAGGTAAATGACACACAGACACATAACTTACAATGGTATTATTCTGACATTGATTTCTTTGAACACTATCGTGGTATTCTGTGAAGTCCCATGGACTATACTGCATGTAAATATGGTACAGTGTCATGGTATATACTGTAGAGTACCATAGTATAACTATATGATACCATCTTTGTAACAGTGTAACATTACTTTTTGAAATATAAATATATATATAAAAATGTTGTCAAACAATTATTAATGATAAACAGCATCAAAAATAAAAAAATTTTTTACAGAATACATGTATGTGTGTGTGTGTGTGTGTGTGTGTACTGTGTATATTTATTATGTATATATACATATATATACACACACACATGCATGTTTCTATTTTTAAAATATTAAAATTTTTACATATATACTTCATTCCTATAATTTATATTGTACTGTATATAAATGTATTTAATACATTAGAATATTTTTCTTGCATGCATGTACAGATAAATATATTCGGTAAAGATTTATTTTGGATGCGATTAATCATTTGATGACACAAATATATATATATATGTGTGTGTGTGTGTGTGTGTCACTGTTTTCACATATTTTTTACATACATTGTTTTTAGCATTGATAAGAATAATAATAAATGTTTCTTCAGCACCAAATCATCTTATTAAAATGATTTGTGACACTAATTATCCTGAAAATCCAGCTTTCCCATCACAGGATTAAACTACGCTTCAAACTATATTGAAAATAGAAGCAATTATTTTGAATTATGAATTAGTTCACAATTTCATTGGATTTGCTTAATTAATGCAGCATTATTGTATAAGAGGTGACTTTCAAATCCATTAAAATATCGTGCAGATTACACACTTTTGGACCGCAGAATACATATATATAATGTGTTTGTCCTCTACCATTTTTCTTTTTCCATCTCTCTCACACACACACCAGTGTCCAGAGATCTTCCAGTGGAATCTGAGAGCATCCAAACCCAGCTGCACAGAAGCGGCACAGAGGAGCATTACACCTACACTAACGTTCCCTGGAAGATATACCTCAGGAAGGAGGTGTGTGTTCAGTGTATCTTTTGTTTATGAGTGTGTACTTCAACATGAGGTTAAGAACTAACCCTGCTGTACAAATTACTGTAGGTCTTCTATCCCAAAGACACTTGGAATCATCCTCTAGTGCTGGACCTCATATTCAAACAGGTGTGAAATACTCCACAACACAGGAAGATTTTTATTATACTGTAAATTAAAAATATATATATAATATACAAAACCATTTTTGAAAGACGTCTCTCATGCTCAATATACATTAAGAAAGCAGTAATATTGTGAAACATTATTGCAACTTAAAACAACTGTTTTATATTTGAACACATTTTAAAAAGTAATTTATTGGTGTGATGCAAAGCAGAATTTTCAGCATCATTACCCCAGTCTTCAGTGTCACATGATCCTTTAGAAATCCATCTAATATGCTGATTTTGTGCACAAGATTGTATTCATTTTACTCATAGCAAGTGCTAATTAACATTTTTTAACATGTTTCTGTTTTGTACATATGTTGCTCTCATCTTGCCTTCATTGTGTAATTTTGTCGTTTATTTCCTATCTTTAAATTGTGTTTTTCAGATTGTTAATGACACATTTACGGAAGCCTGTGTTCGCATTACTAAAGAGGAGAGGCAGAAGATGAAATCCATGTTTGGTGAGAAGGGAATTCATTAACAATTAAATTGTTCAGTTTACGGTTTATGATGACTACATGTGTTTGTTTCATAGCACAATATGGCATCGAGCTGAACACAGATGTTCAGGATGAGAGTGTGAAGAAAGCTGTGATTACAGCTGCCAGGGAGTCATGGGAGATTTATTTTTCTCGCCTTTATCCTGCCTCTGTGAGTTCCGTTTCCTGGCAGACTGTTAGTGTGAGTGCAATGGGCCGATATGTCACCAGTGTGTGTGTTTGCAGGGCAGTGTGGGTACTGGAGTGCAGGTGCTGGCAGTGTCTCACTCTGGTATCAAACTTCTCAAGACAGTCAAAAGCAGCACTGCAGCTCCGGACTACTTCCGAGTGCTCCGTCCGTACAGGTACGCGCGTCATCCTTCCAGACATTTAGCCATTTGCCAGCAGTGCACCAGCTAAAGCATTTAAACTCTTCCGCAGCTACACAGACATCCTGTTTGTGACCATCCCCTCTCAAAACATGCTGGAGTTTAATCTGATGAATGAGAAATTGATTCTGTTCTCGGCCAAAGCAGCTCAGATCAAACATATGGTTGATCTCTTCATCGCTCATCTTAAAAAGGTATGGAACGGGCTTTGATTTCTCTTGTCGTAATTCCTTAAAGGAATAGTTCACCCAAAGATGAAAATTACCCCATATTTTACTCCACCACTTATATGCCACCCTAGGTGTATATGACTTTCCTCTTTCAGGCGAATACATGTATCCTGGCTCTTCTAAGCTTGGTAATGCTGGTGGATAGTGGGCATTACCCTCTGATTTTAAACTTGCAATGCCATACTTCTGACTTCTCCTGCAGGATTCTGAGTATGTCGTAGCCGAGAGAAACTTCATCACAGAGGAGAGAGCTCTTCTCAGCTTCCATAAAGGAGATATCATTCGTCTCCAAGCCATGGATGGGTTAGAGGAGGGTGAGAAGAAGTGTTCTTGCATTAAAATCTATAGGTCTTTCCCACAATCACTGATGTCATGCATGAAGGTTTGTAGCGGGGGAAATATTGACGCCCAAATGCAGGATGTTATTGAGTCAGCTAGTCCTTTTAAGTGCTCTCAAGTTAAAAACCTGGATTCACAGACAGGCCATTGTTAAAGACATTTTTATAACCCTGCCTAAACATAACAGAGCAGTGTAAGTTTCTTTCAGTTGAAACAGCTTAGACTTACATTTTAGTCTGGGATTAGGCTTAAGCCTTGTCTGTAAAACCAGCGGGACATTTTGGGGTCAGTAATTTTCTCACAGTAATTAATGTTTTTAATTATCAAGGATGCATTAAATTAATTAAAAGTAACAGTAAAGACATTTACAGTGTTACAAAAGATTTCTATTTAAAAAAAAAATGCTGTTCCTGTAAACGTTCTATTCTTTGAATCCTGAAAAAAAAATTATCACAGTTTCATACATATTAAGCAGCTCAGCTGTTTTGAACATCAATAATATCTAAAAGACAATTCAGACAAACATGTATTTAAGCAGCAAATCAGCTTATTAGAATGATTTCTGAAAGATAATGTGACACTGAAGACTGGAGTAATGATGCTGAAACGTCAGCTTTGCCATTACAGGAATAAGTTATATTTTTCAAATTTAAAAATAGAGAAAAGTTATTTAAAATTGCAACTTTTTGATCAAATCAATGTATACTGTGATTTTGTTTCCTTTTAAGTCATTAAATGAAATGACTCTCATTTATATTTGCATTCCATCAGATGAGCTGCAGTTAACCTTGGGAAAGCTTGTCTTTGATACTCCTGGATATCTGTGAGGGGGGCCATACAGTGCACGATCACAGCTAACGTTATACATAAACCGCTGTGTATGCATTGTAGAGGAGAACTGTGACATTTTCATGGTGTGTGTTTGTGTTTTAGGACAGAGTTACGGCTGTGTGGTGAAGAAAAAAGTCATTTACCTCGAGGAGCTGAAGAGAGGCACACCAGATTTTGGTTCGACATTTGACATGCACCATTTTTTAAATTGTGGAACTACATTTTAAATGAGAGATCTTTGTAATGTAATGAAATTAGATATTTATTAAATCCATGCATCTATCTTTCAATGTAAATAAAAAGCAAAATGCAGAAATAATGGTAGCACTTTATAAGTTAACATTGGTAAACAACAGCAAACATAAACTAAGAATGAACAATACTTCTACAGCATTTGTTCATCTTAATGTTAATTTCAGCATTTCCTAATGCATTATTAAAAGTTGTGTTTGTTAACATTAGTTAATGCACTGTGAACTAACATGAACAACAGTATTTTTATTCAATAATATTAATAAATAAAGATTAATAAATAATGTCATATATTTAATGTTAATTGTTTGTTCATGTTAGTTAATACATTAACTAATGTTAACAAATGGGATTGTTTTATTACCAAAATAATAAGCTGTTAAATATTGAAAATCAATTTTCTATCAATAATTACTACATCATAGTATTTTCTTTTCAAATGTACTCCTATAATCAGTTTTTTTTTAATTAATACAATTATAGTGTAAGCTGAACAAATTATTAGTTATGAATGTTTTTCTAGGCTGGAGGTACGGGGCGGTGCAGGGTCGGAGTGGAGCGTTCCCCAAGGATTGTGTGGTTCCTGTAGCTGCTCCTGATTTCCTGAGTCTCCCAGCAGAGAGGAGAGATGAGCCGAGAGACAGACAGGGCCGGGTGGCAGCATCAGGAGCTATCGCTCTCGCTGTGGCCTCCACTGCAGCTGCACATGAGCTGGACCCATCACTAGAGGTATATATACACAGTCATATATTCACTATATCTCTGTGTTTGATGGCTGATGTAGTGTCACTACATAATGTTTGTATAATTGCATAATTAATGATTGCAAATGTGGTGACAATAAAAGTGCTCAAATTAAACCTTTATTAATCGTTGAAAGTAAAAATTGTGAAATTTCTGTTTCATGACAGTATAGCCTATTATCAGTATTGCATACTTGTTAATGCACCCTATTTTTGATTGTTAGTCTGGTGGATTTGGGGATTTCGGTGACTCTGAAGCTGAGGGCAATATTCTTTTAGACAGTCAACACAACATGGTGGAGTTTGCCAGGAAACATTTCCGAACGTCAGACGGAAGCAAGAGGTAAAAGCAATGCAACTGCTAATATAGTAAACCTTTTTCATTCATTTATACATATTATTTTCTTTTTTTTTCTTTTTTTTTTATCTGACCGTCAAACACTAGATCTAAATGTTGTGATTTGTTATGTGACTAGTGATTCGTTCAGAGATAAGTCCAAAAAAGGCAAGGGAAATAAAGACCCTGCAGAGATGGTGAAATTCAGCAAGGTACTGTGCCCACTGTGCATACATAACTATATTAATACATGCAAATACATAAGCACTTACACATCTGTTTAAAACTTATTCTTATTTTCTTCAGGAGATGGGTAATTATGTTTAGTAGAAAAGTGATAGTAAAGAACTTTTCAATGTTAAAAAAATTTTTAATAAAAAATCAATGATTCCTATTTCAAATTTTTTCATTATTGTTTCATTAATAAAGCTTGAAACAAATGTATCATGTTTTCCACTAAAATACTAAACAGCAAAAACTATTTTCAACATTGATAAAATTAAGAAATGTTTTTTGAGGAATCGTGTGAGACTGAAGACTGGAGTAGGGATGCTGAAAATTTAGCTTTTCCTTACTGGAATAAATTACAATGTTAAATTGTGGTAGTAATTCAAAACATTTACTGTATTTCTTAATGTATTTTTAATTAAATAAATGCAGCCTTAGTGAGCATAACTTTTGAACAAAGTATACATATTCATATGCATAGAACATTCTCATAAAGACATGTGTAAAAATTCTGATTTCCTTTTTTTCCCAGAACCCTATCCTAGAGTCCCTCATAGACTTCACTGACCCCAACATGAACCGGGTTGCTTCTGAAATATTCCTAGGTGAGACAGGAGATATCATCTGCTTTGTTTAGTTTTTTTGTGCATCAGATCTCAAGCTCAATTTCTTTTTGTTTGTTTTGGGTTTAGCCATAATGAAGTTCATGGGAGATCATCCTCTCAGGGGCCAATCGGAGCAGTTTGTGGTTTGCACTTTACTGAAGGTAAAGCACAGCCTCTCATCCGTGTGACCAGCTGTACTGTAGCAATTATGCACATGGACCCCTAGATGTGGTAATTTTTTTCTTCAATCATTTTACTATGATGCATTGTTTTGTAGTTAACTGGTGAATATGGACTAATGAAGGACGAGGCGTACTGTCAAGTCCTCAAGCAGATCACAGCCAATACCAGCTCTAAACCGTGAGATATGCTCTTCTTTTTTTGTGTGTCCTTGTTGTTGTTTCTTGTTTGATAGGACTCTGTGTTTAGCTGTGAGTGTTTGGTTGTGTTGGGTTTTAGTGACAGCTGTCAGAAGGGCTGGCGGTTACTCTACATTCTGACGGCATTTTACCGCTGCTCTGAAGTGCTCAGACCATTCTTACTCAAGTTCCTACGAGACGTCTGCCGAAGTCCAGAAGTGCTTTTTCATGGTAATTGTATGAATTTAACATACATTAGTCTCCATATTAAAACACTATTTTTATGAGGCACAATGATTAAATATTATTTAATGTGTGATCTACAGGAATTGCGAAAGCTTGTGAGCAGAACCTGAGAAAGACCTTTCAGTTCGGCGGCAGGAGTGTTTACCCCAGCAGTATGGAGCTCAAAGCCATAATGGTCAATAAATACACATAAACACAAGACCGTACAGACCTCCACACCCGTTACACATATTTACACAACCAACTCATTGTTCAAAAATTTGGGGGCTGTTTGATTTGATGATTTTCTATTGATCAAAGAATCCTAAAAAATGTATCATGGTTTCCACAAAAAAAAAAGTACCAACCCCAGTCCTTTCTTCTGTAAAGTCTATGTGATTTAAATTACAATGTAATCATGTTTATGTATGTGTTTTTCAGGCTGGTCGAAGCTCAAAGCGACAACTGTTTCTATTTCCTGGAGGAATTGAGAGACATTTGAAGATCAAAACCTGCTCAGTATGTCTCTTTCCGTGTGTCAGTTTATATCTTTTAGTGCGTGTGAATAAATTTGTATCTTTGTGTGCAGGTTGCACTGGATGTCATAGAGGAGTTGTGTTATGAGATGGCGTTACAAAGGCTGGAGGCAATGGATGAGTACACAATTTTCATAGTGATCAACAGAGGTACAGATTGCTGTCCTAATACCTCTATCAAAGCCCATAACTACAAAGATAACAAAAAAGATAACTACACTAACAGTCAAAAGTTTTTAAACAGTAGTATTTTTAATGTTTTTTTTTAAAGAAGTATCTTCTGTTTATCTGATCCAAAGTACAGAATATTTTTCAAAATAGTCTTAAGATCTAGTTTTGAGTTAACATTTCATTTCACTATCATTTCAATCTTTGACATGGCAAGTCAATATTAAAGGTGCCATAGAATGGAAAACTGAATTTACCTTGGCATGGTTGAATAATAACAGTTCAGTACATGGACAT